>CM076582.1:620214922-620597500 GCA_034641835.2 Pinus albicaulis
GTTGGGTCACTATCCTCTTCAACAAGTGTGCTTTCGGTTTGTTTTTGAATATCAGCGCTTAGTTGAATTTGTTTTAATTCCTCTGGTTTCTCGTTAAGCTTAGGAATGCTTTCTTGACCATTAAGGTTAAAAAGCGATGGACGCATGATTTGTAGCTCAAGACCTATGTTTGGTTAGTTATAGTTTAGAGGCTCAGCAAACTGTCTTGGCAGTTGTGTGTCATTTTCCTCCTCTCTATCTACCATTAACTCTGTTAAAGTTACTTGTTCATATAATATTTCTTGATTAAAAAGAATGAATGAATCAAGGCATGTGTTTACAGAGTATAAGGGAGAGTTTTGCGGTCAGTCTTGACTAGTAACCATGTACTGCATATGGGACTCCCTGTAAATTCTTCTTGATTGATTAAACACAGGGATGGTCGCATAGGTCATATCCATCTGCATAGTCCCTTGTAACTTAGCCCCCCAAGACCTAGATAACAACATTCCATACTTTTGGGGCACATCAGCCACAACAATGTCCATGACCAAACATTTGGCTAGAATCTGGGCTAAGTTAACACAGAGGTCTTTAATTAAACCCAAAAATTTTACTCTGCTAGAGTCAAAAGAGTATAGGTCTTTATAAGGTCTGGTGATTTCTAGACCTAGGCTCTCCATTACAATTTTTGGCATTAAATTGTGAGAAGCTCCTGAGTCATGCATAGCGTTGTGCAAGATCTTGTCATGAACGTTTAAACTTACATAAAAGGGAGGAACAGTCCCCGATATCTACCTTCAATCTTAGACCAAAAATCGTACCGTTGGTCATCGTTAAGATCGGACAGTTGTCCTCATTTTACTCTATATAGTATATCTAAAATTTGGGTTCTATATACAATTTGGGCAAACTTAACTCAAAAAGGGGATGAGATCTAATTTTGAAATTGCATACTCCAGCTGAAAGGAATTTGACTCTTAAAGCACTTGTCTCAAATTTATTAACTCGGCCATTCTCGTCAACAACATGTATTTTTTGATTTGTTCTATTTACTTTTGAAAAAATGGTTTTAACAGGAGTACTAGCTGAAATGTTAGTACTACTAATGTCTGCACTCTATTTTTCATTGTTTTGAGTTCCTTTCTCTCTACCTTTATCAGAATTAACAGCCACTGTTTTGTCCTTTTGTTTGACAAATTTAGGCTTGGTTGCAGTGCTGTTTTTTGAAGATTTGTCAGAGGTTTTGGTGTTGGGAGTTTGTTGACTGGTTTTGTTTCTAAGGTCATATTCTCTTTGAGATTCTATGATGACATTTTCCATGTCTTGATAATAATTTTCATCATCATCTCCTTTGTCATCATAAGGTGTGTATAGACCTTGTTTTCTATCATAATGAATCTCAAAGTCATCATTATCTACCCCCAGCATGTTGATATCATCTTCCTTTGTTATCTCATCTGTTTCCTCAACCTCACTTACATAGTTTTGATGAAAGGGAGGAGTGATATGTTGATCATCTTCCCTAGGTCTGTTTGGAGGTTGGTTCCTTCTAAAATTCTGATTTTGGTTCTGATTTCTATTTTGGAGAGCATTTTGATTTTGGCTTGCTTGTGCTCTCTTAATTATGCTCATCTCTTTCATCATCTCCTCCATCATTCTCTCCATCTTTGAGTTGGAAGTAGAAGGTGTGTTTTCCTCTCTAAAAGACACTCTCTTCTCATTTTTCATTCTTGCTCTCTTCTCCATTAAGTTTACTTCCACAGCAAGAGCTCCTTTTTGCATCTCTTCAAGAGTTGCAGGATCTCTCTCTCTTAGTTGATAGGCCATCTCGGGGTCGAACCCTTCAGGAAACTTGTTTAAAGCTGAGCCTTGTGGAGGTTTTAGATCTGGGGAAAGGGCATTATACACACTGTTGAATCTGGTACAATAAGCTTGTACACTTTCCCCCGTGTTTCTATGGAGGTTCTTGTAATTAGAAAGGACTTGGAGAGGATTCTTCTTTACTTCCCATTTGTTTAAGAATGTCTGATGGAAGGCTTGGAGATCATTGATACTATGGGGGGTTAAGCCTTTGAACCATTTTCTTACTTCTCCCCCCAGACTCTGAGCAAACAATCTAAGCTTGACAGAATCATCATCAATTTCATTTCTGTCAAAGTAGTCATTCATCTTATCCACATGTTGTGATGTAGTTGTAGCATTGCTAGCATCAAATAATGGAATTTTGGACTGATAGTCCTGAGGAAGATTGACTAAGGTTAAGGGAAGGACTAGGGGAGAATACCATGCTGCCATGATATGAGGTGGGGGTGGATTTACAAGAGGCTGATTAACAAGAGGGAAGGCGGGTTGGAGTGGAACGGTTTGAACAGTGGATGATTGGTGAATAGATGAAGATGGAACAACAGTAGATTGCTGAGCAGATCTTGGATGAGAGACACCTAAATTGTGAAGAAAATGTTAATCAGGAGGTGTTGTTTCTCTACTACTAGGATGTTCACTTTTTTACAGGGATGAAAGTGAAGGCTCAGAGTCTAGCTGAATTATATCATTAAATGACCTAGTTCTAAAAGGATTTACTAAGTCAACTTGTGATTGTTATAGAGCTGAAAGATTTTCAGGAACTAAATTAGCTCTCAAGGGTGATCTGAAAACAGTTGAAAATTTTATCTTAGGAGACTTCCTAAGGATACTTTCTAGATTATCAACTATGTCAAGTGGATCTGGGTCAGGATAGGCTCTAGTATGAATCTTCCTAGGAGCCACTATGTTGTGTTTTAGACCCAACTAAACAAGAAAATTTCAACTAGATATAACAGTATTTTAGAGGTTAACTAATATGTTTCACAAATTCAAATCCTACAGTCCTCTAACTGATTTTTAAAAAATGTTATAATGACAAAGGTTCTTCCCAGTGGAGTCTTAAGGTCCTTTAAGGATTGTGGAATCGCCAAGTGGAAGTTTTTAGCTCTTTTCAAAGGTAAAAGGTTTTGTGGTCCACCACCAAGTTTATTGAATACCAATCTGAAATATTTTTATGGGTTTTCTGAGTTACTATGGTTGTATGGAAAACTAAAGAGTCTATAAAAGCTAGCCAAGAAACTATGAACTCAAAAATCTCCTGAGTGGAGTCGCCAGAAAATTCAGTTGCTGGTATCTCAACTGGCTAACCCATAAAATATTCTTAAATCAAGGGATTTATGGTATCTTATGATTTCCATTAAGCTAAAAAATACTCATACCTCCCTAGTGGAGTCACCAGAAATGTTAGCACCCTGTAATCAGCAAGATTGGCAAAAGTCCAATTGCAGGGAGAACATCATTTCAACCACTTTGGGATTCTAGGATCTAGCCCTTCTGAATCTGGAGAGGGATATCTCCAATAAAGTGCAAAGATTGGATTTGTATTTGAAGTTTGGGTAATGATGTTAGAATAGTTATGAAGGCCAAGGGTTTTGTTTTGTTTTTGGATGGTTGAGCATGATAATTGTTTGAGGGAAAGTCCTAAATGGAAAGAGTTTCAAAGGTGTGAAGTTGCAAGAAATAAAAACAAGATTTGGCTAAAAAGATAGATATAATGCTGGTTTTTAGTCCATTGGGCTATGGAGTCATAATAGGACTTTGATTGAGCAACAACATCAAGAGTGATCCAAGGGGCAAGTCATCTATATCACAAGATTATTGAGATTAAAATGCTGGAATGGAAACAATAAAGTGTTGGAGGGGTGGAAACTGATAATAATTTCAACAAGGATTTATAGTCAGTCCAAACAAGAAAAGCCTCTTAAGTAACTATTTAAAATGAACCAAGGTTAGGGCTAACCATAGAATTCTTACGCAAGTTTGTATTAAAGCAGCTTAATTGACAAACAATCCAGTAATTCGCATAATTACCTTCAGAAAGTATGAAAACACATAAGAGAAAAAAAAGTGCAACTTAAGATAAGATAAGGTACTTTTAAACCTAGTTTACTTTCAGCCAACACCAAGGGAAACCTTCAGAATCCGCGTTTGGAGAAATAAAATCTAGAAAACAGGGCACACCATCACTTTTCTAGTCTAACTTTAATAAGCAAATAATGAAAATAACATTCAAGAACAATGTTTAAGGCAAACAGTAGGACGAGGGAACACCAACATTCCTAACTGCTTAGACTGTATTGAATCTTCCTTAAATAAACAAATTCAGAAGGAAAACATTGAGATAAAGCTTATCAGTCAGAGAAGGGTACTGGTAAGCAATAAATCCTAACTCTATAATTGTTGTTCTTTATCAGAGAATAGTGAACAATATGGCATACATAGAAGGAAAAAAAATAACAAAGAAAGGGGCACTTCATCAGTGATATAGACCAGGATCCCAAGAAACAGCTTTTTATTGATGTCAAACCAGTTACAGTCTTCAGGTCCAATGTTTCAGTTCAGTAATCATCTTCACTTCCCAGACTAACTTATCTATCACAGGCACAGCTCCAAGAGCCAGTGAACACTATTTACAAGTAGAATTCTCAAGCTCAAGTATATTTCAAAGTTCAGCAACCAAAAATTTCTCATCTTCTACTGAAGTATTTATAGAAGAATGAGGAGGTGAGATCTGATAAAAGATCTCCCAAGGAAATTAATACAGACTAATGACTTCTTGGCCTTTGAGGGGCTCAATGGAGAAGTGTACATATATTCTCACTATATTAATTGATTTAAATTAAAGATTAATCTTGGTGGTAGCTTTTGTTGAATTTTGTGGCTCTGTCTCATGTTATAGTAACTCAATTGATATTTTACGCATTGAGTTGTTGTAGCAGAATTAACTGTTTGGCTGCACTGAGGCAAATATCTGATTTTGGTCAATACCCTTGGCCTCTATTTGAATGCTTTGAGGCACAGGGCGTTTTTGGGGAGCTGAGAGGATTCAATTGGCCTCAGATGTGGCGGTGGAGGCCTTCTGTCTGATGAAGCACTTATGATTTTCTTTATCTGTGTTTTAATTTGGAAGATTAGGCTTTTGATAATCAATCTTAGCTGTAATCCCCCAATTTGTCTTCAATCTTCTACTCTGGTAGGTTTTGTCTTTGACACTGATACTCCTTTTATTTATTTCAATGGTCTGTGTCTTGTTGATGTGTAGGGCCGTACAGGGCACATGTGGCATCAATTCCCATAAAGAATTGACGAAACGTAAAGTTCGAACCCTGTTGAATGGGTTTTTTCTATGTACAAAGGCGTGAGAGATCGTCATCCCCGGCCTTTGGTTTTATTTTTGATATAACGGAAAAACCATTCAAACCTGTAAAACACAAAAACAATTAAGAAATCCTGCATTATTTGGGTAAAATTCTTCAGAGGTTCAGTTTAAGAGCGTGGTCATTGGATGGCAACATTCAATGGTGGATATTCGCTTGCAGGGTCAAAAGAAGGTGGTTAATGAAATGGTGGGGAGTTTTAAGTCAGATCCGTCGATCTCGAATAGATCAACGGTTGAGATTAGCCGTAGACTAATAATGTGAAGGGGTCACATTATTGGATATTTAAGAAAAATGAAAGGAAATGAGTGAAAATCCTTTAGCGGAGGAAAAATGAACTGGAAATCGAATTTGGTTTCAGGAAGAAAAAGGGCAGTCTGATGCAATAAGCCCACGAAGATCAATGGCTATGATAGTTTTTTGAAAGTCTTTTGGAAGAGGTAGAGGGCGATAGAACAATGCGAAAATGTTCTATCACTGTTGATCTGCAAATATCAACAGCGGGAAGCGCACACGACAGGAAGTGGTTTCAGAGGTAAAACAACTGTTTTCGCGCGACATTTAGGCGGGTAGGCAGTTTTATCTTTTTGAACGTGATATGCATCCGGAGGCGACACTTGGATTTCTAAAACAGCTTATATTGCATAATTTTTTTAGATTATCGCTCGTGCATATAGTTACGCGACTTGGAGTATGGACCGTCAGATCTGGGGCCTCAGATATAACGGCGAAGAGCGAGCGCGAATTTGAAAAGATGCGCAAGCGGAAAGAGGATAGGCGGTTTTAATCTAGGCCGTAGGATCGGATATGAACAACAGAGATTTAAATCTGGGGGTCAAATGGAAATATTACAATAGCGGAGGAAGGGTTAATAAAGGCCGTTGATCTGCAGAGATCAATGGTCGAGACTTGGCCTAAAACTTTATAACGGGGGGCGCATGAATTTAAACCAAGATCGAGAAATGTGATCTGGACCATCTGATCTGGATGTGTGGACGGTCCAGATGCAATCGGAGGCCAATGCATAGGCAGGGTAAAGAACTTGGGGTGAGACAGAGCGATTTATCGCTGGCCGTTGATCTGAGGATCAGATCAACGGTGCGGAGTAAATCGAAGGGATGGTCAATCAGGGGTGGAGAAATATTGGACATGCCCAATAAAAACTTGCGATGAGATGCTGCGAGAGTCGTTTGATCAGCTCAAGATCAACGACGGAGATCGCTTTTAAAGCGAACGACGGAAAACCCTTTATATCATGTGAAAACCAAAAATTAACATAAAACAAAGGTTTTTATGTATAGGGGTGATTATATATTTATAATATGGCTTGGTGCCCATCTGTGGGGCCATGGTCTATATGAAATACAATACGCCCAGGGCGTATATAACAAAGGGCTAATCGCAATCGGAGCCTCGGGCTCGGGCTTTTCAATCTACCCATTTGACTTTTTGTGATGCGATTGGCGCCTTGGGACTTAAACTCTTGGTCCCCAGCGTAGGCTATATGGAATGAAAAGTGGTGGGGGCAGGGTTTATACATATGGGACTCAATCGCATTGGAAATTTTGATGCGGGTCTTACCCATTGTGAATTTCTCCGATGCGATTGTGATTCGGGTCTTTTTAATCTACCCATTTTAATATATAAAAAACACATTATGGGCGCGATTAGACCAAAACTTTGGAAAAAGGGTTTTTTGACTTTACGAAGAAAAATATTGATTGGAGATGGCTTATTCAATGGTCCTAGCACCCGATGTGGGCCCACGGATTTATATAAAACAAAGATAAGATCGGGGCTGTGTACATGGGCTTCATCGCATCGGAATTTTTAAAACATGGCAAACAAACTTGCGCGCTGGGATTTTGCGATGCGATTAGCGCTAAAAGGGGTTAGTGCTTGGTTCTAGCACCAAGGTGTATGGTGGGGAAGTGGTTTAGGATTTAGCCCAAGGGGCTTAAGCCTTAATACAAAAATATGTATTTTTCATGATTTTTTCAATGTTTTTCAATGGATTTGGGGGTTTCGATATAGTTTAAAAATGAGTTTTAAACTATATAAAGATTATTTTCATGAATGGAAGAAGGAAACTCATGAAAAGTAGAGGAATTTCATGGGAATAAAAAGGGTAAAAATGGAGGTTAGTTTTGAAGTGGAGGAAAGGAAAAAAAGGTGATTTTGAAGCAGTCTTTTCTCTTTGAAATCAGCAAAACTTCTGAGCTTTGAAATGAAAACAACAATGAAGATTGAAAAAAGGGAATGATGTCTTCAAGTGGTTTCAAGAGATAAAAAATTTTTCAATAAAAGTGTTTCTTGAAGGCTAAAAAAAAAAATGTTTTGGCCACCTTTTCATATAACAAATTTTATAGGTGGCCAACAGTGGCTCCACTTGGGGATGGTGCCTTCTTGAAGGCATCAAGAACTTCAGACTTGCATTCTCTAGGAGGCTGATCAGTGCCTCATCCATTGGGCTGCCTTCTTTGCTTGGATGATCTTATTTGTTCTGAAAGTATATTAGCAGCCATGGAAAACAATGGATCTTTCATCAACACAAGCTTTCTACCTACCCAATCCTATTGATCTAACATTTTTTCTTCTTTTTAGAGTGCACTTGGATTGGAAAAATATTTTCTCAACATTTTATTCTTTTGAAAGAAAAAATATAATCTAATTCTACTCCTTATTTCTCCATGAACTTAGTTTAAACAATTGAGTTCATATGTTTCTCTATCTAATCTACTAATCTGTTAGGATTAAAAAGTCTAACAAATTTTTATTCTCTAAATTTCTAAAAAATAAATTAAAAGCATACAAGTCAAGATTAAACAGTCTAACTTGATGCTGGTCTATGGCATAAAGCAAGCTACACATAGATATTATTTTGCAGAAAAATTAAAACAAAATGGAAGGCTTAATATCTGAAAATTCAAAGCACTTCCATTATCCTTTCTACAGCTCTGTTTTAACTTTTGTTTGAGTTGTTTTCTCCTCATTATCTGGTTCATATTTTGAGCAGATTAGAACTAGATTTACATCTGCTTTGACTCAAAAAATAAGACAGATTTGAGTCATATTTCTTTGGAAACTTAGGTTCAGATTTTGAGCATGTTTGAACCTTTAATTTCTATCCTAATCTATCTACTGATAAGCCAAGATTAAACAGTTTGGAAAATAGAATTTACTATCCTATCAGTAGTAAATTTAAAACTAATTAGTCAATATTAGGCTTTTTGACTAATTAGAAGTGTGTTTTGAGGAGTGGCATTTAAGCTTGAACACTTTCAGATTTGTTTCTCTCTTTGTTGGTATGGGGCTGTACCTTTATTATTTTTACAATCTGCCTTCTTTTCTTTCTTTCACTGTTTTTGTATTTTTTATTTTTCTAACTTTGAATGCAATGGTGGATGAGATATTTATAATGTGAGAAAGATAAAAAGGCTTCAAAACATGACACAGATTAAGAAAATTAATGTTTGAGCATCCTGCCATTGACAGGACCCCCAAATAGTTTAGCTCCATGCAACTCTTGTAAGAAAAATGAATTGTTACTAGCAGCTGAATGAATGAGAAAAGGGCCAAGCCATAAGTTGTCAAATTTTCCATGCTTGCCCTTATCTTCCCTCCTTGAGTCCCACTTTAAAACTTTGTCCCCAACTTTGAAATTGCTAGCCTTTGTTCTTCTGTCAAAAATCTTTTTAATGTTGTCTTTCTTCTGCAATGTTTTGTTATAAACCTCCTCCCTGGTTTGTTGAAGGTGAATGCTTTGATTTATCCTTCTGATCATGTCATTATCTTCATTTTGCAACTCTTGAATCAACTTCATAACTGGTACACCAAGGCTAGTTGGAAAAATTGCATCAGTACCATACACAAGCTGGAAGGGTGACATACCAATAGATTTCTTCAAAGTTAATCTGTCAACCCAAAGTGCATGAACTAGCTTTGTGTGCCAAGACTTCTTGCTGTCCTCCAATAGTTTCTTGATTATGTTCAACAAACTCTTGTTTGAGGATTCTGCAAGTCCATTACCTTGAGGGTAATAGGCCGTGGAATGCCCCAATGTAATCTAATATCTGTGACAGAATTCAACCATGATCTTTGATCCAAATGTTGCTGCACTATCAGTGATGATCTTGGTAGGGCAACCAAATCTAGAGAGAATATTAGTCTCCATGAATTTTATAATAACAGATTCATTGGCTTACCTACAAGGAATGGCTTCTATCCATTTAGTGAAGTAGTCTGTCGCAGTGAGGACCATCTATGTTGAGCTAAAGATGATGGATGGATTTCGCCTATGAAGTCAAGTCCCCACTGTTGAAATGGGGCTTCAACAGTGATCGAATGCAGAGGTAGGGTTAGCAGCTTCCTTTTTCCTTCAAAAAATTGTCATTTATGACAGGCAATTATCATCTTATGTACATCAAGAAAGAGAGTAGGCCAATAGTAACCAGCCCTCAAGATTTTGTTGGCTGTTGTCTTCCAGTATAAATGGCCTCCACACTCTCCTTCATGGAACTCGTGCTTAACCTTATCTGCATCATACTCAGGCAAACATCTAAGAAATATACCACTTGCATTTTTCCAATAAATACATTTATCTATAATGAAATAGTTATACATCTTTTAACTTCAAAAACCTTGCCTTTGTTTTTGATAAACTGGGAGGTGTGTTCAAATTAAGAAAAACATAAAGAATATCAAAATACAAGAATAATTCATAAAATGGTCTTCAACAATGGGAGTTCATAATTCTTCTTGGTCATCTAAAGCATTAATCATATTAATATCAAGAACTTCAAAATTTGATTCAGCCATTAACCTAGCTAGACCTTGGCCTTTGATGAGCTTAGTGGGCTTTATCTCCAAATCATATTCAAGAATAAAAGTAATCCACTTACCTCTCTTACCATATGGGTCCTGTGTTAGAATGTCTTTCACAACTGAATTTTGGACAAAGGAAATGATGTGGGAATGAAGGATGTATACTCTGAAGTCTTTTAAAGCTTTAATCAAAGCAAAAGCTTGTTTTTCCATAATGTTATACTTCAAAGGGGCATCCCTCAATGCCTTGCTAAATAATGCAATAGGTTGTTCTTGACCTTGTGGATTTTTTTGTAAAAGGACAGTAGCTATTGTATGTTCTGATGCAAATTAAAAAATATAAAAATATTTTGAAAAATCAAGACTTATTAGAACCGGTGTTTTGGTTAACGCTTATTTCACCAGCTCAAAGGAATTCTTTGCTTCCAAGGTCCATTTTACCCCTTGCTCCTTCTTCAACATGTTTTTTATATTCCTAAGGAGCTCATCCAAGTTGGGTATGAACCTTCTCAAAAAGTTAATCTTTCCAATGAAAGATTGCAACTCCTTGATGTTTTGGGGATGAGAGATTTGCAATATCGCCTCAATCCTCTTTGGGTCTATCTTTATACCCTCCTAAGAAATAATGTGCCCAAGAATTTTACCTTCGTGGAGACCACAAAGTGTATTCTTAGGGTTTAAAGATATTCCAAACTTTCTGCATTTCTCGAAAACTTTTCTCAAATGTTCTAAGTGCTCTTCATCTGACTTTGAAAACACAGTGACATCATCAAGGTAAATAATGATGAAGTAGCCTATATGTTCCAAGAATGATATGTCCATGGCTCGCTAAAAAGTTGCTCCAGTATTCATTAGACCAAAGGGAATTTTCACATACATGAAAGAGCCCCAAGGTGTAGTAAACGTTGTCTTTAATTGATCATCAAGGTGGACTAAAATTTTATTGTACCCTGAATAGCCATCAAGCAAAGAAATTATTTTTGAACCAACTACCCTTTGTAATATGTGATCCATATTAGGTATAGGGTAGTTGTCCTTGAGTGAAGCTTTGTTTAAGTCTCTAAAGTCTATACAAAGTTGAATCTCTGTCATTTTCTTCCTGACCAACACCAAACTAGATACCCACTCAGAATACCTAATAGGGACAATAATAATAGCTTCATACATTTTCATGACCTCCTTCTGAACCAAAGGCAACTGAACAGGGTTTATTCCGCGCAGTTTTTGTTTGAATGGCTTCTAGTTCTCCTTGACAGGGATTTTGTGCTGGATTATTTCAGTGTCATAGGATTTCAGATCTTCATAACTCCACACAAAAACATCAGAAAACTCTTTCAACAACTCTATATATTTGAGTTTAATGTGAGCTGGTAGAGTCTTAGACAATTTAATCATTTTCAGTTTTTTCTCACTGCCTATATTTCACTCTTATACTTCAGTCTTTATAGGTTCTAATTTTGGCTTCTTGGCCACGTTGTTAAAATCAAACAAATCTTCTAAAGGTGCCAGACCCTTTGGAAAACTTTCATCATTAGACTGTAGGGTTTCTAACTCCTCTGTCTCTAACTTTGCATTCATCTCTGTTTCGTTTTCAAGTTTTCTAGATAACAGGTTTACATTAGCAAGTTCAGGAGACCTTTCTTTTTTATCAAGAAAATTTTCTTCACTAGGGAAGTCGGTTTCATAATCTGAATCTGAACTTGGTAGTTCGAATTCGTTTCTGAACTACATGAAGTCTTATATTTGTTTGTCTTCGTCGAAAACTTGCCAATATTTATAGTTATCAGGGAAAACAGGTTTGAATTTAATTTGAGTTGTACAGTCTTTGGTTTCACATGGCGTTAAACATGTTTTGGCTGCGAAAGCTAAGTTGTGGGCCGCGATACTTCTTTTCCTTGGGAAAAAAATCAATTGGGACTCCTCAAAAGTTTTTAAAAGGTCCACGAAATCGTTTTGATAGGCCCTAAGTCTTGGGTTATTTGCGTTGTATTCCCCATTGACTTGCCTAATGATTATTTCAGAATCCCCATATGCTTTAATTCTTTTGGCTCCTAACTTCTTCAACAATCATAAGCCTAAAAGTAGGGATTCATATTCCGCTATGTTGTTAGAACACTGAAAGTTTAATCTACAGGAAAGGCTTTCAGTGTTTTTATTCTCAGTGTTGCGAATCCAGACCCCTGCACTAGCATTTCTCCTAGTGTAGGATCCGTCGAAGCTCATACTCCACAGAGGATTAGTTTCAGGTTCGATAGTTGGGTCACTATCCTCTTCAACTAGCATGCTTTCGATTTTTTTTTGAATATCAGTGCTTAGTTGAATTTTTTTTAATTCCTCTGATTTCTTGTTAGGCTGAGGAATTCTTTCTTGACCATCAAGGTTAAAAAGTGATGAACGTATGATTTGTAGTTCCAGACCTACGTTTTCTTCGATAAAGTTTATGGGTTCAGCAAACTGTTTAGACATTTCTATGGTGTTTACCCCCTCCTCTCTATCGTCCATTAACTCTGTTAAAGTTACTTGTTCATCCAATATTTCATCATTAAAAAGGATAAATGAATCAAGGCCTGTGTTTACAGAATATAGGGGAGAGTTTTGCGGTCTGTCTTGACTAGTAACCATGTACTGCATATGGGACTCCCTATAAAGTCTTCTTGATTGATTAAACACATGGATGGTCGCATAGGTCATATCCATATGCATAGTCCCCTGTAACCAAGCCCCCCAAGACCTAGATAAAAACATTCCATACTTTGGGGGCACATCAACCACAACTATATCCATGACCAAACATTTGGCTGGAATCTGGGCTAAGTTAATGTAGAGGTATTTAATTAAACCCAAACATTTTACTCTGCTAGAGTCAAAAGAGTACAGGTCTTTATAAGGTCTGGTGATTTCTAGTCTCAGGCACTCCATTACAGCTTTTGGAATTAAATTGAGAGAAGCTCATGAGTCATGCATAGCATTGTGCAAGATCTTGTCATGAATGTTTAAACTTACATAAAAGGGAGGAACAGGTCCCTCTTGATATCTACCTTCAATCTTAGGACCAAAAATCATCTCTGGTTGGTCATCGTTAAGATTGACAGTGTCCTCATTTTCCTCTATATTTAAAGCCTTCAAAATTTGGGTTCTATATACAATTTGGGCAGCTAACTCAGTAAAGGGAACAAAGATTTTAATTTTGGAAATTTTCTGTTCTAGGCTGAAAGGAATTTGACTCTTTAAAGCACTTGTCCCAGCCTTATTAACTGCCATTCTATCAGCAAAATGTGTTTGCTAATTTGTTCTATTTAAATTTGACAAAAGTGTTTTAACAGGAGTACTAGTTGAAGTGTTAGTAATGCTAAGGTCTGCACTCCGTTTTGCATTGTTTTGAGTTCCTTTCTCCTTACCTTTATCAGAATTAACACCCACTATTTTATCTTTTGGTTTCAAAATTTTGGGCTTACTTACAGTGTTGTTTTGTGAAGATTTTTTAGAGGTTTTGTAGTCGGGGGTTTCTATATTTTTCTGGCTTCTAAGGTCATACTCCTTTTGAGGCTCTATGATAACATTTTCCATCTCTTGATAATAAATTTCATCATCATCTCCTTTGTCATCATAAGGTGTATAAAGACCTTTTTTTCTATCATAATGGACTTCAAAGTCATCATTATCTACTCCCAACATATTTATGTCCTCGTCCTCTGCTCGCTCATCTATTTCTTCAACCTCACTCACATAGTTTTGATGAAAGGGAGGAGTGATCTGTTGATGATCTTCCCTTGGTCTATTTTGAGGTTGGTTTCTTTTAAAATTATGATTTTGGTTCTGATTTCTATTTTCAGGAGAATTTTGGTTTTGGCTTGCTTGTGCTCTCTTAATTATGCTCATCTCTTTCATCATCTCCTCCATCAGTCTCTCCATCTTTGAGTTGGAAGTAGAAGGTGTGTTTTCTTCCCTGAAGGATGCTCTCTTCTCATTTTTCAATCTTGCTCTTTTCTCCATCAAGTTGACTTCCACAACAAGAGCACCTTTTTGCATCTCTTCAATAGTTTCAGGATCTCTCTCTCTTAGCTGATAGGCCATCTCAAGGTCAAACCCTTCAGGAAACTTGTTTAGAGCTGAGCCTTATGGAGGCTTTATATTTGGGGAAAGTGAATTGTACACACTATTAAATCTAGTTCAGTAAGCTTGCACACTTTCCCCAGTGTTTCTATGGAGGTTCTTGTAATCATAAAGGACTTGGAGAGGGTTCTTCTTCACTTCCCATTTGTTTAGGAATGTTCGATGGAAGGCTTGGAGACCATTTATACTGTGGGGGGTTAAGCCCTTAAACCATTTTGTTACTTCTCCCCCTAAGCTCTGTGAAAATAGTATAAGTTTGACAGAATCACCATCTATTTCATTTCTGTCAAAGTAGTCATTCATCTTATCCACATGTTGTGATGCAGTTGTAGCATTGCCAGCATCAAATAATGGAATTTTTGACTGATAGTCCTGAGGAAGATTGACTAAGGGTAAGGGAAGGACTAGGGGAGCATACCATGCTACCATGATATGAGGTGGGGGTGGATATAAAAGAGGCTGATTAACAAGAGGGAAGGCAGGTTGGAGTTGAACGCTTTGAATATTGGATGATTAGTGAACAGATGAGGATGGAATAGCAGTAGATTGTTGAGCAGATCTTGGATGAGAGACACCTAAATTGTGAAAAAAATGTAAATCAGGAGGTGTTGTTTCTCTACTACCAGGATGTTCACTTGTTTCCAGGGATGAAAGCGAAGGCTCAGAGTCTAGCTGAATTATATCATTAAATGACCTAGTTTTAAAAGGATTTACTAAGTCAACTTGTGATTGTTGTAGAGCTGAAAGATTTTCAGGAACTGAATTAGCTCTCAAGGGTGATCTGAAAACAGTTGAAAATTTTATCCTAGGAGACTTCCTAAGCATACTTTCTGGATTATCAACTATCTCAGGTGGATCTGGGTTAGGATAGGCTCTAGTATGAATCTTCCTAGGAGCCACTATGCTGTGTTTTAGACCCAACTAAACAAGAAAAGTTCAACCAGATATAACAATCTTTTAGAGGTTAACTAATCTGTTTCACAAATTCAAATCCTACAGTCCTCTAACTGATTTTTAAACAATGTTATAATGAAAAGGGTTCTTCCCAGTGGAGTTTTAAGGTCTGTTAAGGATTGTGAAGTCACCAAGTGGAAGTTTTTAGATCTTTTCAGAGGTAAAAACTTTTTTGGTCCACCACCATGTTTATTGAATACCAATCTGAAATATTTTTATGGGTTTTATAGAGTTACTGTGGTTGTATGGAAAACTAAAGAGTCTATAAAAGCTGGCCAAGAAACTATGAACTCAAAAATCTCCCCAGTGGAGTCGCCAGAAAATTTAGTTGCTGGTGGCTCAACTGGCTAACGCATAAAATATTCTTAAATCAAGGGATTTCTGGTATCTTATGATTTCCTTTAAGCTAAAAAATACTCAGACCTCCCCAGTGGAGTTGCCAGAAATGTTAGCACCCTGTAATCAGCAAGATTGGCAAAAGTCCAACTGTAGGGAGAACATCATTTCAACCACTTTGGGATTCTAGGATCTAGCCCTCCTGAATCTAGATAGGACTTCAATGCGCATCGTATTTGTTTTTGTTTAATGATGGCAGGTCTAGTTATGTGGCTATTTAGGTTTTGTTTGTTTTTGGATGTATGAGCATGATTATTGTTTCGAGGAAAGTCCTAACTGGAAAGAGTTTGGGCAGCAATAAAGCAATCGGTACAAGCATAAACATAGATATAACGTCAAGCTTTTAGTCCATTGGCCAGGGAGTCACAATATTATTTTTAATTGAGCAACAACATCAAGAGTGATCCAAGGGGCAAGTAATCTATATCACAAGATTATTGAGATTAAAATGATGGAATGGAAACAATAAAGTGTTGGAGGGGTGGAAACTGATAATAATTTCAACAAGGATTTATAGTCAATCCAAACAAGAAAATCCTCTTAAGTAACTGTTTAAAACCAACCAAGGTCAGGGCTAACCATAGACTTCTTGGGAAAGTTTGTATTAAAGCAGCTTAATTGACAAACAATCCAGTAATCCGCATAATTACCTTTAGAAAGTATGAAAACACATAAGAGAAGCAAAGTGAAACTTAAGATCAGATAAGGTACTTTTAAACCTAGTTTGCTTTCAGCCAACACCAAGGGAAACCTTCAGAATCTGCCTTTGGAGAAATAAAAGCTATAAAACAGGGCACACCATCACTTTTATAGTCTAATTTTAATAAGAAAATAATGAAAATAACATTCAAGAACAATGTTTAAGGAAAACAGTAGGACGAGGAAACACTAGCATTCCTAACATCTTAGGCTGTATTCAATCTTCCTTAAATAAAAAAATTCAGAGGAAAACATTGAGATAAAGCTCATCAGTCAGAGAAGGGTACTGGTAAACAATAAATCCTAACTCTATAATTTTTTTTCTTTATCAGAGAATAGTGAACAATATGGCATACATAGAAGGAAAAAACAATAACAAAGAAAGGGGCACTTTACTAGTGATATAGAACAGGATCCCAAGAAACAACTTGTTATTGATGTCAAACCAGTTACAGTCTTCAGGTCCAATGTTTCATTTCAGCAATCATCTTCACTTCCCAGACCAACTTATCTATCGCAAGCAGAGCTCCAAGAGCCAGTGAAAACTATTTACAAGTAGAAGTCTCAACCTCAAGTATATTTCAAAGTTCAACAACCAACAATTTCTCATCTTATAGTGAAGTATTTATAGAAGAATGAGGAGGTGAGATCTGATAAAAGATCTCCCAAGTAAATTAATACATACTAACGACTTCTCGGCCTTTGAGGGGCTCAATGGAGAAGTGTACAGATATTCTCACTGTATTAATTGATTTACATTAAAGATTAAGCTTGGTGGCAGCTTTTTTTGACTTTTGTGGCTCTGTGTCATGTTATAGTAACTCTGTTGATATTTTATGCATTAAGTTCTTGTAGCAGAATTAACTGTTTGGCTGCGCCGAGGCAAATATCTGATTTTGATCAATAACTTCGGCCTCTATTTGAATGCTTTGAGGCACAGGGGGCTTTTGGGGTATCTGAGAGGATTCAATTGGCCTCGGATGTGGCGGTGGAGGCCTTCTATCTAATGAAACACTTATGATTTTCTTTATTTTTGTTTTAATTTGAAAGATTAGGCTTTTGATAATCAATCTTAGCCGTAATCCCCAAATTTGTCTTCAATCTTCTGCTCTGGTAGGTTTTGTCTTCGACACTGATACTCTTTTGATTTATTTCAATGGTATGTGTCTTGTTGATGTGTAGAGCCGCACAGGGCACATGTGGCATCAATGCCCATGAAGCATTGATGAAACGTAAAGTTTGAACCCTGTGGAATGGTTTTTGTCTATGTACAAATGCGTGAGAGATCATCATCCTCGGCCTTTGGTTTTCTTTTTGATATAATGGAAAAACCATTCAAACCTGTAAAACAAAAAAAACAATTAAGAAATCTTGTATTATTTGGGTAAACTACTTCATAGGTTAAGTTTAAGAGCGTGGTCATTGGATGGCAACATTCAACGGTGGAGATTCACTTGCGGGGTCAAAAGGAGGTGGTTAATGAAATGGTGGGGAGTTTTAAGTCAGATCCATCAATCTTGGATAGATCAATAGTTGATATTAGCCGTGAACTAATAATGTGAAGGGGTCACATTATTGGATATTTAAGAAAAATCAAAGGAAATGAGTGAAAATCCTTTGGCGAAGGAAAAATGAAATGGAAATCGAATTTGGTTTCAGGAAGAAAAAGGGTCATCGGATGTGATAAGCCCACAGAGATCAATGGCTATGATAGCTCGTTGAAAGTCTTTTGGAAGATGCGAAGGGCAATAGAACAATGCAAAAATGGTCTAGGACCGTTGATCTGCAAAGATTGACACTGGGAAGCGCGTGCGACGAAAGTGGTTTCAGGGGTAAAACAATTGTTTTCACGCGACGTTTAGGTAGGTAGGAAGTTTTAGCTTTTTGAATGCGATATGCATCCGAAGGCGACACGTGGATTTCTAAAACAGCTTATATCGCGTAATTTTTTTGGATTATCGCTCGTGCATATAGTTACTCAACTTCGAGTATGGACCGTCAGATCTGGGGCCTCAGATCTAACAATGAAGAGAGAGCACGAGTTTGAAAATATGCACAAGCAGAAGTGGGATGGGTGGTTTTAATTTGGGCCGTAGGATCAGAGATGAACGACAGAGATTTAAATCTGGGGGTCAAATGGAAATATTGCAATAGTGGAGGAAGGGTTAATAAGGGCTGTTGATCTGTAGAGATCAACGGTCGGGACTTGGCCTAAAACTTTAGAACGGGTGGCGCATGAATTTAAACCAAGATTGGGAAATGTGATCTGGACGCGTGGACGATCCAAATGCAATCGAAGGCCAATGCATAGGCGGGGTAAAGAACTTTGGGTGAGACGGAGTGATTTATCGCTATCCGTTGATCTAAGGATCAGATCAATAGTGGGGAGTGAATCAGAGGGATGGTTAATCGGGAGTGGATAAACATTGGACGCGCCCAATAAAATCTTGTGATGTGATGCTGCGCGGGCCGTTTCATCAGCTCAAGATCAACGGCGGAAAACCCTTTATATCATGTGAAAACCAAAAATTAACATAAAAAAAAGGTTTTTATGTATAGGGGCAGGTTATATATTTATAATATGGCTTGGCGCCCGTCTATGGGGCCATGGTATATATGAAATACAATATGCCCGGGGCGTATATAACAAAGGGCTAATCGTAATTGGAGCCTCGGGCCCAGGCTTTTCAATCTACCCATTTGACTTTTTGTGATGCGATTGGCGCCTTGGGACTTAAAATCTTGGTCTCGGGCATAGGCTATATGGAATTAAAAGCGGTGGCGATGGGGTTTATACATATGGGACTCAATCACATCGGAAATTTTGATGCAGGTCTTACCCATTGTGAATTTCTCCAATGCGATTGCTCTTCGGGTCGTTTTTATCTACCCATTTTTAATATATAAAAAACACATTATGGGCGTGATTAGACCAAAACATTGGAAAAATGGGTTTTTTTACATTACGAAGAAAAATATTGATCAGAGATGGTTTATTCAATTTTCCTAGTGCCCGATGTGGGCCCACGGATTTATATAAAACAAAGATAAGATCGGGGCTGTGTACAAGGGCTTAATCACATCGAAATTTTTAAAACATGGCAAACAAACTTGCACACTGGGATTTTGCGATGCGATTAGCACTGAAAGGGGTTAGTACTTGGTTCTAGCACCAAGGAATATGGTGGGGAAGTGGTTTAGGATTTAGCCCAAGGGGCTTAAGCCTTAATACAAAAATATGTATTTTTCATGATTTTTTCAATGTTTTTCAATGGATTTGCGGGTTTCGATATAGTTTAAAAATGAGTTTTAAACTATGTAAAGATGATTTTCATGAATGGAAGAAGGGAACTCATGAAAAATAGAGGAATTTCATGGGAATAAAAAGGGTAAAAATGGAGGTTAGTTTTGAAGTGGAGGAAAGGGAAAAAAGGTGATTTTGAAGTAGTCTTTTCTCTTTGAAATCAGCAGAACTTCTGAGCGTTGAAATGGAAACAGCAATGAAGATTGAAACAAGGGCAGGATGTCTTCAAGATGTTTCAAGAGATAAAAAATTTTGCAATAAAAGTGTTTCTTGAAGGCTCAAAAAAAAAATGTTTTGGCCACCTTTTGATATAACAAATTTTATAGGTGGCCAACAGACCACATAGAAATAATATAAATGGAACATAACCTCTTGTTTCACTTTGTTTTATGCATGTTGTCACCTTTTTTCCTTTGATATATAATCTCTCTCCTCTCATAGAACTAAAGCTTATTTCCAAAACCATACCTTGTCAACACCATAACAGACCCAACGAAACCTCATCGATCTAGACGTATTTTGGACCTCCCCCCATTAGGAAGAGGAGTTCCAGGTCTTTCGCCATTTAGGCATCAAAGACAGAACACTGCCACCCTTATCGAGGCATCTTTATTTGGGAACCCCCAAGGGTCACCCAACACCACACCAGTGGAAACCCCCACATGGTCACTACACACCACTCCTGCCACAACCCCTAGGGGGAAGAGGAGTGCTACCCATTCGAGGAGCCAACTGAACACACAACCGGGTATGTCACAAAAAAACCCCATACCTAACCAGAAACCTATGTTTTCACAGTCTAAAATGGTGCTCAACACACAATTAACTTTCCTAGCATCACTGAACTTACCCGATCTAACGAAGTTAACGAATGACCCCATTTCACACAACCCCACTTGGCCCCCCATTCCCATGGAGCTCCCTTTAGACATTCCAAAATTCAAAGGGAAGCAAATGGAAGACCTCGAAAATCATGTAATGACTTTCCACTTATGGTGTTCGTTAAAAAGTATCATTGATGATACTATTTGGCTAACACTATTTTAGCACACCTTAACTAGACCAACCATGAAATGGTATGTGGAGCAACCTTCTGCTACACTTGGAGACTTTAGGACCCTCGCTACTACATTCCTCACATATTTTTAGCTACCTATCCACCATTATTCAGGAATGGAATTACCGACACATTTTTGACAAACGCCAGTCATCCATATCTCGAACCATCTTGATGAATGGCGGCGATGTCGAAGTTTGTGTAAATCCAAACTCTACGATCGAGTTCTTCTAGACCTGTTCTTGAAAACTCTCACTGCAAAGATTTTGAATGATGTTGCAACCCAAGGACCTACATCTGAAGATGATGCCATCAGCAAAGCCCAACAACTCGAGTTTATATACACGTAGTTAGGATACATTTATAACATGTTGCCTAATGCCTCGTGCTTTCAAAAATATAAAGAGTAGATAAGTGTGTCGAACACTACAGATGGATTGAAAGGGTCACTGACACAAAATCACCTGGGCAGTAGTAATCTATGCCTCGATTACACATATGATCCTAACTCGAACATCCCTCAACTAAGCTACCATCAGAGTCATCATGCACCTTTGCAGAACATGACCAATAGGGCGCAGTCATACCATCATCAGCAAGGAGGATCATACCATCCTGTGCAGGGGACCCAGTACATAGCTAGAAATGATGATAGAAGAGCTCCCCCTAGCATTCATTCACAAACCAGGGATATCGACCCCAATATTCCCAATCCCTAGCACAAAACCCACCAATATAGAATAATGCACCAATGAACTTTTTACAACCTTCCCAGGCACAACTGTGACAGTCACATGACCAGGAGAATCCTTTCTATGCTCTAACACGACAAGGAAAAAATCAAAAAACAAACAAAAGGGAAATCCTGGACAGGGGGGGCAACAACCAACAACGCCCTCTGTGATCTCAGGCATGGGGAAACTCCAGCCAAAATCAAAACCAGGAGCCAAATAAATCCCAAGCGCAGAACAAGAGGGATAATCTTCGCACCAACCACTCTTGCGCAATTTGTGGTGAGTATGGCCATTAAACTCATCACTATCCTAAATTTCCCAAGATAAATAAGCTTCAAGGTAACCAAGGACAAGGGGGACCCACACAACAAACAACTATAATGCAAGATCCCTTCCCCCACCAAAGGGGGGTTAGTACCCAACAACAGCAAACACCCCTTTACAATTATGGAAAAAATAGCCATGAAATCTACATGACTCGCGAAGAAATGTTTTTGAAACATGGAATCGAAGTTATGATACCCCACTAGACACCACTTCGTCATTGGCTAGCACGAGTGCACCAACAACACCATTGACTATATTGAAAATTCCTATTGAGCCTTTTCCAAATATGGCTAAGGGACCAAATAGGTGAGGAGGAAACACTCCAAAGCGGCCCGTAATTATAGCATTTTGGATGATCTATATCAATCTCCCACAACCATGTCAACTTTGCAAGTCTTTCAATCTTGCCCAAAGAAAAGGAAAGCCTTACTTTCCACATTAGGTGCCATCAACCCTGCCAATTCATGCCTAATGGATTTTGATTTATCCAAAGCCACCCCTAGGCTTCCTTCGTTGGTCGCCTTCCAGATACCATTGTTAGTCCAGAGTATCACTATCCACCGCTGTATCATTGATGAGAGTGCATCCACATGCATCATGTCAAAGAATGTCTGGAAGAAGTTAGGGTCTCCTAAATTGAAGCTATCGGACATCACACTCAGTGCATACAAAGGGCGCCCTTTTGCTCCCATCAGTCTCTATTAAAATTTCCTGATCTGCTTGGAAAGAAATACAGTCCTCAAATACAATGATTTCTTGGATGCTCAGTTGAATTACAATATACTTCTTGGGCAGAGTTATATGTACGCTATGTCTTCCATAGCATCCTCCATCTTCCGAAACATGATGTTCCCCCATGAGGACCACGTCATTACTGTCTACCAATTGGAATATCATGACAAGTGATCCCTGACAAACGCCGACTTCATTCTATCCTATGTAGACACATCTGATGAGACGCTTACATGGTACAAATAATATGGCCTTGGCCAATTAAAACCATCGTCTATCCTTGAAACATTCTTAGGAGATCCCACTGTCATACCAGAATCATCCACTGATATCATAGGGGGATTTGGTGTGCATGATGTCTACATCAAGCATTGAATCCATCCAGGAGATAGAGACGAGCAGTAAAGAGACCGAGGCCTCTACCATGGTGGCCTCTCTATCCTATGTTATCTCCCAAACTCTTTTTCTATAACCTCCACCTGGTTTTGTGTCACAACAGGTCTAGGAAACATTAGTGTTGCCAAACATATCTTTTGCAATACGATTTTGGTACTTGCTCCCACCTACCATGATGGGATTCGCAGGAATCACCTCTGCAGGATTAACCTCCCTCACTCATTTGGAGGCCCCGCCTGTTAAGGAGATGGCCACAACCATACCATCTAAGGAAAGTCACGTTGCAAAACCAATTGTCACGACCAAGAAAACCCATAAAAGGGGAAGAAAGTAGAAAATACCATCATACAATGAGAATTACAACCTTAAGCCATATGCAACATAGCAGGCCACCCTACCCATATCTTCCCAGAGATGGACAAACTAAAACCATTCCTAAGCTCCGACAGAAATATCGCAGCAACAAGTTCCCGTAAAAAGGAACTAGCCACCAAAAATAAATGTAAGGCATTGCATACTAACCACGCATGCGCTATATGTGGAAATTATGGGGATTAAACCCATCATTTCTCAGAAATACCACAATACGGGGATGCCTTACATGCCATCAAACAATTATATCAGGAGGACCCCTCCATCCAATCAAAAGGAGAATAACCTCACATCATATTATACCTGCAAGAGGCTCGAGAGTTACAAGAATGTCTCACGTTCATCTTCCATCCTCCTATTATTCATTGTGCACTTTGCAATGAACGTGACCATTTCATATAAGATTGTGCTGCCCTAGAGCTAATCTAGAGATGGTATCTAGTGGAACGTGTGTACTACATTGGCCTCCAAGTAGCTCAATTTTCATGTCCGATATGTTCTAGCAATCACCCATTAGAGCAGTGCCATTACATCCCTCGGCTTCTCTTAGCGCTAACCATTTTACGCATGGCCATAGTTCACCTCTCCCTAGAAGACGGGTCAGACACAGAATCCATGAATAGCTCGACAACTTAGGAGGATGTGATAAGTAGGTCCATTCTCTTCTTGTCAGTAGAAAAGCAGTCAGTCAGGGAACCCTTAGTCATCCCCACCTGAACTCCATGGAGAATACCAACCTATGTGTTGTGTAACACACATAACCATGTGGTCACCACATTCCCATACCTAAAAGTGCTACATTGCTAGTACCCGATCACGTCACCAAATGAATAGGACAGGAACACCCATGAATGACGTTCTTTTCTAGTATGTCAGGGAAACCATCATGATCAGTGTTGGACTTACATACCTCGAGTGCACCCACTAATTGACAGAATTCATTCATTAGAAACAAATCACTGGGATATCATCAATATAGAGCTTAGAAAACATAATGGAAGGTAGTTTTCCCCCCAAGAAGCCTACACCATTTCCATTCCAACATGTTGGGCGAGTTAAAAAGGAAAAACGACCTAGCATGAACCATGTCCAGCCTAGGCCGGCATGCAGGCTATGCATTAGAATTTGCCACCAGCTCAATCAGTGTAAAAAACTGAAGCACCTCACAAACAAATTTGGCATGGTCTCCTCCCTCCCTCAGAGACATCTCTCTAACCAAGAGAAGATCACGCGCTGCTATTGTCAGATCTGTTCACATTTTCACCATAATATGAAATGTGAATACCTCCCCAAGCTTCGAGCAGTAAGAGCAATGTTAATTCTACACTTCCAAAAAGAGTTAGACCTACCCAAACCAAAAAATTGGAAATGATAGCAGAGGAATCTCTCTCCTACGCCTGATCCTTTCCGAGCATCCACTTCAGGGATGAAAAGTAGTGTTGGTTCTCACACAATCTAATCGGTAGGCACAATGGTACCATGCACCATTTTAACTGGCCATAAGCACGAAATAGAGGAATTCCCATTAATGGAAACATTCAAACACCTTTGTACCAGACACAACTTCCAAATCTCAGAAAGTTCTCAGCCTTATGGGGAACATAAGATTGCCCCCACGCAAGCTGCCACGATGGACATTCCTCCCCCACGAAACACCGATGACATGATACATCATATACGACTCATATCATCATGTATCGGAACCATGACTCGGTTTGTTTGCTCATTAGTCATAGGTGTCGGTTCAAATGCAACTACGAGAGTAGTTGTACCAATGATGGTGCAAACCCAATCCATCTGCACCCTGTCGACCATGTCCGATTCCACCACATCGACGATGGAATATTATTCATGTTTGTTGATCATCTCCGTTAGGACTGAACCGATTTATCATCGCTTTACATAGACTCAACTCTCCTTAGGATCCTTATTCCATTCAGAATAGGATATCCTTGAGGCCATGATGGAGCCTGATTATCCATGGGATATGATGCATCACCGCCTATTTTTTCTTCCTAAAAAAACATTCAGCCCTAAAAAGACAGGAAACCAAGAGATTTATGTGATCGAATCAAAATATTTCCTTCCATCAGGGAAATTAGATTGTTTCAAAAATCCCATTCCGGTGCCCGATGCGTCCGAAGAAGGGAACATGTCAAACATTTCACCTACCATGAAGGTGAATATCTCTCGAAATCTTGAAAAGTTGAAGAAATTTCACTGGGGGCGACATGTTCACCAGAACAGATAACCTCTTATGCTGAGTTATTGCAATAATGTGAAGACATATTTGCATGGGACTACTCGGAAATTCCTTGTCTTAGTCCCACTATTGTAGAGCACCATATTGACACCTGGTCTGACGTACCACCAGTACGCCATAAATAGCATCAACTGCACCCATCCAAGGCAAAATAAAATAAACGATAAATTGATAAGCTTCACAAATTCAGGTTTATCTACCCCATCGCTTACACATCATGGGTTTCCAACCCTGTCCCTCTCATGAAAAAATAAGGCACCATATGTGTTTGCACTGATTTTCACGATTTAAACAAAGCCTGTCCAAAGGAAAATTACCCTACCCCTTTCATCGACCAAGTCATCGATTCTTGTGTAGTACATGAGGCCCTCTCCTTCATGGATGGTTTCATTGGGTATAATCAAATCCAAATCCATTACACTGACCCGTACAATATCACATTCACTAGCCCCCTAGGGCACATTTGCATACTAGGTCATGCCATTTGGCCTAAGAAATGTGGGAGCCACTTTCCAACGAGCCATGAATTATATCTTTCATGACCTGGCACACCTCAGCCTCACCTACTTGGAAGACCTTACCGTTTAATCCAAGAAGCAATTATATCATCTCGATGACCTAGACTTTAACACCTTGTAGTGCATCTTCTACGTCACAGCAAGATGAATTCTAGGTTTTATTGTGTCCCAACAAGGAATTAGAGTGGACCTCCTCAAGGTCCAAGCTATCAAAGAGGTACCTCCACCTTGAACCCTCAAGCAAATACAAATCTTGCAGGGAAATTCCAACTTTCTGAGATGTTTTGTCCCAGACTACGCCACTTTTGCTGAAGGATTGATGTGTCTCCTTCGTCGGGACATCCCATTCAAATGGGACGATCAAGCCCAACAATAATTTGAGGCACTGAAAGACACATTATCTTCAGCACCATTGATCAGTCCCCGAGACCTCAACAAGGACTACATATTGTATCTATCAGCATTCGAGACTGCTTTAGTCGGAGTATTGATCTAGCAAGGCCCAGATGGGAGGGAGCACGTAATCTATTACATTAGCAAAACCTTATCAAGCCCCACATTAAGATATGAGACTGAAAAAATTACTTCCCTAACATTAATTCACGCAGTCCAAATACTTCGCCACTACATTATCTTAAGGACTACAATAGTCATCAGAGATATTAACCCCATCAAATACTTACTCACGCATCATTTAATGAACCAAAAATATTCTCACTCGATATTCATTTTGCAAGAATTCAACTTACAGTTTCGCTCCCCTAAGAGCAAGAAGGATTTATTCTTAGCCGAGTTCATCACTGACCTCCTAAGTCAGACCAAAGGATCATTGGTTAATGGTTAGCTACCAAACGAACATCTCTTCCTAGTAAATACTGACGACCCTTGGCACAGAGATATTCTCCTATTTTTACAAACCCAAAATATCAGACCCCAGCTCACTCGTGAAGACCATCGACGCATCCGCCACAAGGTCCCGCGATATGTCCTCATGGGAGATGTCTTATACCGATGGGGCATCGATGCCATCTTACTTTGATGTCTCATGCACGCCCAAGTTGATCAAACACTTAATGAATACCACAATGGAGCTTGTGGTGGCCACCTCTCCAGAATGGTCACCACCCAAAATGTATTACGAGAAGGATATTTTTGGCCCACTTTATTTCGTGGTTTCATTTAGCAGTCAAGAGTTGCGAGCGATGTCAATGCTTCACTCATAAGGAAAGAGCCCCTCCCACCCCCCTACACCCCGTCTGGGTCACTGTTCCATTCTGACAATGGGGGATTGACTTCATGACTTGGAACCTAGCATCGTCAAGAAATCACAAGTACATTATTGTGTTCATCGACTACTTCAACAAGAGGATAGAAGCCATGCCCACATATGAAAACACAATAGAAATCGCTGCACTATTTTTTTCAACCATGTCATTGCTTCCTTCAGCGTACCAAAAGAGTTAGTCTCCGACCATGAAAAACAGTTCAAAAAAAAATAATCCAAGAGCTAGCTCACCAGCTTGAATTCACGCATGAATTCGCATCACCATACTACCCCCAATCTAATGGATAGGCAGAAGTTGTAAACAAAGTATTCAAAACAATGTTATAGCGCATGGTGAATAACCACAAAACAAACTGGCACCACATGATTTTCTTCGCCCTTTGGGCATACCACACGGCAGTGAAAACATCAACGTGGTTCACACCCTTCCATTTGGTATATGGGGTCGAAGTCGTGATTCCCATCAACACGAGATCCTAAACTTACATGCCGCTAACAAAATCCTCCATGACACCAAGCCTCTAGACCAATACTTAGTGCAACTAGAGTTCGTCAATGAAAGTTGATGACAATTTATTCAACACAACAAGGCCCATAAAGAGCGGGTGAAAGCATCGTTCGAATGCAACATCACCCCTTGATCATTTACCAAGGGGGAAATAGTCCTCTTCTACGATGTCGAGAAAGAAGCCCTAGGGCGAGGAAAATTCGAAACCTTATGTAAAGGACCCTATATGATAAAAAATTGTCTCCTAAAGGGGGCATACATCTTCACAGAGCCCGACGGAACTTTCCTGGGCAACCCCGAAAATGGTCTTTACCTCAAGAATTTTTACCCATATGGGCCAAGAGGTCTCAGCCCTAGAGAGAACGTACATATGCCAAACTTTATTTTTGATCACAAACTTGTCACAAAAAGAGCTCTAGTTTCATAAATGGATCTTCAACCCAACCATTACTTTTGATTCATGGATGGAGCATCATGATGGTCTCAAAATTTAGCAACAACTGCCTGGGTCATCTACCACCCTGACCGATCACCATTCTTCACCAATGGAGTATGCATCAGATCACCGAAAAAAAATCAGGAAAAATATGACGACTGTTACGGTCATATAAATCATAGGATCTCAAGGTGATTTAGTATTTCAAGTTGCAATTCCCTATTATACATGATTTTAAAATTTCAAATGATTTCCAAAAAATATGAGAAAAGAAAATAAAGAAAACCACAAAAAGAATAATACCGAAAGTTCTGCAAATCAAAGTGCCACTACTGATTAGATTAATTTGTTCAATTCATACAGTATGAGCATGATTGAACAATTTTAAATGTTTGTTGGATAGGTTAGAAAATAAGGATTATCCAAATAGTACAATCTTTGAAAATCAGCAACTAGGTAGAAAATTAAAGTGATTCAATAGTTTAATCTCAGTCAATGGAAGGAATAAGGGATAAAGTAGGTTAGAATTTCATAAAAAATAAAAAGAGATTTGGGTCTGCAAGCCTAAATCCACCTTGCAAAGAATGATGAAAAAATATTGTATTAGTGAAAGGTTAGGTAGAATGAAAGAGAATAAATTTGAAGATACATGAAATTTATTCCAAAGCATAATTCAAAGGATTTCATGTATTTTTAGGTTAAAGAGGGAAAATAAAAAACAAAGGTGTTTTACCCTAATTTTTGGGGATTAATTATTTCTAAAGTCACTTGACATATTTTATGCCATGCTCTAAAATCCCCAACCTTACACTCCACCTGACACATTTCATATGATTCACCCAACCCCACCATTTACTCACTTATCCCATCATGTTAGGTCCCTATATTACTAGTATAGTCCCTTATTAGTATAGTGTAACCCCCTTATTGTTATTATTGTACCCTTGTAGCCTCCATATTGTTATTATTGTGCCCTTAAATTATTATTGTTAGGTCAGCTAGGATTACATTGTGGCCCCACTAGGATTACATTGTGGCCCCATGGACTCCTATATATAGAAAGGAGGTTTTGTAATTTGTATCATCCAATAATTGTTCATCCATGTAATGTATTGGAGGTTGCCCCCTCGTGGCTGAACAAGACGCGCTGACATCTATTTTTTCAATTTGGGGGAGCGAGCCACAATATTTGAGACAATTAAGACCCTGCAAGCCCTACAACCTTTAATCATTCGGTTACGCTGGAGGAGATTCAAACGGATTTAATCATGTTTACTTGGTCTAAAGGAACAGATATCACTATGTAGAATGACAGACCACTAAGAAATTACACTTTTTGCATTACCCTATCCATTTAAAGCAATTACAACAGTACTACATATTTGCACATACAATTAAACTTACATGAAACCTAAGGTTACGTACAACAGAGATCCCATTTTTACTAGAAATTTTTGGACGGAGTTATTTTCTTGTTTGGGTATTCAATTAGCTCATAGCTCATCTTATCATCCTCAATCCGATGGTCAAAGTGAGATAGTAAATAAATGTTTAGAAGGATATCTTCGTTGTTTTGCATCTGATAAACAAACACAATGGGTCAAGTGGTTGCCTCTCGCTGAATGGTGGTATAACACTTCCTTCCATACTGCAGCAAAAATGGCCCCATTTATGGAAATTTCTGGATATCATCCACCCTCCATAACATCATCTTTAAGAGAAAATTCAAAGGTTCAAGCAGTCAAATATCACATTGAACATCAACAAGAAGTTCTCCAACTCTTAAAGGTTAACCTGAATTTGGCACAAAATTGAATGAAACAACAGGCAGATCAACATTGTAGCGAGAGAAGTTTTGATGTAGGAGACTGGGTATTTTTATGGCTACAAACATACAAAAAAATTTCCCTCAAGCAATCTAAGAAGGACAATAAATTATCGCCAAAGTACTATGGTCCTTACAAGGTGTTGCAAAATATTGGTACTATGGCATACAAATTGGAGCTTCTTGCATCTTCACGAGTGCATCTAGTTTTCAATGTTTCATGCTTAAAGAAGGTTATAGGTGAAAATCTTCCAATTCAAACAATATTGCCAGAACTTGATGAGGAAGGAAAAATCATATTGGAACCTGAAGTGGTCACGGAAACAAGAACTCAACAGCTACGAAATCGGTCAATTTCAGAGTATCTCATCAAGTGGAAGAACTTACTTATTGACGATTCTACATGGGAGGATGAGAATTTTATATAGAAGCACCCAGAGCTACTCAAGAGTTGAGGACAACACTTTTTTGAAGGAGAGGGGCATGTTAGGTCCCTATATTACTAGTATAGTCCCTTATTGTTGTTAGTGTAACCCCCTTATTGTTATTATTATACCCTTGTAACCCCCATATTGTTATTATTGTGCCTTTAAATTATTATTGTTAGGTCGGATAGGATTACATTATGGCCCCAATAGGATTAAATTGTGGCCCCATGGACTCCTATATATAGAAAGGGGGTTTTTTAATTTGTATCATCCAAGAATTTTTCATTCATGTAATGTATTGAAGGCTTCCCCCTCAAACTGGATTATTTATAAGGTGTTGATATCTCTTTCCTTCTATTTTTGGAGCTAGTTTCACAACACATCATCATTAATCTCCCACCACCTTTCATCTCATCTCTGCCTTCACCATTACATTTTAAGGTCCACATTATTTTCTGGCCCCCCCTCATCCTTCGAAAGTTAACGTCAGGGGAGGGGTCCAAATTGGGTGGTGTCCCAAACCAGCCCATCTGCTACGTGTCAAGCGCTGATATTTTCACACCCCCCACCATGCTTTCCTGCTTATCGCCCTACACCCCCTATGAAAATAGGTTTCCATCGTGATAAAACCATGCTCTTAACCATTAATCCCTTGGCATTCCCGCTGCTCCACGTCGCCATTCCTATTACTTCTCCCCAATCACCTCTTCTCCTGCCTAAAGAACCTCATTATTCATTTAATTGTTTAATTCATTTCCCAACGAGCCCGCACCATGTCAACAGAAACCCCACCACCCTACAAAACTACCTTTCCCCACCTAGTTCACAGTTTACAGTGGTTCAGTGTTTCTTTTGAAACAAGTGATCAAATTCAAGGTTTCACAAATCTAAATAGAGTGAAAAAAAAATTAATTGTCTGCAGATCAAGAAAAACTCCCCCTTCTTCAATCCCATTTTCTAATTCCCCTTCTGATTAACAGAAATCCCTCTTGTTTCTTCCCATTTTCTTCTAAACCCCTTCTGTGCACCTGCAAATAAATTTCTATCAGGTTCTTTTTTAGAGAGCAGCCATGCCTCCAAAGAAGAAATATCAGGAGCCATTTAATCCAATGGTTCACCCTCATCTGGACCTTGACCATGGCCCTTGCTGACATGGATTTTAAGATTCATGAGACTCTTTCAGATTTTGATCTCTTCGACATGTACTGTTGGTTGGAGGATAAGATCATTAATTAGGTTGATGATATAGGGTTGTGGGACACTAAAATAGCTTATTATATATTCCCAAAAAACCATATTTGCCTTGAATATATTAGAAGGTGTCATGCATGCTATGATATAAATCAGAGGGTTTTTGTTGTCCCCACAGGGGAAGTTATATTCACCATTAGTGCCCAGTCTATCATGCAAATGATGAAAGATTCTGTTATTGAAGAAACCACATGTTTTTCCTATGAAACCCTTAGATAATTATACCAAAGGTTAGATTTTTCCAGCAGAGACAAAAATCTTGAAGTATTCATGGCTATAGGCACTCCATTTCCAAAGAAAAATCCTCCATATCCATGTTATACATTTCCTACTGGACTTATCATATAGTCACTATCCTTTCTTACCTGCTATGATATCATTTAGATCAGTGGCTAGGTGAAGCAATGATAGGTTTCCTATCAATTTTGTCATCAGAGTCTAAACCCTCAATGATGTTAAATTTTATTCAATTCCTGGCAGATTCCATTCATGAACAGTTTGTCAAGTTTCACATACAGGAAGTGTTTAAATACACTTCGGTCCTTGTGTATATTTTTGTATATTTTTAGGCAAACATGTTCCAGTTTACACTGAGAAAAGTGAATGAAGATTCCCAACCTTAGTCTTTCATCTTCTGGACAATAATTCTGATGAAAGATCAAAAGGATTACACTTACAAAAGATTTGTTAAATTATTTGTGCATCCAACTATGAGTATCCTCAACAACACACTAGAACCAAGGATCAATGAAGAGATTAAAAAGATCATGCAGTTGTCAGACCAAGTCAGAACTCAAGGCTGGTACTTGTACCAGAACTATACATAATTTATAATATATGGTTGTGAGTTGCCCCCTTACGAGTTGCCAAATTTCCTCCCCGTGAGGATCTTTTCCCTAGAGTACATTAGGAAGATGATTAATGTATATGAGGTAGATTTTTTATCAGCCAAAAATAAGTCTCAATTCAGGATCAAATCCCAAATTGGTTCTTTCATTTGCAACAATAGAGTAGTAGGAGAGGAGGCTGATAGGATGCTGAAAGAGATGAAATTCACACATAGTTTCACCTGGTCTTATGACCCATTGGGCATTATCTCTGTCAAGAGAGTAGAAAATAAATCAACTCCTTACATTCACACCCACATGCTCGATATTGAACAATTTATGAACCAGATAGAGTGGGTAGAAAACACCTTGCATGAGGTTGAAGAGCAGATAATTTCATCTTCAAGTATAGATACCCCCACTCCACAAGAAAATAAGAATACAGAGGATAAAAAAGACAGAGGAAAACAACAGGATAAAGAGGCAACATGAAAAATACCAAGAGATGACCAGTCACCTTTGGAGACTGATACATCTAGTAGGGAGTTTACAATGAAATATAGGAAGAGAGAAATAATTCACATGGATATATATCAAGGCTAGGAGTCAGGTCAACAGATAGTGATAGCTATTAGAGATTCTCTTAGTTCTTCTCAAGTAGGCATCCAAACTATATTTTCTCCTACAACTTCAACTACAATTCCATTTCAATAGCAAAGCCTTCAAACACCTACATCGACTGCTGCTATAGGTGAAAAGGAGAAAAAAATATATGACACCTTCAGAGAGATCAAGAGGAAAAATGAAATATTGAAGACCATCACCTACAACCAATTTTGGAAGCAGACTGCCAGTTCACAAAGTAGACTTCTATCAACCTTCAATTCATAGAAGGGAAAGACGTATATGGATTTCTTAGAAGCCCAGATTTCTCAGCCAAAATTACCTACTGATTTCAAGCATACATCTTTTGAGTTTAATGTCAAGGACATCCACCCAATAGATCAGATGGAAATGCACAAGCAGACTAGAGATATGATCTCATATACCTTGACTAGTACTGCAATGAGCCTGTCTAAATTACAGGTATCACTGGACTATATTCAATCACAACTCAAGATGGAGAAGCTTTCTTCACTTGCAAAGGATACCAGAATTAAGTCCTTGGAGGATTTAGTTGTAAATATTGGGTATGATCCAACAAATGTAGAGGTAGTGGAAGAGATTCTGAAGAATAAAAACACACACATAGTAGCCCTAAGAAAACATCTTAAAATGTCAGCTACTCAAGACCCTCTAACGAAGGACATAGAGGAGAATGAAACACAAAACTTATAGATGATGAAGATGATAATGGAACAGACAGCACAACTAAAGAAGATGGAAACAAAAATGGAGAAATTGGTCAAGGAAAAGGAAAAACCAGCATAGATGGCCATTATTCCTTTGGAGATTGTTCCTATTGCAATCATCCCTTCAACTACATCAACAATTACAGGTACATCAGGTGGTACAGAATAGTTGGCTAAAGCCATGGAGAATATGTCAATCCAAATGAAGGATATTAAAAAGTTGTAAGCCCAAATTAATACCTTGAATGATCAAAAGGTAAGATTTGAAAATGCACATGAAATAGAGGTGAAAAGTGCCCAAAAATAGATTGAAAGATTGCAGAAATTAGAGAAGGAAGATTCCATTGGTCACACCATTTGCTAGGAAAATGAGATCATATCGACAAGTATTATTGACTCTATGAATGAAATATGGCCTTCTATTCAAAACATATTTGAACAGAAAGAAATAATTGAAAAGTTAAATAATGACATAAATAAAGAAACCAAGGAGATTGGGGATATGCCCGAGACAACAAATAATATCACCAGGTTTCTAAATTAAAATAGAAGGTATGAATTTGAGGAAATTGGAGTTTAGGATAGAACAACATCAATTCTAGAGGTCAAGAAGGTGCTCACGAAGAAAAGCCAGGTTACATAGTTGGAGGGAAAATGTCACAATTTAGAAATTGTGGTGAGTAGAATTTTTAACATAATCGAGCCACTGACCAAAATAGGGTTACCCTCACTCTTTTTAATAAATGATAAGCTTATTTCCAGGAAATATTATGTGAAGAAGATGAAAGAAATTGCTAGGGATACAACCAAGTTTACATGTCTAAGCGGAGCAATAACTAGAAGATCTTTTCTTCATGCCATGAGCAATGATATATTTTTTCAACATGAAGTTAAACACATTTTTATGTTGAGGCACACTTTCATTAGATTTATAGAGACATATGAAATCTATCAAAGGGTGATTAGGATAAATATTCCAGATGAGCAACATTGGGAAAAGCTATGTGAATACCAAGAAGGGTGAAAGGCAGCATATCAACCAGATTAGCACAGCATCAGATCACCCAAATCTACCAGCACAACAACAGATTGAATCAAGAAGCAACGACCTTCTGAAGAAAAGGGCCGGATGTCAAATTTATTTCAGCGTGTCCACTTCATGGTCACACTAGTCAAATTTTTATTATTATTGTAATTAATAACATATTGCCTAGTAGACATGACAATCATTGTAGAGTTTAGTTATATACATCATACATTTTGAGTATCAAGGGTTGGACCTTGGATTGTCAAAAAATTTCTATTCGAGAGTTGTATTTTGTTGAAGTTGGAGCATCAATAATAAAATACCATTTGCAGGATACTTGAGCTATGTTTATCTGGTGATGTTATTCCCTTTATGTGTTAATTTTTTCCATAGTTTTTTCTCTCAATGCATCATTTAAATCAGATTGTAAATCGGAAATCTAAAGATTAATATTTGTCGTTAGAGCACCTTATTTCTAGTTTTATCTATAATATAAATGTTTTTCCTCTGAAGTCTGGGTAAGAAATTCTTAATTTCTTTTTAACCATTACTGAATTAAAATTTTCTTTCATCTCATCAGTCATTAGGTTTTAAGATCCAATAAGTGTAGTTAGCTTGCCTTGTGGAAGCTCTTTGAAAATTTGATGCAACAACCCAGCCTTTTATGACTCCATATCCCAATGGAATTAGTTTAAACAGATCTACTAATCCAACCAAACAATCAATCAAAAAGAAATCCATGCAATCATTATAACTATCCTAATATGAAATTCATAAAACAAAGCTAAATCTAAAAGAGAGCTCCCTCTCTGATTCTAGGAGGGCTATATCCTAGGTTCCAAAGTGGTTTTGATATTTTCCTATATAATTATTCTTGAAAATCCTAAAATTATAGAACGATAACATAGTGGCGACAATACTAGGGACTTAACTGAAAAAAGTTTACTTTCCATTCAAATTTAGAAACCCTGGTTAAAAATAATTACATGATAGAATTATTTTATAAGATTGGTTTTATTTCAATTTGTGTAAATAATCAGTTTTTTTGTGCTTCAGATCTAAATTTTGGCTCCTAAAATAATATCTACTAGATCACATCCTAATCAAAATCCTCCTACTATAGTGGACAATCCCGAGAAAATTTTAAGAAAAAAATCCTAGAACCGAGAGTCTAACATGTACCAGAGTTCTTCACAGAGCAAAGTCTCTACCTGAAAACTTTGTCACCTTACAGGAAATCCAGTTTTATTTACACTTTGAACAACGCTTATTCAGGACTAAATCTGAGAATTGGAAAAACTAGACAATATTTGATCGATATATTCTACAACAAAGTCGAGTGAGGGAAGCTTATTCACAAATTCAATCTAATCTTTAGCTTCTCCAATATTTTGACACTCTCCAAGGTTTGGTAACAGAGTTTACTTAAATCGTTGATGATGCTTAGATTCAACAATCTATAAAACTAACTGCAATGACTATAGCATCTTCTTTTATTATCTCTCAGACTGGCCATCTTAAGTCAACTAGTCCTACTACTTCTATAATCCCCACCACTTCTTTTATCCTTCCTCATAATAGTACTCAAACCTCCACACAAACCTCTCCTTCCATCATCTATCCTATTTCTTGCACTGCCCACCTTCCTCCACCACCTCCACCAATCATGGCAGCTAGGTATGCCCCATTAGTGTTGCCAGCACCATTGGCAATTATGCCATAGGATTACCATTCTAAAATTACATTATATGATGGAACTATTCCTATAAATTTCCAACAACATGTTAACAAAATGAATGATTTTTTTGACCTTCAAGAGGTTGATGAGCAAATTGTTAAGTTAAGAACGTTTTCTCAGAGTCTTAGTGGAGAAGTTATCAAATGGTTTAAATATTTACTTGCAAACAACATCAATGACATCCTTTCATATCATCAAACATTCCTCAATAGGTGGGAAGTAAAAAATAACCCTCTGTAAACTTTATCTGAATATGAAAATATTAGAAGGGCCCCAGCTGAAAGTGTTCAGGATTATTGCACCAGATTCAATAGTTTATATAATGCAATACCTGCTCATATAAAACCACTACAAGGTTTAGCCTTATTTAAATTTCTAGATGGTTTTGAACCAGAAATTTCTTATCATATAAGAGAAAGAAATTCAACTACATTAGAGGAAATGCAGAGGGATGCAGTGAGCGTTGAAGCCATCCTGTTAGAAAAGAGAGCTAGAATGATAACTGAGAGAAGATTTACTATTAGAGAAGAACCTTCAACTTCCACATCTGATGCTAAAATTTACTCATTGGTTAGAACTATGGAGAGAATGATGGAGAGGTTTGATCTAAATGATAGAACAATTCCTAGGGAAAATCTACCAGCTCCTCAAAATAGATATCAAAATCCTAGGAGAAACCCTCCTCAAATAAGACAGAGAGAGAAAAGAGGTCTTGATCAACAAATTATGCCTCCATTCCAAGAAAATTATGCTAATGAGGATGAAGGAGAAGTTGAATAAGTAGAAGAAAATTAGGTAACCCTAATTGGAATTAATGAAGATGACTCTGTTTTTCTCACTAAAGAAGAACAAGAATTGTTTTCATTAACTCAAATAGAGTTAGAATATAAAGAATATTATGACTATAAATAGGGATTTGAGAATTCTATCATGGAATTTCATAGAAAGTATAACCTTAGAAGCAATAAAAACTCTGATAATTCCAAAAAATCTTCCAAAAAGGTCTTAAACCCTGATCTAAAAAAATAGCAGAAAATTCAAAGAAAAGTGTAAACAGTTCAGAAACGAAGAACATAGAAAGCATTAATAGGAGAACAGTAGATAAATCTACAAAAACTACCCAAACTGATATCTCTATTATATACCTCTACTATACCTCAAATCTTCTCAAAGTTCAAACACCATTCAGCATTGCGAACGAACTTGCTAAACTGAAAATTTATATTCCTCTCACTGAATTGATGAACAAGAATGTGTATAGGTCTCATGTCCTAAGAGTACTAAACATAGGGGAAATTACTGATACTATTAATTTAAATGATGATAAGTCTGAACTCTTGTTTAGGATAGAAGTTGATGGTAAACCTCAAGAAGGAGGTGTCCCTCCCTTTTATGTCAGTCTTAATGTTCATGAAAAAATTCTCCATAATTCCATGTCGGATTTAGGTGCATCACATAATATTATGCCAAAGGCTGTTATGGAGAAACTTGGCCTTGAAAATACTAGACCCTACAAATATTTGTACTCATTTGATTCCAGCAAAGTTAGATGTCTAGGTCTTATCAAAGATCTTTGTGTCGCTTTAGCTCAAATACATGCAAAAAGTCTAGTGACGGATATAGTAGTAGCTGACATCCCTCCAAAGTATGGCATTATTTTGTCACACTCATGGGGAGAAAATTTGTAAGGGACCCTTCAAATGGATATGAATTATGCCACAATACCAGAGTTTGGTCAACAAAGAAGACTTCCTAGGGAAACCTTAATGAAGTACATAGTGAGTAGTCAAGAAAAACCACATAACTATCCTTTGTACTCTGTCCATACTGACCTTGACTCCTTTATTCTTTACAATGATGGAGACATTGAAACACAGGTTACCCATGCAGAAAATGATCTTAATGAAAAACATGACAACCCAATATAAATTTTAAAACAAGACCCTGAAAATGAACCTCTTTGGAATATGAGTTTTTATGGTTCATGTGGCAAATCAGACTCATGAGCAGGTATTTGGGTATATAATGCAAGGATCAATCATGCAGAAGGTAACTCTTACAAACTCAATTTTCAGTGCACCAACAATATAGCAGAATATGAAGCCCTACTCTTAGGATTACAATTGATGAAAATATTAGGAGCTAAGAGGATTTATGTCCATGGTGATTCTAAAATAAATATAAAACAAATTAAGGAAAAAATTCTGCAAAACATGCTAGATTGAGAGCATACAGAAATTTTGTGCTTGATTTCTTAAGAAATTTTGAAGAATAAGATCTAGTTGTTATCCCAAGAAATAAAAATGTCCTAGCAAATGGTTTATCCTTTTCAGCAAGCACATGTCAATTGCCTCACCCAAACAAACAATACACAATAGAGGTTAAACATCATCCATTTGTGCCTGATAACATGCAATACTATAATGTATTCAATAATGACAAAAAAATTAAGAGTTTCTTATAGTCAAAGGATGAATTTGAGGATAACAATATAGTCTTAGATTGTGAATAAGACAATCACACTAATGTAAAAATTAGTGATGTTAAATAGTTTGTTGTTTCTGATGTAAATATTTTAGCAAATAAAACCATACGTGAAACAAAAATACATAAAGACCCAGAAAAAGAGGAATTTGAAGTACTTAAAATCAAGGATAATATCCTGCCTAGAGGGCTTGTCCCTTTATAAGAATTGTTTGACTTTAATGACATGACCAAAAAACCAAAAATAGAACCAACGGGGACAAACATTGAAGAGTGTAACATAGGTAGTGAACAAAACCCCAAATTAATAAAATTGTCAAAATCACTACCTATAGTTACAAAAAAAATGGTATATAGCTCTGTTTAAGGAATTCATATATGTATTTTCTTGGAGCTATGAGGACCTAAAAGTAAAATCTTTTGATACTAGCATTATACAACACAAAATTCCAATCAAAGAGGATCAAAGACCTTTAAAAAAATAATTGTGTAGGATAAATCTTGTCTTAATGCCCTTGGTTGAGAAGGAAATCAAGAAAATTTATGAATCCAAAATCATATTTCCACTTATATATTCTAAATGGGTATCTAAAAGTGTGATTACAATAAAAAACAGCTGAAATCAGACTTTGCATTTACTTCAGGAATCTGAACAAATTATCCCTTAAGGACAACTACCCCTTACCAAAAATGGACCACATATTGCAGAGGGTAGTAGGATCGAGTAGGATTTCTTTGTTAGATGGATTTTTATGATATAATCAAGTTTTACTGCATCCTGGTGATCCGGACAAAACAACCTTTACTACTCCTTGGGGGACTTTCAGGTATGTGAAAATGCCCTTTGGATTAATGAATGATAGTGCCACTTTTCAGAGAGCCATGGAAATTGCTATTGCAGATGAAATTGGTCATTTCATTGTGATCTATCTTGATGACATTACTGTATATTCAAAAATTGATGAAGAACACTTGGAAAATCTAAGGAGGCTTTTTGAGAAATATAGAAGGTTTGGAATTTCCCTAAATCCCAAGAAACATTGTTTGGCCTTTAAGAAGGAAAGTTGCTTGGTCACATTATTTCTAAAGATGGAATTAGAATTGACCCTAGTAGGATTGAAGGTATACTCAAAATAAGTCATCCCAAGAACCTCAAATAACTTCACTCCTTCATTGGTAAAATATTTTTTTAAGGATATTTATACCCAATATTGCAGAACTTTTCAGAAATATAGCCAACATGCTTAAAAAAGATTCATAAATTAAGTGGAAAATTGAAGCTAAACAATATTTTGATATATTCAAGAATCATTGACAAAAGCTTCAGTCTTAATCAGTCTAGATTTTACCAAAGACATCACACTTTTTTCTTTTGCATCTGAACATAATATTGTTGTTGTATTGTTGAAAAAAAAGTGAAGGACATGAACAAAAAATAGCATTCTTTAGAAATACCTTCAGAGATGCATCTTTAAAATACAACATCATGGAAAAAAAAGCTTTTTCTCTGGTCAACGCACTAAATGATTTCATCGTTTACATTTTACACTCACATATTATTTATTATCTGCCCAATGCAGTATTCAAATACATTTTAAAGCAGAATGGTTCTGATGGAAAGAGAGGCAAATGAATTGTTTTTATTTTGAAATATGATGTAGAAATCAAACCTACCAAATTGATCAAAGGGAAGGATTAGCCAAATTGATGGTTGAATCAAATTTTCATGCACTAGATATCAACATGTTTTAATCATTGGATGATCAAGAGGAACTCACGACTCCACTAATTAATGAAGCATTAATAAATTCTCCCTGGTATGTAGATATCTTATATGTTCTATTTAATTTTAATGCTCCTCTTGGTTTGTCCAAACAAAAGAAAGATTTATAAAGTTGAAAGTTGTCAAATCATTCATTCTAGAAAATTTCTTCTACTAGAAATATGTTGGACGTGTTTTACTGAAATTTTTTCTAAAAGATAATGCAGATAAATTTATGCAGGAATTACATGAAGGTGACTGTGGTGGCCATATTTATTGGAAAACCACTGCCAAGAAGATCCTTAGAGCTGGTTTCTACTGGCCTACCGTTTTTCCTAACATCTGCAAGATGGTGACTGCCTGCCACAAATGCCAAATCTTGGAAGGAAAGATAAAATTGTTGCCCTTGCCCTTAAATCCCATTTCTGTGGAGAGCCCTTTCTAACAATGGGGATCATATTTCATTGGATAAATTCATCCCCCATCCTTTGCCTAGCATAAGTGGATTCTTAATACCACACACTACTTTAGAAAATGGATAGAAGCCACTCCTTCCAGAAATGCCACTGATTTTGTCATTATTAAATTCCTTGAAACCGATATCCTTTCTAGATTTGGTTGTCCTAGTTAACTCATCGTTGATAATGTCATCCTTCAAGTCCAAGAAAATGGTTGATTTCTGTCATAATTACCATATAACTTTGGGGCATTCAATAGCCTATTACCCTCAGGGTAATGGATTGGCTGAATGTTCAAACAAAATTTTGGTGAATGTCATAAAAAATATCTTGGAAGATAACAAGAAATCATGGAATAACAAGTTTATCAATGAAATTTGGGATGATAGCCTTACTACCAAAAAATAAATTGGTATGTATCCATACCAATTGGTCTATGGAATGGATGTAGTTTTTCCTTATTCTTTAGGAGTTCCAGTCATGAAGATTATTTAGGAAATTCAAGCTGAACCAAATGATGTATAGAGAAGGATCAATCAAACTATTTAGTTACAGTAGTCCAGAGAGGAAGTTTATAATAGAACTCAAGTTATTCAAGAAAATATCAAGAAAATTTTTGATAAAAGAAAAAAGGTTGATGATTTTAATCTTGGAGACAAAGTTTTGAAATGGGATTCTAGAAGAGAAGACATAGGTAAGCATGGAAAATTTGACAACCTTTGGAAAGGGCCATACATTATTAAGGCTTTTAGAGGAAACAATCCATATTTCCTTAAGGAACGAGATGGAACAAAGATACCTAGAGGTCCTATCAATGGCAAGATGCTGAAGCATTATTTCTCTTGAGAATAAAGTTTCATCTTTCACCTCTGTAAAGACCATTGTTTAACATATTATGATTTGGATAAATCATTAACAAAGGTTGAAGCACATGGAGAAGGCCCTAAGCCTAGGTTGAAAAAGAAATCAGAGAAAGATTTTGCAGAAAATGTAGTACTCAAGGCTACTGATCTTATGTTCTTGACACTTTCAATTGGAGAAGTGTCACCCTGAGCTGGAGCCACTGTTAGGGTCCTATAAATTATAGTATCTCAAGGTGATTGAGTATTTCAAGTTGCAATTCCATATTTTACATGATTTTCAAATTTCAAATTATTTCCAAAAAATGGGAAAAGAGAAAAGAAAAGAAAGAAAAACCAAAAAAGAATAATATTGAAAGTGCTGCAAATCAAAGTCCCACTACTGATTAGACTAATTTTTTCAATTCATACAGTCTAAGCATGATTGAACAATTTTAATTTTTTGTTGGATAGGTTAGAAAATAAGGATTTGCCAAACATTTCAATCTTGAAAAATCAAAAACTAGGTAGAAAATAAAAGTGACTCAATAGTGTAATCTGAGTCAATGGAAGGTATAAGGGATAGATTAGGTTATAATTTCATATATATATATATATATATATATATATATTTGGGTGTGCAAGCCTAAATGCACCCTGCAAAGAATGATGAAAAAATGTTAGATTAGTGAAAGGGTAGGTAGAATGAAAGAGAATAAATGTGAAGATACATGAAATTTATTCCAAAGCATCATTCAAATTATTACATGTATTCTCAGGTTAAAGAGGGAAAATTGAAAACAAAGGATTTTTACCCTAAGTTTCAGGGATTAATTCTTTCTAAAGTCACTTGACATATTTTATGTCATGTTCTAAAATCCCAAACCTTACACTCCACCTGACACATTTCATATGATTCACCCGACCCCACCATCCACTCACTTATCCCATCATCATTAATCTCCCACCACCTTTCGTCTCATCTCCACCCCCACCATTACATCCGATGGTCCACATTATTTTCTGACCCCCCCCTCATCCTCCAAAACTTAATGTCGAGGGGGGGGGGCGCAGTGGGGGACACCCCCCCCCCCCCCCCACCATGCTTTCCTGCTTACCAGCCTACACCCCTTGCGAAAGTGGTTTCTTCCATGATAAAACCATTCTCTTGACTATTAATCTCCTGCCATTCTTGTTGCTCGATGTTGCCATTCATGTCACATCTGCCCAATCACCTCTGCTCCCACCTAAATAATCGTTAAGAATTTAATTTTCTAATCCATTACCCAATGGTCTCGTACCATGTCAACGGAAATCCCGCCACCCTACAAAACTATCGTTCCCCACTTGTTTCAAAGTTTATAATGTTTCAGTGTTTCTTTTGTAATAGGTGATCAAATTCAAGGTTTCACGGATCTCAAGAGAGTGAAAAATATTTTAATTGTCTGCGAATCAAGCACAAATCCCCCTTCTTCAATCCCCTTTTCTAATTCCCCTTCCGTTTAACAAAACTCCCTCTTCTTTGTTCCCCTCTTCTTGTAATCCCCTTTTGTGCACCTGAAAATACATTTATGTCAGTTTCTTTTTCAAAGAGCAGTCATGCCTCCAAAGAAGAAATATCAGGAAAAATTTAATCCAATTTTTCACCGTAATGTGGACCTTGACCATGTGGCCCTTGCTGACAAGGATTTTAAGATTCACAAGACTCTTTCATATTTTGATCTCTTTGACATATATTGTTGGTTGGAGGATGAGCTTATTGATGACGCTAATGATATAGGGTTGTGGGAAACTAAACTACCATGTTATATATTCCCAAAAACCCATTATTGACCTAATTTTATTAGAAGGTGTTATGCATTCTATGATATAAATCAGAAGGTTTTTTTTTCCCCCACAGGGCAAGTTCTATTCACCATTAGTGCCCAATCCATCAAGAAAATTATGCAAGCTCCTTTTATTGAATAAACCACACCTTTTTCCTATGAAACCCTCAAATAATTTTACCAGAGGTTAGATTTTTCCCACATTGCCAAAAATCTTTAATTATTCATGGCTACAGACACTCCACTACCCAAGAAAAATCTGCCATATCCATATTCTACATTCCCTTATATGACTCAGCATATAGTCAATGTCCTTTCTTACCTGCTAGGATATCATTTAGATCAATGGCTAGATGAAACAATGATAGGCTTCCTGTCAATACTGTCATCAAAGTCAAAACCCTCCATTATGTTTAATTTCATTCAATTCCTGGCAGATGCCATTCATGACCAGTTTGTAAATTTTCACACAGAGGAAGTGTTTAAGTACACTTCAGTCCTTGTTTATATGTTTGTATATTTTCAGGAAAACAGGTTCCAGTTTACAATGAGAAAAGTGAATGAAGATTCCCAACCTCAGTCTGTCATCTTTCGGACAACAATGCTGATGAAATATTAAAAGGATTACACTTACAAAATATTTGTTGAATTATTTATGCATCCATCTATGAGTATCCTCAACAGCATAGTGGAACCAAGGATCAGTCAAAAGATTAAAAATATCATGGACCTATCAGATCAAGTCGGAATTGGAGACTGGTACTTGTGCCAGAACTATAGATATCTTAGAATATATGGGTGTGAGTGGCCCCCTTACAAGCTGCGAAAGTTCCTCCGCATGAGGATCTTTTCCTTGGAGTACATTAGGCAGATGATCAATGCAAATGAGGTACTTTTTATATCATCCAAAAAGAATTCTCAATTCAGGATCAAATGCCAAATTGGTCCTTTCATTTGTAACAGTAGAGCAGTAGGAGAGGAGGCTTTCAGGATCCTGAAAGAGATGAAATTCACATATAGTTTCACTTGGTCTTATGACCCATTGGGAATTATCTCTAAGAAGAGAGTAGAGAATAAATCAACTCCCTATATTCACACCCACTGTCCTGAGATTGAACAATTTATGAACCAGATAGAGTGGATGGAAAACACCTTGCAGGAGGTTGAAGAGCAGATAATCTCATCTTCAAGTATACAGACCCCCACTCCACAAGAAAATAAAAATACAGAGGATAAGAAAGGCAGAGGAAAAGAACAAGAGAACGAGGAAAAAAGAAAAATACCAAGAGATGATCAGTTGGCTTTGGAGACTGATATATCTAGTAGGGAGTTTAAAATGAAATATAGGAAGAGAGAAATAATTCACATGGATATAGATCAAGGCCAGGAGTTAGGTCAACAGACAACGATGACTATCATAGATTCTCCTAGTTCTTCTCCATTGGGTGGCCAAACTATATTTTCTCCAACAACTTCAACTACAATTCCATTTCAGTAGCAAAGCCTTCAAACATCTACGTCTACTACTGCTACAGTGGAAAAGGAGGAAAAAATATATGACACCTTCAGAGAGATCAAGAGGAAAAATGAAATATTGAATACTAGCACATACAACCAATTTTGGAAGCAGACCACCAGTTCAAAAATTAGGCTTCTATCAGCCTTTGATTCATAGAAGGGAAAGATGCATATGGCATTCTTAGAAGCCCAAATTTCTCAGCCAAAATCACCTTTTGATTTCAAGAATACATATTTTGAGTTTAATGTCAAGGACATCCACCCAATAGGTCATATGGAAATGCACAAGGGGACTGGAGAGATGATCTCATCTACCTTGACTAGTACTACAATGAGCCTGTCTAAATTGCAGGTATCACTGACCAATATTCAATCACAACTCAACATGGAGAAGATTTCTTCTCTAGAAAAGGATAGCAAAATTAAGTCCTTGGAGGATCTAGATGTAAATATTGGTTATGATCCAGCAAATGTAGATGCAGTGGAAGATATTTTGAAGAAGAGAAACGTAGAAATAACAGCCCTAAGAAAGCAGATTAAAATTTCAGCTACTGAATACCCTGTAACAAAGTACATAGAGGAGAATGAAGCACCAAAATTGGAGATGATGAAGCTGATAATGGAACAGTCAGCACAGCTAAAGCATATGGAAACAAAAATGGATAAATTGGTCAAGGAAAAGGAAAAAGCAGCAGAGATGGCCATTATTCCTTTGGAGGTTTTTCCTATTGCATTCTTCCCTTCAGCTACATGAACAACTACAGGTACATCAGGTGGTACAGAACAGTTGACTAAAGCCATGGAGAATATGTCAATCCAAATAAAGGAGATTAAAAATTTGTAAGACCAAACTAATACCTTGAAGGATCAAAAGCTAATATATGACAATGCACATTAAATAGAAGTGCAAAGAGACCAAAAAAAAGTTGAAAGGTTGCAGAAAGTAGAGAAGGAAGATTCCATTGGTCACACCATTGGCCAAGCAAAGGAGATCATATGGACAAGTATAATCAAATCTAAGAGTTAAACATGGCCTTCTATTCAAATCATATTTTAACATAAAGAACTATTTGAAAAGGTAAATGATGCCATAGCTAAAGCAACCAAGGAGCTTGGGGATATGCCTAAGACATAAAATAATATCACCAGGTTTCTAAATTCAAAGGGCGGGTATGAATTGGAGGAACTTGGAGTTGAGGACAGAACAACAACAATTCTAGAGGTCAAGAAGGTGCTCACCAAGAAAAGCCTGGTTACACACTTGGAGGAAAAATGCCACAATTTAGAAATTTTTTTTAGTATATTCTTTAACGGAATCGAGCCACTAACCAAAAGAGGGTAACCCTCACTGTTTTTAATAAATGAGAATCTTATTTCCAAGCAAGACTATGTGAAAAAGTTAAAAGACATTGCTAAGGATACAACCAAGTTTGCAAGTCTAAGAGGAGCAATGACTGGAAGAGCTTTTCTTGAGGCCATGAGCATTGAGATATTTATTCAACATGAATTTAAACACATTTTTGTGTTGAGGCCCACTTTCGTTAGATTTACAGAGACATATGAAATATATTGAAAGGTGATTAGGATAAATATTCCAGATGAGCAATCGTGGGAAAATCTATGTGAATACCAAGAAGGGTGAAAGGCAACATATCAGCCAGATCAACACAGAATAAGATCACCAAAATCTTCCAGCACAACAATAGATTGAATCAAGCAGCAACGGACTTCTAAATAATAGGGATGGATGTCAAATTTATTTCAATGTGTCCACTTCGTGGTCACTGTTAAAACCCTGTAATTTATAGTATCACAAGGTGACTGTGTACTTTCTCTTTGCAATTTTTTCATATTATACATAAATGTCAATATGCAAAGGCTTTTCCAAATAAATATGAAGAGAAACAAAAGAATAATAAAATAGGATATTTAAAAAGGAGAAATGCAAAGTTCATTCTATAAATATGCAGCCTAAAAACTACCAGATTATTTCCTAAAATCAAACTGAAGAGTTCAGATTTTTCTCTAAAGGTCTGAAAAGGAATGATTTTTGTCAATTTTGGGACCTTATGGTATGTTTCTATCCTAAGTCCCTGACCACATTGCATATCTTTTAGCCTCTGCCCTCGGTTATTCCTCTTATCCTAAGTTTCATTTTACCCCCTTGACTCTCATACCCTTACTCCACCTCACGTTATCTGCCCCAACCCATCTGCGTTAACCATCTATGTTCCCCACCTCCACATATGATGGTTTTAGTTTCATTTCGCACCCCCCTTAACCTTCGAACTTTAACCATGAAGGGAGGTCCGAAATGGGCAGTTTCGAGTCCAGACCCTACTCCCACACATCAATTCACAGTGAGTTCACACCCCCCTTTCACAATACCGCCTACCACCTTGGGACCCCTCCGAAAACCAACCTTGGGTTTTAAGTTAATGATATAACCTTTCAAAAGAAAATATGTTATGAAGTGGTACCCATTCACCCACCACACCCCCTTTTCATTTCATTTCCCTTTAAAAACATTAAACCTTACCTTTTCCTCTTTACTGCTTTATATTGCTACTTTACCATGTTTCAGCGCTATATCATTGTTTTACCTCTACTTTTGATTTCCCCGATTGTGATTAAAGTGGGCCATTCCTCCCTGACACATCATCATTTCCCCCCACCATCCATCACATATCACAAAATATAACTTCTCATGTCGCAACTAAACCTTAACACTTGCCATCGCTGATTTGTGATAGATTGCATCATAGATTTTTTAACTTACCGTTTGAAGCACCCGCAATGTATTTTTTTAACTTGTGATGTAGTTGGCCCCACCACAATAGCTCTGCACCCCACTTCAAGCCATTTCAAATACATTGAAATGCATTGATATATCATGAAAAATCATAAAATTTTCCTTACCTCATAGAACATTCACCGCTTTATAGTTTCGTTGATTGTAGTGAAATCCATCTCTATCATGCCACATCATCATCCTCCACTAAATTGCACTTCATTGATTTTAGTGCTTACCATATTTCCTAAAATCCAAATTATGCAATGTGTGGTAAAACATAAGATTTGCGATTGCCGATGTGGGTGGGTCCCAATATCGGACCGCACTTCACAAGTTTTAGTATTTAACCCCCGGTTCTTATAACGAAAACCTAAGATCTACGATTGTGATGCAGTCGATCCCACTTTCCCCTGCCATGTCACTTACCTTCTCCCTGTGCTTTGCACTTTTCATCTATTAGTGTTTACCTCCTCTGCTTACGATTAAACCTTAAAATTTTTTATTGCGATGAGGTCACTCCCACCTTCCCTCCATGTCACCTCCCACTTCATATCACATCATTGATTACATTCTTCATAAATAAACTATTAAACATGTGAAGTGAGATACTGACACGGATGTGATGTCGCTTCAGAACTAAAATATAAAATTTTTTAGGTCCGTGTCTATTATTTTACCCTTTTTAGTTTGAAAAGGGTTGAATCATGGCAAGAAGGATTCAGGTAGAAAATAAACACCATAGGTCAAGTTGGGCAGCAAAGGGCATTCATGTAGAATTGTTATGTTATAACGGCAAAAGAACTTGTAATAGAATAAGCTCGGACAAGGCGTGCAACACAAGAGGTCGAGTCAGGCAAAGGGCGTTCATACAGAACTATCATGGTATACAAACATAAGTGGAAAAGGCAATAGAACACATCAGCACCATCACCAATCAATGAAAATTGGCCAGCACTGAACAAATCTGATTACCCAATGCCAGTTTTTTGAAAAGTAGGGCTAGATGTTAGAGTCACCATTGGTTACCTCTTCGTGACCATCACAGCCACCTCCAAGCTTATTGTTTGATATTTCGAAGAGCCATAAAAGAATTTTTATCCACAAAGAGTTTCCCAGAATTAATTTCAAAGGCGGTCTTGTTGTCAGAGATTTTTGTTCATGTAATAAATAAAGGGTTGCCAAGTATATTAGGGAAACCGACTCAAATTTTAGTTAAATGCTGCTTGAATTTTTATAGTCAAGGGTTAGATATTGTTAGCCCCTACATTGTAGGAACTACTATATTGGAGCACTGTAATGTTGGAGGTGGACATCAATAATCAAAGACCGTTTACAGGATTCTTGAGCTGTGTGAAAATGGTGATGTGCTATTTCTTTGTTTAAATGTTTCTGTTGTTTCCTTCGCTATGCATATGTTCATCTAATTGTAAATCAGAAATTGTAGATTAAGATTTGTTGTTGGAGCACCTTAATTATATTTGTGTTTTAAATCTTAATTTTTTTCACTGAAGTCTGACTTAAGAATTCTTAACTTCTCTTTAGTCACTAATGAAGCTTACTATTTCTTTAACCTCATAATTCATACTGCTCTAAATATCCATCTATCACAATTAGCTTTCCCTATGATGCTCTTGATGTTGATGTTCCATTCCAACCTTTTGACTCCATAGCCCAATGGATTAGCCTCTGCATCCCTGATCTATCCAACCACTCAATCAATCAAAACAAGCAACCCCCATCATTGTAACTAGCTTAATATCAGCACTTATAATCATCAAGTTAAATCATAAGAACATAGAGAGCCCTCTCTGAGTCTAGGAAGGCTAGGTTCTAGACTCCAAAGAGGTTTGATGATGTCCTCTGTCATTTTTTCTTGCCAATATTACAAATTACGAAGTGACAACATAATGGTGACTCCGTTGGGGAATGATTGAAAAATATTAATATTGAGAACTCAGAAACCCAGTAAAAAAAATTGTATTATTTGAGTATTTTCCAAGATTCGTATCTGGTTGTTGATGGTGGAAAAAAGTCCAGACACAATAAATTTGAAATCATCCACCTGGCGACTCCAATTCAGATCAGTTCCATTCAAATACTCCACTGGAGGAAGGACCTGAAACATGAACGTTCATCCTATAAAGTGAAAGTGTTCAAGCCCAAATTGGATTAAAGAGATTGTTGTTTTTATCTGTAACTATGTTCTATGCTAATTTAAGACTAATCAAGAGTACACTGCTAAGGTTTACACTGATCATTGGAAAATTAGTGAGCCTCAAGGAGCTAAGCTCCAAATTGTAGACCATGTACATACTTATATACTTGTGCACATAATGGATACACTTGTGGAAAACCCAGTGAAACATGAGCCTTAGGATTTATCTCTTGCTCCCGCTAAATTCCCACATGATTATAAGCCTCTTATTTTACTGCCTGTACCTATAAATGTCCCAGATAGATACACGGCTTTGTTTTTTCCTCCTGTCCTCCATGACCTCCCTACAAAGTTTATCAATAATCTACCGAGATTTGATGGAGAAAGTGAAAATATCACTACAAAAAAGAACATTCAAAATCTTAAGGACTTCCTTGATCTGTTTGAGGTGGGAGAAGATGATGTTTGTATCAGAATTTTTTCCCTATCATTGCAAGGTAAAGTTAAAAATTGGCTTAAACATCTTCCAGCTGCAAGCATTAGGAATTTTCATCAATTCACTCATTTTCCTAGAGAGATGGGTGGTTGTGGGAATTTTTTTTCTCATCATAGAAGAGTATAACCATTTAAAATGACATCCTGGGAGACAGTACAAATTTTTTTAGCTAGGATCAATAAGGTATACTATTCGATTCTTGCTAAGATAAGGCCACCCCCAAGATTAGCTCTCTTACACTACCCAGATGCATTTGACCCAGATATGGCATTTCAGTTAAGAGAAAGGGACCCTGCAACCTTGGAAGAAATGAAAAATGTGGAAGTTGATGTGGAAGCCAACCTGTTGAACACAGAATCAAAGTTAAAGGTTGTGGAGAAGGATAAAATAGAAAGAGAGCGATTGATATCTATAGAGATAAAGCTAGATATGTTGACAAACACAGTCAAGGAAATGATGCATATGATTAGCAGGAAAGAGGGAGTTGATGTTTAGAAACCTCTCTTTCGATTAGTTCTAGAGAAGACAAACATCAATGTACCCAAGCAGTTTTCATCCCATCCTAGACACCCTATAATAGAAAATTATTGTTTCATGTACTCTATCCACAACACAGCCAAAGACGAAGTCCAAAATCAGAAGGAGGCAGGGAAATCCTCAGTAACAATGTACATGATATATGACCTTGCATATAGAGGTATCCATCTCAAATATGATTATCAAGAGGAAGACCATAAGGTTGAGGTTGAGGCTGATTATTCAAAGCATCCAACACTATTTTCTTGGGATGAACAAACACAGTTGTCAAAATGAAAAGATGACAACCAAACTCTGCATTTTGAGAAAGATTGTAAGAAAGAAAATGCATAAAGTTGTCAAGTACAAAATGCATTCCTCTATCTTTTGCCTCACTGTTAAGAGAGAATTACAAGTAGGTTGAAAATAGGAAGGAGGATGAATGCTCTAATGAGTTAGTTGAGGAAAAAAGGGATGATCCTGAACCTTTTTCAGATCCAGAATTTCTCTCCCTGAGTCATCTCAAAATCATAAAATATGAAACAGATGATGAATTGATACAGATTGATTCTTTTCCCTTATGCTTTGATGCATTTTAGGTTGTGAAAGGGAGTCTGGATCACATTCTAGCTAATAATTAGAGGAGAAGAGAACTCTCTCACCAATCAGATAAGGAAATCAAGGATGATAAAATATTTGTTTTAGATCCAGGGGTTCATCCCTTGAGTTATTTTGAATGTCAATTAGCAGATGAAATCACAAAGTCTAAAATAGATGATGGATTAATCCAATTTGACTCTCTACCTTTGTCCTTTAATGCATTTAAGATTAAAAAATGGAATTTGGATCACATTCTAGATGATAGTCCTAAGAGAAAACATGAGGTCTCAAGAGAACCAACACTACCATCTAAAGCACCAGATGACCCAATAGCAGATGTGTTGGATGGTTTCTACTTTCAAAGTCAATATTCCTGTGTTCATAATGCTCTCAAAAGCTACTATGATATGGATATGACCAGAAATTCTTCCCCATTGTCTGATTCAGTAGAAGTATTGGCACAACACTCATCAGGTAGCATGCAAACATGTTCTGAGTTGATTGAAGACCAGGATAACACATCTGGAGTACCAGGATATGAAGTTGAGTTGGCTGAGTCAGAATACCCAGAAATAAATCAAGAGTATCTTGATACATTGGCTGTCTATATGGAGGAACTATTCTTTACAAATCCATCACATATTTCCAGCATATCAGTTTTTTTTCAAAGGTACCAAGATCCATGTAAACAAGATCAGGCCCGGAATTTCTATCAAACACCATTGTCAGGTTTGTCTTTGAACATGGTAAATAGAAATGAAAGGAAAAATATATTAGAACAATTGATTGATTGGTTTCACTGACATTATTGTCTTGTTTAGAAGGGCAACCATTTTAATAGATTAGGGTAGGTAGGTGTGCAAATAAGCTCAGTATTTTGAGCATTTTTCTAGTTTTAGTTTTAAACTGCTTTTCATTTTCAGATTAGTATGTTTTAGAATTTAGTTTCAAGTAGTTCTTGATTCATCATTCAATTTTTCAAGGTGCAGTAGTATGTTCAGCTTGATGGATTGCAGTGGATAAGTTCAATTGTAGTTTTAGTTCAGATTTCAGTCTGCTAACAAGCTTACTGGCCAAGCGCGTGGTCTATTTTTATCAATCAATTTCAAGAGAAACAATCAGCTAGTTTCCAGTCACTAAGTTTCCTGACATATCAAGATACAAGTGTTGGGACCAACCCAATAGATCAGGCCACTAGTATACAGTGTTCTTGACACCTCCTGAAGGAGCTGCCATCCCCAACTAGAGCCACTATTAGAACCCTATAATTTACAGTATCACAAGGTGACTGTGTACTTTCTCTTTATAATTTTTTCATATTGTACATAGATGTCAATATTCAAAGGCTTTTCCAAAGAAATGTGAAGAGAAACAAAAGAAGCATAAAAGAGGGTATTTAAAAAGGAGAAATTCAAAATTCATGCTATAAATATGTAGCCTAAAAAATATCTAATTGTTTCCTGAAATCAAACTAAAGAATTCAAATTTTGCTCTAAAGGTCTAAAAAGGGATGGTTTTTGTCAAGCTTGGGACCTTATGGTATGTTTTTATCCTAATTCCCTAACCACATTGCATATCTTTTAGCCCCTCCCCTTGGTTATTCCTCTTATCATAAGTTTCATTTTACCCCCTTGACTCTCATACCCCGACTCCAACTCACATTACCTGCCCCAACCCATCCGCGTTAACCATCTATGCTCCCCACCTCCACATCTGATGATTTTAGATGAATTTTGCACCCCCCTTAACCTTTGAACTTTAACCATGAAGGGGGTTCTGAAATGGGCAGTTTTGAGTCTAGGCCATACTCCAACTCGTCAATTCACAATGATTTTGCACCCCCCTTTCACAATACCTCCTACCACCTTGGGACCCCTCCAAAAACCAAACTTGGGTTTTAAGTTCATAACATAACCTTTTGAAAGGCAATATGTGATGAACTGGGACCCATTTACCCACCACACCCCCCTTTCATTTAATTTCCCTTTAAAAGAATTAAACCTTACATTTTCCGCTTTGCCTCTTTATATTGCTACTTTAACGTGTTTCACTTCTATATCATTGTTTTACCTCCACTTCTGATTTACCCTATTGTGATTAAAGTGGTCCATTCCTCTCTGATACATCATCCCTTCCCCCCACCATCCATCGCATATCGAAAAAGATAACTTTTCACATCGCAACTAAACCTTAACACTTGCAATCGCCGATTTGCGATATATCACATAGCAAATTTTTTAACTTACCATTTGAAGCACCAACAATGCATTTTGTTTAACTTGCGATGCAGTTGGCACCACCACAGCAGCTAAGCACCCCACTTCAAGCCGTTTGAAATACATTGAAATACATTTCTATATCATGAAACCTCATAAAATTTTCCTTACCACATAGAACATTTGCCACTTTATAACTTCGCTGATTGGAGTGGGCTCCATCTCTATCATGCCACATCATCATCCTCCACTAGTGCAAATCACACTTTGTTGATTTTAGTTCTTACCATATTGCCTAAACTCCAAATTATGCGATGTGCGGTAAAACATAAGATTTGTGATTTGTGATGCGGGTGGGTCGGGCCAATCTCGTACTGCACTTTGCAAGTTTTAGTATTTAACCCCTAGTGCTTATAATAAAAACCTAAGATCTGTGATTGTGATGCGGTCGGTCCCACTTTCCCCTACCACGTCACTTACCTTCACCTCACACTTCGTACTTTGCATATTTTAGTGTTTACCTCCTCCACTTACGGCTAAACCTTAAGATTTGCGATTGTGACGCGGTCAGTCCCACCTTCCCTCCATGTAACCTTCCGCTTCACATCAAATCGCTGATTACATTCTTCATGACTAAACTATTAAAAATTTGAAGTGTGATACCGGCGTAGATGCGATGCGGCTTCAGAATCTGAACATTTTTAGGTCTGGTTGTATGAGTTTTACGCTGTTTTGTTTGAAAAGGGTTGAAACACAAAAAGAAGGATTCAAGTAGAAAATAAACACCACAGGTTGAGTCAGGTAGAAAAGGGCATTCATGCAGAATTTTTATGTTATAATGGAAGAAGGACTTGTAATAGAATAAGCCTCGACAAGGTGTGCAGCACAGGAGGTCGAGTCGGGCAATGGGCATTCATACAGAACTGTCATGGTATACTAGCAGAAGCAGAAAAGGTAGTAAACACATCGGCACCATAACCAATCAATGAAAAGTGGCTGACACTGCACCATATCTGATTACCCAACATTAGTTTTCTGAAAATTAGGGCCAGATGTCAGAGCCACCATTGGTTACCTCTTCGTGACTATCACAGCCACCTCCAAGCTTATTTTTTGATCTTCTGAAGATCCATTGAAGCATTTGGATCCACGAAGAGTTGCCCAAAATTAATTCCAAAGGCGGTGTTGTTGTTAGAGATTTTTTTTCATGCAATAAATGAAGGGTTTCCAAGTATATTAGGGAAACTAACTCAAATTTTAGTTAAATAATGCTTGAATTTTCATAATCAAGGGTTTGATATTGTTAGCCCCTACATTGTAAGAACTACTATATTGGAGCACTGTAATGTTGGAGCTGGACATCAATAATCAAAGACCATTTACAGGATTCTTGAGCCATCTAAAAGTGGTGATGTGTTATTTCTCTGTTTAAATGTTTCTATTGTTTCCTTCGCTCTACATATGTTCATCTAATTGTAAATCAGAAATTTTAGATTAAGATTTTCTATTGGAGCACCTTAATTATGTTTGCATTTACAAGCTAAATGTTTTCCATTGAAATCTGGTTAAAGAATTCTTAAATGAACTTTAGTCACTATTGAACCTTACTATTTCTTTCACCTCATAATTCATATTGCTTTAAAGATCCATCTAGCACAGTTATATTTCCCTGTGATGCTCTTGATGTTGATGTGCCATTCTAGCCTTTTGAATCCATATCCCAATGGATTAGCCTCTGTAGGCCTAATCTGTCCAACCACTCAATCAATCAAAACAAACAACCCTCATCACTGTAACTAGCCTAATATCAGCACTTATAATCATCAATTTAAATCATAAGAACAAAGAGAGCCCTCTTTGAGTCTAGGAAGCCTAGGTCCTAGACCCCAAAGTGGTTTGATGTTGTCATCTATCATTTTTTCTTGCCAATCTTACAAATTATGGAGTGAAAAAACTCACACTAGTCAAATTTTTCTTTTTATTGTAATTAATAACAAATTTCCTAGTAGATAAGTAAATCATTGTAGAGTATGGTTATATACTTCATACATTCTGAGTACCAGGGGTTGGACCCTGGATTGTAAATTTTTTCTATTGGAGCATTGTATTTTCTTGAAGCTAGAGCTTCAATAATAAAATACCATTTGCGGGATACTTGAGATATGTTTGTTTGCTGATGTTATTCCTTTTCTGTGTTAATGCTTTCCATTGTTTTTTCTCTCAGTGCATCATTTAAATTTGATTATAAAGAATAAATATGAAGATTAAGTTTTTTTTGTTAGAGCACCTTATTTCTGGCTATATTTACAATATAAATGTTTTTCCTATGAATTCTGCTTAATAAATTCTTAATTGCTTTTTTTAACCATTACTAAATTAATTTTTTCTTTCATCTCATAATTCATTATGTTTTAAGATCCAGTAAGTGTAGTTAGCTTGCCTTGTGGAAGCTATTTGAAAATTTGATGCAACAACCCAGCCTATTATTACTCCATAGCCCAATGGAATTAGTTTTAATAGATCTAATAATCCAACCAAAAAATCAATCAAAAGGAAATCCTTTCAATCATTATAACTAGCCTAATATCATATTCATAAAACAAAGCTAAATCTAAAAGAGATATCCATCTCTGAGTCTAGGAGGGTTGGATCCTAGATTCCAAAGTGGTTTTTATGTTGTCCTATATAATTATTCTTGCCAATATTAAAATTATAGAATGATAACAACGTCGTCATTGGGCTCATGTGTGACGCCTTCAATCAAGGCAATCACCACTTGCATATCTACCTTGATTCTGAGTTAGTGGTCTCACGGTTAAACCAAGAGTTTGAGGTATGGGATTCGCATCTATTTAAAAAATATTTGCTTGCAAAAAGATTAATCCATCAATTTGATCACAATACATTCACACATGTGCCAAGAAATCAAAATAAGACAGCATATCTCATAGCCATTAGGGGAATTTTGAGGTCTAAAATGGGCCTCCTAAAGAAATTATAAAATAATAGTGGAAATAATAAAATAATATTAGATTACATCATCAAATTTTAGAGGGAAAAAAGAAAAACTATTTTTCAACTCATCTCCCTATGGGAGCGGAAACTCTCGTTGGATGCATAATTTTATTCCTCATCTAATTAGTACCCATGTTGCATACTTTCGATGGACCCTGCTACATGTAAAATGAGAAATACATGATAAACATCATTACAATCACGTTTTCTCATGTATTTATCATTTCTCGTGTAGTAGGGTCCTTAGAAAGTATGCAACATTGGTACTCCTTGGATGATGAATTAAATTTTGCATCTAACAAGTACTCTCACGCAAAATTTGAGTAAAACCTTAGGGAGATAAGTTGAAAATACAAGTTGAAAAAGTAGTTTTATTATTTTATTGTTTTTTAATATTTTTAATTTTTTACCCCAAAAATGTTGAATCATCCCCCATGGTTGACATCATCATCTTGAATCCTATTGGTTCTTATAAATTTTATTTTGGTTGTACACTTTTCTTAGGAGGCCCATTCTAGACCTAAAAAGTTTTCTAATGTAACCACATCCTAAATTGATATGCATCTAGGATAAACCATCACACATAAGAACATAAAACATAAAAAACATAGACATCCATCAATGATACACATCATCCATGGACACACCATATAGAGCCACAAAAAATACATCTCTCATATATATATATATACCAAAAAATGTATGTCTAAGTACAAAATAGTGAGTCATGTATCTGACTCATAGGTCAGCAAAAAATACATATACACATCTCATCAAAAATAAGAGAAGCATCCTCATAACAAGTTCTTTCCCTGTGTACAAAAATATTTAGGGATGCGCCCCTCCAAGTTGGGCACCTAGACCCATGGATTCTCCCGGTGCCAGTACTGGGGAAGCTGCAAAAACTGAAGCCTCAAAGCGACATAGAGTCGGTCGATAGACCCCTGTCTCGAGCCATCGATGTCTCTAACCATACATCATCCAAATCATCAACAAACCCACAGGTAGGCGTACCATGGGTTAGTCGGTCCGCTCCACCCCATGCATCTGCCAAATCGATGGCTTGGGCCTCTGAGACAGCCAATCGCTCTTCCATCTCTTTCTTGCAGGCCTCCGCCACCTCAGCATGAGCGATCGTTGTAACACACTCAGCAACGGATGAACTTCTACCCCCCCCAAATGGGCCAACCCTGTCACCAGGAACTACACAATCGAGCTGCACTGAACCTCCTCCCCATCCCCTAGCTGGTGGCGAAGCTTCTCGAACCCTATGGTTCAGCTAGTGTCCTACCAACCGAGCTATAGGGTGCCCAACCTCGCCAACATCTGCAAGAATAAGAAAACTATGTCAGTGTCATCATAATACACATATAATTCATAAATACTCAGCAATAGCATAATAAAACACAAAGATCATACCTGTTGATACCCAAGTATATCTAGCAGGAAGACCCATATCCAGGTATCCTCAGAAACCCATCCCAGCATATGGATAAGGAAGGAACATCTGAGGGTTGGCCTCAAACCAAGCCTTGGTGGTTGCGTTCTAGTAACACCCCACCGCATATCCCCCACTACAAGACATCACTAGAGCCCATGTGAGGATCCCGATGACTCCCCGCAAGCACAGCCACCACGGGCCACAGCAGCACCACTCGCTCGTACATAATGCTACAGAGGATGATGGCATAAGCGAATAGCTTAGATCCATCACGTACCTTTGCTAACTGAGCCACCATCTTGTCATAGCAGGGATGGGAATTAGCAAAGAAGTTCTCGACCCTCAGCCGGCGCAAGACACCTATCTTTGGCCCTGATGCCCTATGTGGTGATGAAGACCCCTTCAGTCTCACAATCATCGCAAGAGCACATCGCTCGGCGAAATTAGTCACTTATTCTATCAAAATGCACCCCTTCGTGATAGGCATCCCACCACAATGGATATCTTCAAACCGCCAAAGATCGAACCTCCTAGGAGGAATTGAATATGGGAGTGCCTCACCCTGAGGTAGTATCCCTGTCAAAAAATAAATATCTATCCCCGAATGGATGTCCAAGTCAAATCCTTGCATCACCATCACTCTGCGTTGCTTGTTCCAACAACAGACCAGGTAACATAGTTACTGATCCTGCGATCACAGGAGGTCATTCTCAAGAAACTTGAGAAGACCCCATCGTGCCAATTACTGGCGAGCATTCACATCTTGTGCCATAGCCATATGGAGTTCATGCCACTCTCTCTCTATCCATAGCATCGTGTCACCAAACATACACACATCAATAACATCAAAACACCAAAAAATTGAAAAATTTACCAATTTTTTTTTTCCAAAAATAACATTGGCCTTTCAACGCGCCTATTTCTCAAATAGGCATGTTGACCGCATGCCTGTATCTCAGAAAGGCGTAGAGGTCGTGCACAGAAAGCATTGACATGCGCGGAATTTTCGTTCAAATCCTTAGATTCGCATGGAGATTCTGTGCATATTCCTTGATCTCCCCTATAGTCAAGGGAAAAAATTGCTAGGGTTCCATACAAACCCAGTTTGTACAGACACCTACCCAGTCACACTGAAAAAATTAAATGCAGGACGTTCTGGGGCCTACCTAACTCTAGTAGCGTGAAGCCCAGGTGCACAAGCTGACCACAATCGAAAGAAAAGCTCAGCAATAGACTCTAACCTCTCAAACTCTCAAACACTCAAATGTCACAAATGAGTTGAAATGAGCCATATTGGCCTATATGTCGCCCTTTTCAAATTTTTTGAAGGACCATAACAAGAGCTCAAAGGACCCAATTGTAGAACCGAAAGCAACACAGTGATCAACACCTCATAACTCCCAAATGAGGCTCCACACATTCACACCTCTGAAAAAATAATTTTTTTTGAGTTCTAATAGGTATGCCCTCTCTTATCCTCTATTCATTCAGCACATGTTGTCAATCATATTTGAAAGAGAAATATGTTTTCACTTTGGGTATTTTGTTGCAGGTGTTGTACAACAAAACAAGCCATCTATTGCCGCATGCATTGAAGGTTCTAGAGCAGGTATCATTCTACCCTCAGCATGATAGAGTCCCAAAGAAACCCTACATATCTTGACACCATTTCTCCACTAGAAATAAACTATAGGTTCCAAACACCCGACCATGTTTATCATCTCCCCACCTTACACATGATGAACATTCTTGTTGGTCGGTAGAGCCTCCCCCTCTATGGCATCCATCACTCAAATTAGACCATGCATTAGAAAAATATGACGCCATGGCCATACCACCTTAGTCTAGGAAGCACTTCATGCCAATTCATCCACCATGCATCAATTCAGGTTTTACCATATCGAGATAAAACCGCTTTCCGGGACTACCATTTTTCTAAAGAAGATTGAATACACAACACCGCTTCTCACATTTGGTCTACCACCCCTCCATCATCATAGCCCATCTATGATATTTCCCATCCGCTTCATCATCCCCACATAGAGACCAACCAATAGGGCCCCCACCCTCAGCAAAAACACCTTCCTCACATCATCATTGAGTGAGCATTTTCATGTTTTTGGGGCACCCTTCTCTATGTTTTGTAGAATCCAATCCCATTTTTTATTATTTTGGAAAGTATACAAAGGTTTCAAATGGAGAATATCCCTCATTCATCCATCCATTTTTCTCCCATGGCAATAGTCCCTAGTCACCCTTGGTCAGAGCATCACAACTTTCACACAAAGCCACCATGACATTCATAACCACCATATACCCAACCTGGACTTCCTACCGACTCTAGGGATTCCTTCATTAGAAATAGTTATGAGTGCCGCCAAACTTATTTTTTCATGATCCGACCTTGGGATCCTGAACTCCCATAATCAATTTTATGTCATCCCTCACCATCATCCATATGTTAAAATAAATAAATCAGAGAATCTAGTCCCTTGCATCAGTAGCTCTCTCGTTCAGTTGAGTCTTCCTTTTTGTCGACTTCAACACCCATTCTAAAAAAAGGAAGTGGTAGCTTAGATGGCTCCTCACCCCAATAGGAGCATGCTCAGGTGGAACTATGGGAAACATAATTTCCCATATATGTCATTGATTCTCCTGACATTTGACTACAACACAATCTTTCATGTCAAGATGGTATCGTACTTTACAACCATTGCAGTTTTCCCAGATTTGTCTAAGAACCGTGCCATTATAAGCACCTCTTTCAACACTATTTACATGAGAAGATCCTATTCATACACCCAAGCATACAATGATCATTTATATGCCATACCAAGATTACACATGTGGGCACCATATACAACCTAGTTTCAAAGAAGAAATTCCCCTGAGGGCGTCAGCAATCATCGTCATCAACCAAATCAACAGATCACTACCATATTAGTGACACAGACATAACCTTTATCTTTCAGATATATTTGTTTAGCTATCCAAAGCATTATGAACATTAGACATGCTCGCCTCATAGAAAAAATGTACTTATTGTATCATAATATTTCTTGCAGGTTTCTAACAAAACATGGTCACTCTTTTACCCACTATAAGGGGTTTCCAACCTTGGGTTGTACGCAGGTCTCTGTCTCTCTCAAAAAAAATTACACAGAACATAAACTATAATGTATTTCATCTATATAGTTCTTCCTGGAACTCACACATTAGGGGGCAACTGTTATCACTAGAAAATCATACAAGCAAAATGAAATTATTAAATTTCAAGAAGAAGGATTTACAAGGCAGAGAAACATTATAGAATCTGAAAAATTTAAAAATATCTAAGGTCAAGAGGAAAAATATCAAATTGTGCACCAAATAAATAGGCAAAATGTGCTTTGCGTGCATTTTTCTTCGATAGGCACGCTTTCTGTGCTGCTTTCCCTCAAAAAGCCACATGGTCCTAGGAGTGGCGAAAGTCACCATCTGGGACCACTTGACACACTTTAGGAGAATATCCTCCACTTGAGGCGACCCAAGGACAGCTGCCAAAAGCCACCTTGGGACCTCAAGTGATCACACAAAGGAATCAAGTGAGCACAGAAAGGAATCAAACCCCTCTCTTGGGTCACCATCCACAAGTCTACCAAGAGAGGGAAGAAGGATTTGAATTTTCCTATAAATTTCCACCATGACAAGAGAAAAAGGAGAACACTTTGTTATGCTGCCCAAATTTCCCATGATCAAACCAGCAGTGTGTGATTCAGAGCAACGATACAGTTAGAGGATTTGGTTGTTGGCCACCCAACAACTTCAATCCCTTAGGAGAAGAGAGAGAGAGTCCTTGCGACATCAGCTCAAGGGTAAGAACCTCGTTGCACTAGGTCTTAGAACCCCATAGTTCTAAGAATCCTTTGGAAAGTGTGTAATGTTATACCTTTCTTACTAATAGCAGTCAATAAGAGGGGATTTTATTCCACTGTTTGTATTACTGTCTCGTTTGACTCATTGGAGCTTGTTTTTTTGTTTTAGTTTAGTTGTCTTTCTTATTCTTATATGTAGCATACTAGATTCCATAATTTAGTGTGTTTTATATATTGGCATATGCTCACTAAGCTGCTAACCATATTTTTTGCCTGTGACCATAGCTTGTAGGTTGCAACCACTCCTACCAAGCACTGGTGGTTTGGTACACTCGTGCACCAAAACCACCACTACACAGCGTGCTTTTCTTTAGAACATAAAGGGGAGTGTGGTCGTTTAATTTCCCGCACCATTGACTATGTCCAAGTTTAGGAGGGCGGTGTGCTGACCAAACTATGATCCCCAGGGCGGATAGTTTAGTCAGCGTACCACCCTTCAGACACTGGTACATATTCAATGGTGCAGTGATTTAAACGAGTGCACTGTTGACCATATACTAATGTCAGGAGGGCGATGTGTTGACTAAACTATATGACCCTAGGCACATATTTTTCTCAGCACACTGCCCTTCCGACACTGGTACATAGTCAACAGTACGGTCAGTAAAACCACCTCACCATTTACCATGTAATGATGCTAGGAGGGTGGTGCACTGACGAAACTCTCTACCCCAGGGCGAGTAGTTTGGTCAATGCACTACCCTCCCCAACATGTACATATTCAATAGTGCGGTCAGTTAAACAACCACATCGTTGACCATGAATTAATGTTGGGCAGTGCATTGATGCAAATATTTGCCCCAGGATGGATAGTTTCATCAAAACACCATGGGATAAAGTACATTTCATGTTGTGTGGTGCACTAAAAATTTCCAAGCGCACAACGGACAATGCGCAATAAAAACTGACACACCCATACTGGTGCATGAATGTTTTTTTTGGTGCACCAACTATTTTTATTTCAAATATATATATATATATATATATATATATATATATATATATATATATATATATATACATGTCTCATTCAATAAAAAAAATGTATTTAATATGTGAATAATTCAGCGACGTCAAAGGAGAGAAGAGAGGGAAAAACAAGAACATATGGCAGACCAGTATAACGTGGTTCACCTATGGGAGGCATGAGAGAGGGAGAGATTTATGTATCCTCACCCTATTACAGTAGCCACCCATTTTCTCCAAAGGGAGGTACGCCTCCTCAAGTTCTATGAGGAGGCTACATCCTTGAAGGGCCATAATGGCTTATTGTGACAGCTCATCCTCAGGTGGAATGCCCACCGACAGGCGTTCCGGGTTGGTCCTAACAAGTGGTACGCGCTCACTGAGGAGAACATATATTTTATTAATGGCCTATATAGGAGAGGGTATGCTTTTCACTCATTCCCAGAGGTCCCTGTCGGCTATGCAGAAGGGAAACAATCAGTGTACTCCCAGAGATACATTAGCACTGATATACTTTCTCTTGCATATTTTCTTGTCTCCGGTGGTTAGTTATGTATTGATTCATTTGGTGCAGAGGAGGTGAGGTGCCTCTCACTACTGTTGATGACCATTGCACACATACCAGTAATGGGAAATGCATTAGCTACCTGCTTTTATTTTATGTTGATTCTTTATTAAAGGTACCATGACTTGTGAGGTGGTCTGTGATTTTTTTGCCTAAGTTCTATACAACATTAGATAGATGTCATTCTCAGGCACAAGGGAGGATGAACTTCCCTCTTTCTTCAAAGCTATTTTGTTTATTTTTTGAGAGGTTTCCAGAGACGAGGCCCACTTTTTTTCAGCACCCTCGTAGGCCTATGTTTCACGTATGAATGGAGATGTGGGGCCAGATGATGCCCAAGAGGGTCGAGTCTGACTTTTCTGCCAGGATATCTCATGATGCACTGGAGTTGCTATCCAGTGTTGATGATCACGCCTTTGTTCTGGCGCCATATTTGTATGTTGGTTTGGATTACTGAGGGTGTGCCAACATCCTCTTCATAGATGATGAGCCGCTGGATGAGAGAGGTAATATTAGTGTTTTCTTTAAATTTATTCTAGCATGTTATTTAACTTGTTTTATTAAATTTTTTAATGAAATTGTATAATTATTGTTGTGTACTTATATATATATTCTAGATATTAGGTCATTTGTTGGCAATAAGATTCCACCACCACCAAATGATCCAGGTGTATATCCTATTGAGGATCAAGAGATGGAAGGTGCGAAGGATCAGGATAGTGACAAACCTGGTCCTCACGATCATGCGCAGGTACCAGCAGGTGTGAGATGTAGGCCTGACACTAGATTTAGGATGGATTAGAGCGACCAATTTTGTCGACTCCTAGTGGAGGAGGGTATCAAGATGGTCACTATAAGAGAGATACATGTTGATGATAGGATTACATTGATATGGAGAGGCAAGCCTCGTGATATGTTGACCCTGATGTGGCATATCATTGGTACTATAATACTCTTGTGGGGGGGTAGGGCTGGTCGATGTATGCATGGGGGAGATGAAATATGTCGACAGTCGGGCAGTGCATCTTCTAATGATCATGATCAGGGGAGTGATCATCACTCAGAGATGAGCAGCCTGCAGCATCCAAAAGTCATTATCATGAGAAATCACTTGATCCTGAGGAGGGTATAATTCCATCTTAGGAGGCAGGTCCATCGACTGAGTAGGTCGCCACACCATCCACAGATCAACAAGCTGGATCATCTATGAGTCATCATGAGCAGGAATTTGATCTTGATCAACATGAGGCACCTCCAGTTTAGCAGGCACGTGATTATCAACATCTATCAGAGCATGTCGAGGCTGCACCATCGACTGAGTAGGCCTCGACTACTACTACTATTGATGTACCACCAGCTGATATTTGACATTTATATGCAGTTATATTAAAGTTGTATTATTTTGACATTATATATATATATATATATATATATATATATATATATATATATATATATATATATATATATATATATATATATATATGGTCCATGTATTTTATGTTTATGTTGCAGTTGTACTTAATTTACATGTTGGTTTTCATCATGATGTGTATATTGTTAGTTCATGTTAGATATGTTCATTCAATGTGTAGCTTGCAGATATATGTATATGTGATAGCAATTATTTTCCATGACATATATATTTGATGTTTGTGTTGTGATGATGTTATACAATGCTTGTGTTTTGTTAGATGATCATGATCATGACGATTAGATGATGTTAGTGAATTTGAATGTGTTTTTTTGTCGAATATGATGTTTGTACGATGGTTATCATGATCATGATGTTTATTTTTAATATTAGATCATGATATTTATTAAATATTATGTCGTGATTGTAATTGAAATTTTAATTTTAATTGTATGTAAAATTGTATTTGTATTTCTAATTGTAATTATATATAAAATATTTGTACAATTTTAATTGTAATTTTAATATTTAATTTATTGTGAAATGATTGTAATTTTAATATTGTGAAATGATTATAATTTTAATTTTAATTGTAATTGGATATATGTAAAATTTTAATTGTAATTGCAATTGTAATTGTATGTAAAATATTTGTAAAATTTTAATTGTATTAATGTGAAATGATTGTAATTGTAATTGTATGTAAAATTATAAAATTGTAATTGTATGTATTGCCATCATTCAATTTTATTAAAATTTGTAAATTTGTAAATTTGTAAAATTGTACATTAATTGTCAATTTTGAACCATAACTACCGTAAGTAAAATGTATCTTGTAAATATTGTTAAATTTCCATAATTGTAAATTTGTAAATTTGTATGAATATAAATAATTGTAAAATAATAAATCTAGAATAATATGAATTTTGTAGCATAATAAAGTTTAGAAAATAATTCAAATAAATTAATGTACTTTAGAATTATCATTATTTTATTAAGATCTTACATACCAAAAAAAAAAGAACTTTATACAGTACGCCATTGTTTTCAAGATCAACATAATTTCAAATTATCAAGTGAAATGATTTTAACATTAACACAGTGAAAATTACCAGTTAATTCAAAATACATATTATAATGTTTCGAAAAAAAGGGTCTTAGTTATAAGGTAATTAAGTCCTCTTCTTTCTAAAAAAACCCATCTTAAAAATTATAAATGATGAAATAAGACATGTACCATATCGCTCTCAGTTCTCATGATCACCCTCATTATCTTCCAGATCACTTGGCATGATAACACTGATGTTCTCAAAAATATGTTTTAATCTAGGGTCATGTCTCAATACGAATCATTAATCCCTATCCAACACATCTGGGTAAAAACACACCTGGTTGCAGAGTTTGGGGAAAACATAGGGCTCCTTAGCTTCATCCCACATCTTTCTAGAGTTGATACATATCAGTCTACTATCGCGATCTTCCTTTTTCATTATTCTGAACAAAGGTGTCCCACCACTTGCACCTAAAAATAACACATTGCAAAGAAGAGAAATCAACTTCAATGGTCTCTTGTATCTTTCCATCGTAACCTAACATCCCTCATACTAGGCTTTGATTGTGGTGGCTAGATTGACTAGATTGATCGAACTCGACTTCCACTCCATAGTCTTTGTGTCATGTGTCCATCATCGACATTTTCTGTGCGAAAATGGTGTCCATATGCCCACATAGATGGAAACAAATCCATCTATCAAAAAGTTAAAAAATCATAGTGTCATGTGTCTTATAATAAATTAATAGTTAAAATATTAAATTTAGATGTAATTACATTTCAAAGGTGCATTACTAAGCTTAAAATGTACATAAATATATAATTACTGAGTGGGTGCACCCAATCCCTGCATTTAGCGCATCCTCTTCAGCACACAGGTAATGACTGATTGCATCGTATTTCTCTCTGACTTAGTCAACAACCCAACAGTTGGGGAATATTTTTGTTATATGTTATTTTAAATGATTGGGATAAGGCACACTTCTACCATTAAACCACCTAAATTATTTCATGTCACTATCCCATTTCATCCTCTTTTGTTCATACAATGCGACCCATGGTTGTGTCGCTTCAGATTTGTAAAGAACGAATTTATTCTTTTCTTCAATTTCTGCATTTGTTGATGAAATAAAAATGACATATAGTACATATGAGATCAAAATATACATTATATACAAGTTCAGCATGAATATTTACTTTGTGTAAATTTAAAAAATTATAAGTCACTTACTCTTTATCAAGTGCCTTTTTCCATTTTTTTGGAGAATCTCCCCCACTCTTTATTCTTCATCCCTTTCATCGTCCCAAATAAGTGCACTTGATCTATTTCCGATCTACTTGATGTACTCACAGGATTAATAGAAAGACTCATACAATATGTACCCCTTTACCATAGACCCCTTCGTTTTTTCCCTTTGTCAAACAAAACCTTTCAATTTCTTCATGTACCTCTCTAAGAAGAACATCCAATGACAAAAAACCTCATCTATTAGGTGGATTAGAAGATGAACCTGCAATTCCATGAAACTCGTCGCAATTCCTTCTCAAACATACAAACAATATCAACTATCTCTTGATGCCATCGTAGAATGCTAGATAAGATCTTTCGTAACAACCAATGTGTCACTTTGTTTCGATGATATGTGCCTAAATAAAGAATATGAAACATTTTTAAATATATGTATGGGATATAATAAGTGGGTAATCTTAAGATGCTCCCAATATGGGAGGTTATAAAATATAGATTTACTTTTCATACTAATGGGTAATTTCTCAACGTAGGTGTCGAAGAACTCTGGATCATAGAACATAGGCTACCCATTTTAATTGAACATTTCTATGAATTCCTTCTCCTTCTCTCTCTCTCTCATATGTTCTAATCCATTCAACTAGTGTTGTTATTGGGGGCCTTTGGGTTCTCTCTCGTTTACCATTGAAAGCAAATGTTGCTCTTCTGTAAGGGTGTTCTTCTGGGAGGAATACCCTGGGGCAGTCATACACTAGCTTTCATAGGTCGTTTGACCATCTAGATTTCAAAGAAGGTCCAAAACATTTACATCCAAAATACCCTTTTGTTACAAGACCTACGAGATTATTGTATACAATATATATGCATGGAACATTAAATAATATCATGAAGATCAGAACAATTACAACGAATTAAATAACTAATATGTTAACGAATATTGTTACGTATATAAACAAATCAATAAACATGTAATTTACTAGAGAAAACTCCTAACCCTGGATAATCATGTGTCGTGTAAGCACATATGCCATACAACATAAAACTCCTCTTTGTTGCGAAGGGTCTTGATACTTCGTATACATTTATCCCATCCCATAATTCCTTCAATTCATCTACCAGTGGTTGTGATTAGACATCCATTTTCTTCACTTGTCTTCTACCAGGGACTATGAGAGCCAACATAAGATATTCATTCTTCACGGACAACCATGGGGGGATATTGTTATCTATCACTAATACATGCCAAATAGAATAGTTGGTTTTCTGGAGGGAATATGGGTTGATTCCATCCATGGATATTCTGAGTCGTAGACTTCGTACTTTATCCTTGAATTTTTCAGGCCATGTATCCTCTATATGCTTCATGGATATTGAATCTGTTGGGATTCGCATAACTCCCAAAACACTTATGTGTGAGGCATGCCATCCCTAAAACATAGCTAATTCTTTCCAACGAAAGAACCTTTGAATCCTTGGGATTATAGCCATGTGCCTTAATATCTTAGAAGGAGGACCACGTGATTTACCCTTATTTTTTATGTATCATACCTGTCATGCCCACATTTTAGACATATCTCTTTGTTTTCATATTCTCCTCCATATAGAATAAAATCATTGGGACATGCATGATATGATACGTACTCAAAACCCAACATTTTCAACAATTTCTTTGCCTCTTCACAGCCATGGGCAAGACATTATCGCCGAAAGAACCTTATGTATGAATAACCTATATTTGGTGATCATGGAAAATATTAAATGTACATTAACACCAATATAATTATTAACATTCACAAAATTGACCATTTTTAATGTTCATTGTGTGATTATATTTCTCAAAATATAAGGGAGGACTTTATGGTAACTTACCTCAAAAATTCTGAGAAACATGCATTTGACAAGCCAAAATTTTCTTTCATGTTGTTCAATAACATCGTTGTCCCCAACTGGGTAGAATTTGACTAACCTCCAGGTCCAAATAGAGGGGTGGTGGAAGAAAATTTAAGGCTTTCGAAAAAGGGATCAACAATATGAGCATCATCCCCTAGCTTATCATTTTTTTGGAATGCATCTAACAACATTGTCTCCATGGCAGTCGTATCCCTTAATTAATCATCCATACCAAACTATATTTGATTGCCTCCATTGTCAGCTTGTGAAGAACCAATATTTATGTAGTCATTCCTAATTAGTGAATCTAGATGTAGTGGGAATTGAATAGGTGGTTGATTCAACCATTCTTGGTATCGTTCCTCTCCAATTTTTTGTCTTAATTCAGCCTTCTCTTGATTTGAAATTGTCGTGGGGTGAAACAGAAGGTGGTAGGTAGGTCGCTCATCATCTTTAGAATCCCAAAAATTTCAAAAAATATATTTGAACATGATTAGTACAAAATCAATGATATCAATTAGTAAGCACGTTGACAATGCATGCTTAATTTTTTTGATGTTGAAATAATTACATTAATATACAAAAAAATTATTATTACCATCATTTTCCCAAGATTAATATGGCTAGAAGATGCAATGTTATAATTGGCATGGTGAAGCAGATGTCCATTTTCATCTACCAAATGCGCCTTGTGGTATGTTGCGCTTGATAATAGCTTCCGACGTTTTGGACATGTTTGAATATTTTGTGAATCTGAACTCGATTTTGAATCTGCATGAACCTGCAAATTTGTATACATTAATTTTATTAATCTGATTGACATGGATTAAAAAAAAAAAATCAATTAGATAATGAAAATATAAATAAAATCTAAAGTAAATAGTTACGTCTCGATATGGATATGAAGAACTCCACGATGGACTTTAAGAAATATTATGGAACAAGGTGGATTTTGAATAATTGTCCATTCAATATAATTATGATATTTTCTCCTTGCATTTGAGAAAAATCAACAATAAATTTTGGTGTACACACCTATAAGTAATTTCGGTGCCCTAAAAATGGACTTATTGTTATCGGTGCTAATGTACAGAAAACCCCACTAGTACATTTTAGTTAATGTGCATTGGTGTGGTGTTATTAATTGATGCACCGGTGCCAAATAGCCGCAAATAAAAAAAGTGAAACTTTATTTTTTTAAAGTGAAAAAAAAAACAGTAAATTGAAAATTGGCAATAAAATATTTTCGAAAATCTAATTTCATAAAACAATTCTTTAAATAGTAAAAACTTTTCATTATTTCATTATTTTTGAAAATAAATCAGGGAGAGCTTTTCGCGAGACATACCTGGAGCAAGAGAGCACGAGAGAACTAGGGAACAGGGAAATACTTTCAAACAGAACTATTCAGACAATCAAAATTTCAAACCTCTGGTGATTCAAACCCTGTAGCACAGAATTTCAAACCATTTGGTGATTAAATTTTATTGTTTTTTTTACATTTCCTATAGTATTTTTTACACAATAAGTAAAAATTTTAAATTTCTTGTTCATTTTTAGATTAAAAAAAAACAAACAAACAAACAAAAAACCAAAAAAAAAAAAAAAAATCCATTCTTATGCTAAACCCTTGATTTTTTTTGTTTCTGACCTTGCTTCTTCCTGTTTCTGTGACTTCAGAATTAGGGCTCTTCATTTTAGATTTATAGGGTTTGTATTGCTATATATATATATATATATATATATATATATATATATATATATATATATATATATATATAGTCCTATGACATCTAACCCATGGGACAACTTGCATAGTTGGATCCCAATCCATGTCGGCCCTTGCGTGAATTTTTAAAAAACATAATTTTTTTAATCGGTGCTGATGCAGGAGCATCATAATTCCAAAATTTTATACATTTAATAGAGTCTAGGGGGTCTTATATTTCAAGGGAGTTGATTTTCTAAAGTATTTAATTAATGTAATTTTCAATGCTTTGAGTGATTTTATGCGAGACATTTAGAATAGGATTTAATTAAATATTGTGAAGCATATTTGTAAATATTCTTGAATGTAGGAGAACATGAATGATTTAGGATAGTTGAGATTTCAAAGGGATTGTGAATCCTAGACTTAAGGAATTAGTTTATGACTTTATGTATTTGAGAGGATCCTTAAGATTTAGTTGAATAACCTATGGATCTGAACCAGAATTGTTTATAGAACCTTTTGTATAAATTTGTAAGCCTCAAAGGCATAAAGGACAATGAATGATTCTTAGATAGGGGATTTGATTGTAATCCTACGAGCATAGTTAGATATAGAGAGAGGTATGAGAAAAGTCCATTGATAAAGAAAATCAGGCCGAGAGAAGGTCTCATTACTCTAATTAATTTTTTGTAAATATACAACTAAATTTCGAGTTTATGTGGAGTGCGGAGTGTTAATAAATTACAAAATATGTGATTTTTCTTTTATGTGTTGAGTGATCCGTAAAAGAAGAAATGTGATTTCTGCATGCTATATTACTGATTACTTGAATTTTGATGAGTGTATAAATCTTTCTGAGTGAAAAGGATTTACAATGGAAGAACTGAGAAGAATAATGAGTGATTCAAGTTCTGGAGAAATTGGCTATGAGAGAAGCTAATTGGAGAGAATGAGTGCAATTAAAACTGTTGTGCAAGTCGAAGATGAATAAATTATGAATTCTGGATTGAGAATAGTGTGCAGAGGTGTTGCAACAACCAAAATCGTTTTGTGAATGATTGGATAACCAAAATAAATCTTAGGAGGGTTTTAACACCGTGGAGAAAGATGGAGTCACATGATTTCATTGAATGAAATATCACTAGGAGTAGCATGGATAAGATGGAGTTGTAGAGTGGAGATAGCCAGAGAAATAGAGAAATCAATTAATCCATAAAACCTTTAGAATATTTCCAAAGGAGGCAATCAAGCGATGAGTATTAAATCATAGAATTGAAGTGAGAGATGGACCGACCAAATTACATCACATAATTAAGTTTGAAAAGTGGCGAAGTGGACATGTGTCGGGCGGAGGATGCAAGTGCATATCACACATTGGAGGTTTTAGTGTTTATTGTTAACGACATTGCAAGGTAAATGATTTAAGCGATGTGATAAGTTGAGAAAATTGTGAAATGGGCATGTTTCGGATGGAGAGTTCAATCGCATATGGAACATCGGTGATTGCGATCCGATACAAATGGGAGATGATGATAAGAAATGGTACATCGGGATCATTGGATCTCGCATAGACCAATGGTGGAGATTACAACGCAGTTCCAAAGATATTTGGCATCGGCATTGGGATTGTTTAGTTGTTAAATTTATTTGTTATGGCTTGTGATCTGCTAAGTTATATATGTTAGTATGAATCTTAATCACAAGTGTACGAAAAAACACCACTTTAGCTGTGCATAACAAACAACCTGAATAGCAAAGATGGTTGCCAATATCTTTAGATCTGCAATTAGGTGACCAAGATAAATGCTGCAAAAATATAGATCTATGCATTAAAAGACATTAAGCAGTAAATAAAAACAAGAGTTGCTCCATGCATCCAATAGAAAAGACAAGAATATCTTGAATGAATTTTGTATTAATGGTGCCTGGGAGGAAAACATAGAAGGATGCTACCAGCTCTCCTCAATGGGATGGGTTTTTGTAAGTCCTCATCACTTCAGATCTAAAATTCCTCTCTCTTGATGGTGTAGAAACTCCAGAGAAAAATGGCACTCAAAGGGAGCTCACAATCAAAAAGATAGAAAAATATGACAATGATGGTGGATCAAAGTCAGACCAAAAGTATAGATGCAAAGTGATCTTTAGGCAAGAAAAGGTAGTGAATGGATGGAAAAACCCTTCTATTGATAACAAAATATTGAGTTAGTCTAGATATTGGTGCATAGTTAAAATATTATTAACCAAATCAAGATCCAACTTTTATGGAATATTTTATTATATTTGTTGGAGGGAAAAAGAATTTGACTTAGGTCAAATCCCTTTATTTGTAAATAATAAATAAATAAATGATTTATTTATTATTTTAAGGATGTGGTTGAGTAATAATCAAATAAATAATGATTTATTTAATTATTTATGAGTGATTTAGTCAAATTTAACAAGGAATATTATTTAAATAAGGTTTAAATAATTATTCCTAGAAAATAATAAGATAAATAATAATTTATCTAATTAATTTTCTTGTTTTGGGTTAAATATGACCAGGAATATTAATTAAATTAATGTTTAACTAATTATTCCTTGAAGAAAATCAAACAAATGTAGATTTATTTAATATTTTCTCATGGGGATTCCTCTTTAGACCATAAACAAATTAATAAAGGTGGTTTACTAAGTTATTTTTCATAGTGAAAGCAATTTCACTTAGGGTAAAATTGGTCTTACATGGTGTACTTAGGTCCATCTAATAGTAATAGGTTAGATGACCAAAAAATGGTGTAACAATATAAGTTTCAAAGTGTGATTCATTGTGATTGGTCAGGTCATGTGTGGGACCATAAACCACAGGTCCGTGGGGTTTGTATAAAGTTGCAACCATGTATGTGATAAGATAATGTGAAGGGGCGGCCAATGCATAAAGGTAAAAAAATTATTATATGGTTATATGAGTTATAAACCTGAGAGAAACCTATTGTTCCACGTGCATATGATTAAAATATGAATTTTTAAGGTTAATGGAGGTAACGTGCGGTTAATTCCGTTAACCCTACATCTTTGGGTATTTGCGGCCTTATGGTTGCATCATTTGGTATCAGAGCGAGTAAAATTTATTTTGGGAGAAAGTTAGAGAAGGTTGTCCTTTAGAGGAGAAATCAAGATAACAAGAGTTCTTTGAAGAGAACAGAACAAGAAGAGTTTTTAGAAATGAGAGGTGTAGCAGAAGTGAAGAGAATAATCATACCTCAATCTGATTGAGGTAAAAAAACAAAATTATTTTCTTGATGATTTTAAAATTGGTGATTGATAAATAGATTTTTGAAGGAACAGTAAAGAAATAGAATAAAAATCTACTTTGGGAGAAAGTAGATTAGATTATTGAAAGAACAAATTGAGAAAATTGTTTATGAAGGGATAGTGACAACTACAAACACTAAAGGTAAAGTTAGCAGACATAAAAGAGAAACTGCATCAACAACATTTGTTCAGAAAATTGGACAGTGAGGTATGGTCTTCATGTTTTCAGTTAATTAATGATGAATTATTGACTGAAAGAAATTCTATGAAGATGTTTGATGATTGTAGCCAAGAAAAATTGGAGTTTTTGATGATGATGGAAATGAACCTATCCAACTAGAGGTTGGAAGAAAGGAGAGAGGTGACTGAGTGGAGAAGCTAGAGGAGCAGTGAAGCTCTAGAAGATTCAAGAGAGTGAACCAAGAGAGAGAATACCTAGGGAGAGATCAAGCTCAAAGAGGAAGCTTGATAAGGTATTGAGCAGTAAGAGGAGATTGCTACAAGAAAAGGATATGTTTCAGATCACCAATCGAGCATGGATGAGATCATGAGGAAGATGGCCATGGAGGGTCATAGAAGAGGTTCTAGAGAATTCCATAAAGGTACAATGTCTAATGAGGAGTGAGAGAGAAATCTTGCAGTGATGATAGTACAGTTGGAAGTACTACAGGGATGTCTACAAGAGAAAGAGAATGAATACTAAAGACATGGATGGAGAATGAGGAAATGGGTTATATGGAACCTATTGCAAAAAATATGGAATGCCAAACTGATAAATGAGTTCAGAGAACTTGAAAAGAGACATATTGACTTGTTGCAGAAGGAGAGACTTAAAGGAAATGAGTCACATCAAAAATGATCTGTTGAAAACCAAAAGTACATTGTGAAATATTGGTGCTTGAAGCATCAAATGAGATTGAAAGGTCTTGTATTTTTAAAACTAATTATTTGTGTATGATTGTAGGTACATCACAGGATGATGAACAAACTTTAGATTTTTTTAAGAAGAAGGAGCAGAATTTGAAATCTTTTCAGATTAAGACTGATATAGCAAGATATCAGAAAGGAAAGGAGACAAAGAGGTATCATGGAAATGTGCAGTAGAATATTGAAGCTGGTAACATTGAGTATTGGAATGGAAGATATGAGTTAAGACATGGATATAAAAATCCTTAGGTAAGAGAATTGCATTCTATGTTTAATGGTTTGAGTGAGGAATATGTAAACAGTCATTTTGAAGAGAAGGAAAGTGTGATAATAGATGACCATAGCATAGATCCAGAAGGAGATTATGGTAAAAGAGAAATTATATGTGAACCTGAAGGAGATTGGAATGACTATCTTTCATTCTATAATAATGAAGAGGAAGAGGTGAGACTAGATGAAAGTATCAAGATTTCAGAAGAGAACTTGGATCAACATACTGATGTGATGACAGGGGTGTTAGAGGAAAGCTCAGAGTAGCATACTAAGATGTTTCCAGAGGAGGAAGAGGAACTGAGGCCTTATATTTTTAATTCATGTGTTAATGTAAGTTATGCAGGTAAAATAGGACAACAAATTGAAAATGTAAAGTAACCTAATAAATAAGAAACTATGTTAGCTGAAAACATAGTGAAGGATCATCATTACATCATGATGACAGCCACAATGGAGATGACTATGGAATCGGTTGAGATGACAACAGAAAAGGAACAATTATTGAATAATTTTCAAAATAAAGAAAAATTCTACACTGAAGATGCAATTAAAAAATCATGATGAAGAAAAGGTATTTATTGGCCTAATGAGATTGGAAATTTTAAGCATGATGATTTAGACATGTGTGTAGATTTAACAGAGGGAGAAAGGCCATCGGATGATTGTTCAACAACAAGTGAAGGTATTGAAATTCATATAAATTTTACAGATCCTACTCCAATTGAAATTGTTGAGTTATATAGACAGTTAGATCTTTAAAGAAGAAAGGTGGAAAAGTAGAGGATATACACTTAGGATGAATTGTCAAATAAGTAAGAAAAAGAATTTGTCAAGAATGAAAATCATGAAGAAGAGGATAAGGATGTATGGATGGTAGTAAGAATCCAACAACTTCAAATTGAAGGCAACAAAAAATTGGTTGAAGATGAATGGACAGAGTGAAAAAATAATTGGCAGTGTTATGACTAGTCAGAAGCTAAACTAGACATGGAGATTGAAAAAATAAGAAGGTTGATGATGAAAGTATCTCTGAAGAAGACAACAAGAAGAAATAAAATCAGCAACAGCAAGAGGAATACAGAACCACACTGTGAAAGCAGATTCAGTGGGGCAATGCAACATAAAGTATGGAGATCTAGAGAACAACAACAAACAATATTAGTAGCAACCAAAGACAGACTGCAGAACAAAATATGGGATCTAGGAGGAATTTTGTCATCATTTAAGACACATGAACTAGAGATCATGATTATTTTCTACCTTGGGAGTCTCATGCAAGAGCATCATGGTTCCAAAATTTTGTACATTCAGTAGAATCTAGGGGGTCTTATATTTCAAGGGAGTTGCTTTTCTAAATTATTTAATTAATGTAATTTTCAATGTTTTGAGTGATTTTATGTGAGACGTTTAGAATAGGATTTAATTAAATTATGTGAGGCATATTTGAAAATGTTCTTGAATGTAGGAGTACATGATAGATTTAGGATAGTTGAGATTTCAAAGGGATTGTGAATCCTAGACTTAAGGAATTAGTTGGTGATTTTATGGATTTGAGAGGATCCTTAGGATTTAGTTGAGTAACCTATGGATCTGAACCAAAATTGGCTACAGAACCTTTTGTATAAATTTTTAAGCCTCGAAGGCATTAAGGACAATGAATGATTCTTAGATAGGGGATTTGATTATAAGCCTATGGGCATAGCTAGATATAGAGAGAGGGATGAGAAAAGGCCACTAATAAAGAAAAACAGGCTGAGAGAAGGTCTCATTATTGTAATTATTTGTTTGTAAATATACAACTCAATTTTGAGTTTATGTGGAGTGTGGAGTGTTAATAAAATACAAACTGTGTGATTGCTCTTTTATGTTTTGAGTGAGCCGTAAAAGAAGAAATCTGATTTATGTATGATACATTACTGATTACTTTCATTTTCATGAGTGTATAAGTATTTCTGAGTGAAAAGGATTTACAGTGGAAGAACTGAGTAGAATCACGAGTGATTCTAGTTGTAGAGCAATTGGCTATGAGAGAAGCTAATTGGAGAGAATGAGTGTAATTAATACTCTTTTGTAGGTCGAAGATGAATAGATTACGAATTCTGGATTGAGAACAATGTGTAGAGGTGCTGCAGCAACTGAAATCGTTCTATGAATGACTAGATAACCATAATAAAGCTCAGGAGGGTTTTAACATTGTGGAGAAAGATGGAGTCTCATGAGTTCATTGAATGAACTATCGCAAGGAGAAGTGTGGAGAAGATGGAGCTGTAGAGCGGCGACTGCCGAAAAAACAGAGAAATTTATTAAGGCAGAAAACCTTTAGAATATTTCCAAAGGAGTTGATCGGAAGACGAGGATTAAATCACAGAATTGAAGTGAGAGATGGACGGACCAGATTACATCACAAAGTTAAGTTTGAAAAGTTGTGAAGTGGACATGTGTCGGGCAGAGGATGCAAGCGCATATCCCACATCGACAGTTTTCGTGTTTATTATTAACGACATCGCAAGGTAAATGATTTAAGTTGCGATGCGATAAGTTGAGAAAATTGCAAAATGGACATGTGTCGGGTGGAGAGTTCAATCGCATATCGCACATCGGTGATTTTAGAGTTTATTGTTTAAACATTGTAAGTTGTTTTGATTGTGGTGTGATACAAACGAGAGATGGCGATGTGAGATGGTACAGCGGGACCGTTGGATTTGGCATAGACCAACGGTGGATATTACATCGCAGTTCCAGAGAGATTTCGCATCTGCGTTGGGATTTTTTAGTTGTTAAAGTTATTTTTTATGGGTTGTGATTGGCTAAGTTATATAGGTTGCGAAGTATGATTCACTGTGATTAGGTAGGTTGTGTGCAGGCCCATTAACCATAGGTTCGTGGGGTTTGTATAAATTTTCAGCCGTGTATCCGATAAGGTAATGTGAAACGGCGACCAATGCATAAAGGTAAAAAAATTATTATATGGTTATATGAGTTATAAACCTGAGAGCCACTTATTTTTAAGCTTTTGCGTGCATATGATTAAAAGATGAACGTTTAAGGTTAATGGAGGTAATGCAAGGTTAATTCCACTAACCCTGCATCTTTGGGTATTTGCGTCCTTATAGTTGTATCATTTGGTATCAGAGTGAGTAAAATATCTTTTTGGAGAAATTTAGAGCCGGTATGTTCTTCGGAGGAGAAATCAGGATAGCAAAAGTTCTTTGAAGAGAATAGAACAAGAAGAGTTTTTAGAAGTCAGAGGTGCAGCAGAAGCGAAGAGAAGAATCAGATCAGAATCTTATTGAGGTAAAAAAAGAAAATGATTTTCTTGTTGTTTTTAAAATTGGTGATTGATAAATTGATATTTGATAGAACAGTAAAGAGATATAAGAAAAATCTACTTTTGGAGAAAGTAGATTAGATTATTGAAAGAAAAAATTGAGAAAATTGTTTATGAAGGGATAGTGATAACTGTAAACAGTAAAGGTAAAATCCGCAAACAGAAAAGAGAAACTGCAAGAACAACATGTGTTCAAAAAATTGGATTGTGAGGTATGGTCTTCATGTTTTTAGTTAATTGATGATAAATTATTTATTGAAAGAAATGCTATGAATATGTTTGATAATTGTATCCAAAAACAAGCAGAGTTTTTGATGATGATGGCGATGAACCTATCCAACTAGAGGTTGGAAGAAATGAGAGAGGTGGCTAAGTGTAGAATCCAGAGGAGTAGTGAAGCTCTAGAAGGTTCAAGAGAGTGAACCAAGAGAGAGAATACCTAGGGAGAGATCAAGCTTAGAGAGGAAGCTTGATAAGGAATTGAGTAGTAAGAGGATATTGCTATAAGAGAAGGCTATGTTTCAAATCACCAATCGAGCATAGATGAGCTCATGAGGAAGATGGCCATGGAGGGTCATAGAAGAGGTTCTACAGAATGCCATAAAGGTAAGATGAGTAATGAGGAGTGAGAGGTAAATCTTGCAGTGATGAGAGTACAGTTGGAAGTACTACAGTGATGGCTACAAGAGAAAGAGAATGAATACCAAATACATGGATGGAGAATGAGTAAACGGGTTATATGGAACCTACTGTAAAAAATATGGAATGTCAAACTGATAAATGAGTTCAGAGAACTTGAGAAGAGACATATTGACTTGTTGGAGAAGGAGAGACTCAAAGGAATTGAGTCACAACAAAAATGATCTACTGAAAATGAAAAAGTGCATTGTGAAATATTGGTGCTTAAAGCATCAAACGAGACCGAAAGGTATTGTATTTTTAAAACTAATGATTTGTGTACGATTGCAAGTACATCACAAGATGATGAAAAAACTTTAGAGTTTGTTAAGAAGAAGGAGAAGAATCTAAAATCTGTTAAGGTTAAGATTGAGATAGCAAGATCTCTTAAACAAATGGAGATGGAGAGGTCTCATGGAAATGTGCAGCAGAATATTGAAGCTGGTGATAGTAAAGAGTGGAATGGCATATATGAGTTAATACATGGAGGTAAAAATCCTCAGGTAAGAGAATTGAATTCTATGTTTAACAGTTTGAGTGAGGAATATGTGAAGAGTCACCTTGAAGGAAAGGAAATTGTGACAATAGATGACCATAGGAGAGATCTAGAATGATATTATGGTAAAAGAGAAATTCTTTGTGAACCTGAAGGAGATTGGAATGATTATATTTCATTCTATAATGATGAAGAGGAAGAGGTGAGACTGTATGATAGTCTCAAGAGTTTAGAAGAGAACTCAGATTAGCATATTGATGTGCTGGCAGAGGATTTAAAGGAAAGCTCGGAGCAGCATACTGAGATGTTGCTAGAGGAGGAAGAGGCACTCGGGCCTTATATTTTTAATTCATGTGTTAATGTAAGTTATGCAAGTAAAATAGGACAGCGAATGGAAAATGTCAAGGAATATAATGAAGAAGAATCTGTGTTATCTGAAAACATAGTGAAGGATTATCATTACATCATGATGATAGGAACAATGGAGATAAACATGGAATCTGTTGAGATGACAACAGAAAAGGAACAATTACTGAAGATTGTTCAAAAGAAAGAAGAAGTCTACACTGGAGATGCAATTAAAAAGCATGATGAAGAAAAGGTATTTTATTGTGCCTAATGAGATTGGAAATTTTAAGCATGATGATTTATATGTGTGTGTAGAATTAACAGAGGAAGAAGGGCCATCTGATGATTGGTCAATAACAAGTGAAGGTATTGAAAACTGTGTAAAGTTTCCAAATTCTACTCCAATTGAAATTGTTGAGTTATATAGAAAGTTAGACCTTCAAAGAGGAAAGTTGGAAAAGAAGAGGATATACACTCAGGATGAATTGTTGTAAAAGGAAGACAAAGAGTTTGTCAAGAATGAAAATCAAGAAGAGGAGGGTAAGGATGTAAGGATGGTAGTATAAAATCCAACAACTTCAATGTGAAGGTAACAAACAACATTTTGAAGATGAATGGACAGAGTGCAAGTAGAGTGATGACTAGTCAGAAGATAAACTCGACATGGAGATTGAAATAATAAGAAGGTTGATGATGAAAGTTTCTTTGAATAAGACAACAGCAAGAAATAAAAGCAGCAGCAGCAACAAGAGAAAGGCAACATCAAACTGTGAAAGCATAGCCAATGGGGCAATGCAACATAAAGTATGGGTACATGGAGAAAAACAGCAAACAACAACAACACCAACCAAAGATAGACTACAGAACAAAGTCTAGGATCTAGGAGGAATTCTATCAGCATTGAAGACACATGGTCTAGAGATCATGATTATTTTATACCTTGGGAGTCCGATGCAGGAGCATCATGGTTCCAAAATATTTCACATCTAGTAGAATATAGGGGTCTTATATTTCAAGGGATTTAGTTTTTTAAATTATTTAACTAACGTAATTTTCAATGTTTTGAGTCATTTTATGTGAGAAATTTAGAATAGGGTTTAATTAAATATTGTGAGGCATATTTGTAAATGTTCTTGAATGTAGGAGAACATGAGAGATTTAGGATAGTTGAGATTTCAAAGGGATTTTGAATCCTAGACTTGAGGAATTAGTTGATGATTTTATGGATTTGAGAGGATCCTGAGGATTTAGTTAGTAACCTATGGATCTGAACCAGAATTGGTTACAGAACCTTTTGTATAAATTTTTAAGCCTCAAAGGCATAAATGACAATGAATGATTCTTAGATAGGGGATTTGATTGTAAGACTATGGACATAGTTATATATCGAGTGAGAGATGAGAAATGGCCACTAATAAAGAAAATTAGACCGAGAAAAGGTCTCATTACTGTAATTATTTGTTTGTAAATATACAACTCAATTCGGGTTTATGTGGAGTGCGGAGTGTTAATAAATTACAAACTGTGTGATTGTTATTTTATGTGTTGAGTGATCTGTAAAAGAAATTTTTTTATTTATGTATGATACATTACTGATAACTTGAATTTTAATGAGTGTATAAGTCTTTCTGAGTGAAAACGATTTATAGTGGAAGAAATGAGTAGAATCACGAGTGATTCTAGTTCCGGAGAAATTGGCTGTGAGAGAAGCTAATTGGATAGAATGAGTGCAATTAAAATTTTTTTGTAGGTCAAAGATGAATAAATTACGAATTTTGGATTGAGAACAGTGTGCAGAGGTGTTGTAGCAACTGAAATCATTATGCGAATGATTGGATAGCCAGAATAAAGCTCAGGATGGTTTTAACACTGTGGAGAAAGATTGAGTTGCATGACTTCATTGAACGAAATATTGCAGGGAGTATCATGGAGAAGATGGAGTTGTAGAGCGGTGATAGCCGAAGAAATAGAGAAATCAATTAAGGCATAAAACCTTTAAAATGTTTCCAAAGTAGGCGATCAGACGATGAGGATTAAATCATAGATTGAGGTGAGAGATGGACAGACCAGATTACATCACAAATTTAAGTTTCAAAAGTAACGAAGTGGATATGTGTCGGGTGGAGGATGCAAGCGCATATCACACATCGACAGTTTTAGTTTTTATTGTTAATGACATCGCAAGGTAAATGATTTAAGTTGCAATGCGGTAAGTTGAGAAAATTGCGAAGTGGACACATGTTAGGTAGAGAGTTCAATCACATATCGCACATTGGTGATTTAGAGCTTGTTATTTAAACATCACATGGTAGGTTGTTTCGATTTCAATGTGATACAAATGGGAGATGATGGTGTGAGACAGTACAATGGGTCCATTGGATCTGTCATAGACCAACGACGGAGATTACATCGTAGTTCCAAAGAGATATAGCATCTATGTTGGGATTGTTCAGTTGTTAAAGTTATTTTTTATGGTTTGGGATCTGATAAGTTATATAAGTTGCGAAGTGTGATTCGTTGTGATTGATCAGGTCGTGTGTGGGCCCATAAACCACAGGTCTGCGGGGTTTGTATAAAGTTGTAGTTGTGTATGTGATAAGGTAATGTGAAGCGGCGGCCAATGCATAAATGTAATAAATTATTATATGGTTATATGAGTTATAAACCAAAGAGCCACTTATTGTTAAGCTTCATTGTGCATATGATTAAAATATGAAATTTTAAGGTTAATGGAGGTAATGTGGGGTTAATTCCACTAACCCTACATCTTTGGGCATTTGCGGCCTTATGGTTGCATTAGGTATTACCTATGTAAAATGGCATAGCGGTGCCCTATTTTATCATAGTGCACCATGCACATACTATTTGATAAAAAACAATATAAAAGCAATTTTTTTTTAATCTGTGTGCCCTGTGTAAATTAACGCACTGATGTCCTATTTCATTATAGCACACCTCTCACGTACTGTTTGATAAAACCAATTTTTTATTTTGTGTTAATCGGCTCTCCAATTAACATATAACGCACCAGGTCTCCTTTTTTAAAGAGAGCACCGTATGGTGGCCCCATGTTTTCTCGGTGTGTTTGTAAGAACATGTCGCACTGCCCCCTCTACGATATCATATGCTACGAAAACTAACACTAGAGGATTTTATTAATTTTTTTGTGTTAATCAGTGCACTTGTTAACATATAACGCACTAGTTCTCCTTTTTGACAGAGAGCACCGTATGATTTTTCTACTGTTTTTGCAATGCGTTTATAAGAACACATCGCACCGACGTCGATGCGTACTTCTTGAAAGGTGCATTATTTTCTTGCTTCTTTTTTTTTCTTGAAAATTTTGTGATTTATTTATAAAATATATTAATGAATGGTATGGTACTAGTTTCATATTGATAAATAAATGGCTGAGAAGAGATCAAGTAATAAAAATACTGATAGCACAACAAGAAAACCAAAAAAGGCAAGTTCTTTGTAAATTCTTTACAAAAATTATTATTTTTGAACTATATGTAATTTTAACTAATATGTATTGTTTACTGTGTGTCATGCAGAGCCACAAAATGACTAAGCTCGATAATATTATTTCTGATCTAGGACCAGAAGAGCGTAAACGCTTGATGGAAAAATTGCAAAAGGATGAATGAGGTGAATGAAAAAATACTATCAATCCAATATGAGTTTCTTTTTTTAATTTTCATTAATAATATACTTAAAAATATTAGATAAAATGTTTCAAAAAATCTATTAATTCACATATTTTTAATGTTCTACAGGGACCAACAACTCAGTAAAGGAATTTTGCTCTAAGAAAATAAAAAAAATAGAACATTCAAATGTAAATGAATTTCTCCTTACCTCATCTGGAGTGGCGCTAGAGGTTAACGAAAGGGGGAAAAACTTTCACAAAACTTTGAGGGATCAAGTGGAATGAATTTATAGACGTTCTTTCCACTTACAATATAAAAATCAATCCAATGATTCCAAGAACCAAATTTTATATAAACTACAAGATGAATTTCTAGAGAATTGGTCAATGAGAAATGTTAGACTTTTAATACCAAAACGTACAACAACAAAAAAGAAGGAATGAAAAATTAATATTCCTTTAAATTTTTTTCTAGAATTATATGTATATATTACTATAAATAAATAATTTATAAATATCACTTTTAATGTTATATTTACTTTTCACATATCAATATAAAAACTAAAGAGATTATTGTAATGTTACATTTTCAGGAAGATTATGAAAATCTCAAAGGATGAATGAGTTGATATCAAAAATATGCCAGTAGGAATGTCCAAAAAGGTGTACAAGGAGATGGTCAAAGAAATGGACATAATTTCATTGCACGAGGAGCCATCTCAACAACAACGTGCTTCAAATGTAATATGTAATCATTGAATTTTCCAATTAGATACAATAAATAAACAATTTAGCATTAAAAAATAATTTTCAAGTATTTTATTGTAGAAAAGAAAAGAAAATGGAACCCATTCAGCACATAAAACAAGACGAAAAGGAAGAAAAGAGTTGATATCTAAGCTTGTGAGTAATGTTTACTTGCTTATAACAACTTAACTATATTTCATTTTTGTATATTTTAAGTTGTTTTACAACAATCATCATTGAATGTCTTCAAACGGGTCCTAACATACAAAGAAGAACCATCAGACGAATTGATTGAAATTGGGTTAAATATGGGTTGTGAGTATATGTTGGCATATCATAAATTAATTGTGGAATTTGTAAGCATCTATCGATCTTGTTTTACTTAGCTCTGTCTATAATTAATAAAACAAAAATTATTTTATATTAAATATATGATTTGTTATGGGGTATAAAACTTGCAGGAAACATAGTATGGAACTGCGCCAACAAATGAAATGTTGAAATATGGCATGGAATTTGGTTTTGAAAGAATGTGTATAGTTCATGAGTCAATTCTTCTTATGGTACATCATTTCTTTTCGATTAACATTGATGTATATTATTTAATATTTCAATTTTCATTATTATCACCAACGTATATACACTCATTACAATTTATTTTTATTTTTGTATATGGAAGTTGAAGAAGAAGAAAACAATCAACACCGTGAAAAAAACATTCCTCAAAATAACCCAAGTCAATGAAGTAGCTCAAGTAGTGACAACAGTTCAAGCGAATAGTGATGATCAATATATTTGGATATGAAAGCAAGGCATTGTATTTTTTGAAAAAAGTTTGTATGAAATCATACATTTTGTTTAATGTAATGGACATAGTGTCCTAATTGAAAGACAATGGGATACCAATAATTGTCCCATTATGTATGGAAAAGAGTGTCTAATTCATATATATATATATATATATATATATATATATATATATATATATAATACGTTTTATTGCGTTCTCCATTGTCGCTATGAAATGTTACACCATTGATTAAATATTATAATGAAGAGATGTGAAATATGATGATATGATATAAAAAATTAATACAAACATAACATTCAAATGAACTAATAAAAAAATAATTGATATGAATAATGTTATAAGATGTGACATATTTTTATGAATAGCTAATTTTTAAAAATCACAATAATTGCATTGTCACATGTAGATGTTTCTAAAAAATACAAAATGAATACCAATGTGTGTTAGTTACTGCGCACCGGTGCGTTTGTATGATAATGCGCTTCGATTCATTTCTATAATGTATGGGCATTGCACAAATACCAATACCAATTAGAATGCTCAATGTGTTTGTGTGATACTGAGCACCGGTGCATTGTGGTGATATCGTGCACTGGTGTGTTTCTGCGACCTATGGGCACCGCACAAATTCCACTACCAATTAGAACTCTCAGAGTGTTTTTGTGATACTAAGCACTAGTGCGCTTTGGTGATACTATGTGTCAGTGTGTTTCTATGACCTATGGGCACGGCAAAAATACCAATACCAATTAGAACGCTCGGTGTGTTTGTGTGATACTGCGCACCGGTGCGTTTGTGTGATATTGTGCATCAGTGTGTTTCTACGACCTATGGGCACCGCATAAATACCAATACCAATTAGAATGCTCAGTGCGCTTTATCTATGACTACCACCTGGGCGTTTCGACAGGAATTGCATGCACAGGTTTTTTGTTCCTTTAACATGCACAAGGTCGTTGCTAAATGCCTCAGGGCATCTAAAATTTGTTTTGTGTCCCGGTGCTTGGTAGGTTTACAGTACTGGTGTGTTCACGGTACAACGCACCAATGCGTTGACACTTGATTACCGCACCAATGAGAAAAACATATGTAATAACCTCAACCTACCTAGTTTTTTTTAGTTGTGGTTAAATTCCATTAGAAGCTCCAACAAAACCTTCGTTACCAAAAATGGGTGTTGTAGAAAATGTTTTTTTGACAATTTTTTCCAATTTTATAACACTAAAAATATTCTTTATAATCTCTACTAAAGGGTCTTTTCCTTTTAGTGAGTGGTAATGGCCTCAAGGTAGCACTCTCATAGAAAAAATATTGAGGATACATCACATTACAAGCAACAATACTAAGGTATATGAGTTGGTAATATGTGTGCATTTTGTACTTGAGGTCGCAAGTTTAACCCCTGCGAGGTGACAAGCCAGTTTATATTTTATTTTTAAAATATGGTTTCCATTTTTTCGCATGAATAACACATCAACAGTGTAAAAATTGTAACATTGATGCCAAATTTTCAGATTCTCTCTAACATGCAAAAAAATGGGTAAACTATAGCACATTGAAATTGATATATAGTTTTGTATTGTTATTTTGAGTTTTTGAGGTCATTATTTTTCCAAATTGAGTTCGAGAAGAATTTGGGTGATCATATTTTATATATTAATCTAACCAAAGGTTTATGATTCTCTTTTGACACTTATTTGATTACCATAATCCATTTTTTAAGATTTGAGGGGATATGAGTAGGTTGCAGTGGGTCTTGAAAGCATAGTGGAAACAAGTTCCAAGAAGGGGAATGAGTGACCAAGTCGATGAATTGGTAGAAGCATATTAGGGGTTAAGCCTTAAAAACCTTTTCTTACTTCTCCCCCTAAGATTTGAGAAAAAAATCTTACTTTAATAGTTTCATCATCTATTTATTGTCTGTAAAAATAGTCATTCATTCTATCCATATGTTGTTGATCAGTTGTAGAATTACTTGCATAATATAAGTGAATCTTGGAATGATAGTCCTGTGGTATAACAAATAAAGGCAATGGTAGAACTAATGGGGCATACCAGTTTGTCATGGCTGGGGGATGGAGAAACAAAGGAGGGTTAACAAGTGGAGGGTTAAAAGGAGGGAGGTGAACAATGGGTGCATGAATGGGATTTGAAGTTAGTACAATAGGATTTTGTTGTAAGATGGATGGGTCTAAAATTATCTAGGTTATCCAACTCTGGGATCTAGTCCTGGACAAGCTTTGTTCCAGGGATGATCCAAATAGGATATCTTGCAAGTATTTAAGGTTTTTAGGTAGGGAACTTGCTTTGTGAATAGATCTGCTAACAGTTGGGTTTTTGGATCTAGGTGATTTCCTTAGGATGTGCTCTGGATTGTCAACTATTGCAGGAGGGTTTGGGTCAGGATGGGATCTGGTACAGATTCTTCTAGAAGCCAGAACTTGGACCCAATATTCAGAGAGGTTGAGAGTTTTATAATAGTTTAAACAACAAACCAATATGTGAAAGAAATAATTTATTCACAAATTATTTTGACTGGGTTCTATTTGAGGTTTTGATGATATCAATATTTCTTAATAATTTCCCAATGAAGTCTGTAGAAAACCAGTGGAGTCAGCAAGCCTACTGAAAACCGGTGGAGTCACTAGGTGGATGGTTTTAACTGTTTTTAAAGCTGGTTATTGTCCACCATCAACAACCAAATACCAGTCTTGGCTCACACTTGATTTATCTAAATTTTAATGGGGTTTCTGAGTCCTTGAGGAAATATTAAGCTGCTTAATTACTCAGGATTCCCCATTATGGTCGCCACTATGTTGGTGCCCCGTGATTTTCAATATTGGAAAGAAAAAAAAACTGCAGGGAACCACATCAGACCGATTTGGAGCCTAAGGAGCTAGAATTCTTGGGCTTAGAGAGGGATCTCTCTATGCTTGTGATGAAAATGATATATCTTTATGCTCATGTTTTCTAATTTTAGGCTAGTTATGAGGCTCTGGGACTATTTCTTTTATTTTATTTATTTTTCAATTAATTGATCTATTGTTTTAGTTGGAAAGATGGACTGTGAGAAAAATTAATCCATTGGGCTATGGAGTCTGTTAGTGTCAGTATTTACATACATCCACCAGGGATCAAAACACATTTTTCATGTGCATCTTAGGTGTCCCATTATAAGAGTTTTCAATCATTCCATTAGGTCATGATATAAAATTGTTCCACTGGTGGTTGTCCTTGACAAATGTCCCATTTTCCTTCACAAGTATATGCCTGCTGACCCTCTTCCATGTCTTCATCATGTTGAGAATAAGTCTGCTCTCATTTCACTTTTAGTCAAAAACACTCATTGAGCCAGTTTCTTTCATTTCTCATTAGGTCACTAGGTTTCATTAGGTCAAATCATTGTGTTGTATCATTTTCAATAAAGGGCAGCAGAAGGTGTGAAGGTGACCCGGAATAAATTCATGATTTGCTTCAGTCAGGTTTTCCATGTAAAATTACATTTCATATTTGCAAGTATTCATCTCAAAAAGAACATTTTTGAGATAAAAATAGAGAAATTTGTTATGTTCTATTTTTATGTAAATTTAAAGTCACTATATGTAATAAACTCTAAAAAAGCTACTTATTTCTAGCTAAAGACAATTTCATGAAAAGATACAAAGACCATGTCACTCATCCAAAGCATCAAAAAGTATTTTTAAAGGTTAATGATAAGAAAGAAGTGGGGGTCCCAATCATCAAAATCCAAAAGTCATTGAAATTATAAAAGCCCATTTGCCAAAAGGAAATCTTCATTTGTTCATGTGTCAAGGAGAAAAATGCAATTTTGGAGTAGAATTGGTTCGAGAAAGGGAAAAAATGCAAAAATTTCCTGGCGTTGCACATAGAGAGAAGGCGTTGCGCATAGAGAATTCCTGCTAGTGAAAAATTACACAGCGTTGCGCATAGGGAGAGAGCGTTTCTCACCTAGGTAAGGCATTGCGCACAGGGCCAACACCCTCCCAAACACCTCCAAACACTTCAGTATTGCTTTTCGCCTCCAAAAAAAGTAAGTGAACCGTTGTAACTCCCTCTTTCTCCAATTTATGCTTGTGTGAGAGTTTGTTTTGTTGGCAAAAATTACAAAGAGACCCTAGTTTTTCCCAAAATTCCCATTCCCATCACAAATTTCCCAAAACCCCCTTGTCCAAAAATCATTTTCCCTAGACACTACCACATCACCCCATACTTTTAAAAAACACTAAAACTACCCCTCCCTAATTCCCTTTACTCTTTTGCATTACAACCCAATTTCTAGGAATTTCACTCTTTTTCCTAGATTTCGCCCATACCTTTGACCTATAATTAAATTCTCATTTTCATCTCCCTTCACATTTTCACCTCCCATCACCTCAAAAAGTTTCTTAACCTTTTTCCCCATCTCCCTTAATTTTCTGTGACTCTATCCCTATCTCCTAAAGCCCTCATTTCATCATTTCTTTCCCTGCTCCCATTCCCTTTACTCCTTTATTCACTCTCCCTTTTTTCCATTTTCACTATGGTTTCTAGAGTGCCAAAGAAATAATCATGGAGAGATAAGACATAGATTACAGATAGGAGGAACACAGTGATGATGAGTTTGAGGAAAATGAGATTGTACAACAAATAAGACCACACAAGGGAGGAAAAATCATCAGAGTAGAGCCAAAAAATCTTAGAGAGCTAGAGGCTTCAGCTTTAGTTGTGTACTATTTCAGATATGTTGGGTGCTATGAGTTTTGTGAAAAGGTGGAAAGAGTTCAAAATCATCCTGAGTTTACTAGGCTTTTCATACTGAACCTCAATGATAACAGGGTAACTCTTACATGTGTAACTTTTTCCATTTCCACTTCTATTATTGTTGATGCTACAGGGATTCCAAATGTAGGGGAGAGATGGTACAAACCACAGCACCTGGGTGATCATTATTTTGAGCCTTACCTCAAGACTAGGTACAAGAATGAAAAAATAAAGTTTTTCCCCTTTATTTTCCACCTCAGCAAGTATGCACCGATGATGAATATTATCATGAGGTATTTCACTTGTGAGGGTGGATTCTCCAAATTGTATACATATCATATCAGGCTGCTCATGAAATCCACTAGGGTGATGATGCTAAACATCCCATATTTCATGCTCTAGAACATTGAGAAGATGGCATACTTGGTGGCAAAGGAAGAATATCATCAGCAGATGAAAAACCTCTATCATCACTCCCTCATCAAACTCATTGTGCTTCATCATCTAAATCTGCTCAACATCTCTTGGGATACTTTCATTTCCAATGACATATTCACAAATCCAAAAATTCTTCCACCAATGCCACAAGAGAGAAGAGAGACATCTACTATCCTTGCAGCTTCAAAAAAAATGAAGCATCAAGTCAAACCACCCAGAAAAGTCAAAGAATGCAGTGTAACATATCAAAGAGGGCTTAGAAAACTGTTTACATCAGAGAGGCAAGTTTTTGCTCCACATGGTCTGGAAGGGGCCTTACCTTCTTCATGAGCATATAGGAAAATATTTGCTCCACATGGTGTGTAAGGGTCTTTGCCTTCTTCATCAAAAAAATAGGTACACTAGGCATTGAAGGGAAAAGAGAAAATCATAGAGTTCAGGTGTGGAGAAACAGATGAAGAGCATGAATATGCCCATGAGATAGAGGCTGATTTTAAGCTAATATATCTTGAAGGGTTTGATGATACTACCACATAAATCATTTCAATCAAAGAAAAGGAGCCACATATAATAGAGCTACAAACCCATCTTGAGAGGGAAAAATTCATCATCTCTTTCCTAGAGCAAGAGAAAAAAGAGTTGACAGACAAGAAAAATATTTTAGAGATGAAGTTGCTGGATGAGAGGAGGAAAAAATAATTAATCAAGCAGCTATGGAAGATCCCAAGGAGGCTGAAAAAATTAGGAAAAGGCCAAATACAAGAGGCATCAAAAGAGCATTGGAGAAAGAAAAGAAAGAAGCCCAAAGTCTAAGTTTTAACCAGCAATTGGAAAAGGAGATTGAATATGACAGAGAAGTTTGGATTGAGAGACAACATTCACTTGTAGGAGCTGCTAATGAATGCCAACAGAGACAATCAGATGCTCAGGCACATGGCCCATCACTATCAGACCTGGAACAAAATATGCAATATCAAGGTCAAACAGATGAAGGATAAACTGAAGAATATCCAGAAGGGAAAGAAAGGAGGTGACAAACTCAAGATACTTTTTGATGCCTCATTAGCTAAAATTTACATGTTATTGTGGGCCTATACCATAAATTTTGAACAATTTTGAAAATTTTTGGATATTTTTTAGTTTTTGGGAAAAATTTAAAAAACACAAGAATTTCTACTCTATGTGTGGTGCCTTGGCGCTGCGCACTATGTTGGGGCATGCAATGTACAAAAGGAATACATCAGTGGATTCATAATGATGAGGAAATTCCCCCTGTACTCTTTCTAATCATTTTGAGCAAAAATGGTCAGGAAAAAGGGCCAAAAACACCCAACAAAACATGCTTCTACCTCTTTTTCAGGGTGGTGTTGTGCATAGAGGCAGTCTTGGTAGAATGCAAATTTGAGGGGACAAATCACTTCCAAATCAGAAACCAAAAGAATATCAAGAAAGTAGATAGGAAAAGCTTTCAAATAAGCTATCATGAGTGCAATTTTCATGTAGGGAAGTTAGTCAAAAGTGACCTACACGAAGGGCTGTTTTTTCCTCCTTGACGTTGTGCATAGGACAAATTCTTCCTGTTTTGGATTTTTCTCTGTTTGTCACGTGATTTTTGAGTTTTAACTCACTAGTTGGGGTTTTCACTGATGTAATTGATAAATATGAATTTAATTATAATGAGGATTAGTTTACTTTGGGTAGATTCATTATCTTGAGTCAAATGAATCAGTTTCCTCTCTTTTAGAGGCAATTTTTTGGGTCTTCCTAGTCTTAAGATTCTTGTTCAAAATTTGGCGGAAACTGATCCTCATCTCATGGATTCGACTCCCTGAGGCTAGGGGGAGTTGTTTTGAGGTCTATATATTCTTCTTCTTTCTCATTTGTAAGGTTTGGACTCAGTTGGATGCTTGGCCTTTGAAGAGACACATTTTGTATCAGTTCTAAGCAGGCATATTAATCAAATTTGCAGCTATTTTTATGGGATCCCTATGGTATGTTGTTTAGTTTAGTTCCTCCTTTTTATTCATCTATTGAAATGTATTTTTAATTGTATTCATCATTTCAGAACTTCTAAGTGAATGTAAGCAAGTTAGATAAGAATATTCCATTCTCATATGCTCTGTTTTGGGTAGAATTTCATAGTCTGTTAAATTTCTTCAATTTAGAAAGAAACCATGATTTAACCATGCGCTTTATATCTCCTCACCTGTCTAGATCATCCCACCCACTGAAAGCCTAAAGTGCTTAATTAATATGCCTACCTTGCCCCATAGAACACCTTGCAAATTTTGACCTAATTTCCCTTGCCCTGACTGTTTTGCTCCTTTTGATCCAATACAACCCTATACAAGCAAATCAAAACCCTGAGCTACAATACCTAGCCTAATATATTCTTATTCAACCATCTTGGTTATGATCCTTATGGAGAGAGCCATCTCCTAGGTTAGTAGGGCTAGCTACTTGTCTAAGCATGGTTTTTGGTTACCTCGGAATTTCCTTCTTTAGCTTGAGGTTCAATCTGAGTGATAAAATTTTAGCGACCATACTGGGGAAGAGAAAGTAAGATTAGATCCACCCCAGTAGGTTTTCATTGAAATTCTCAAACTTGTGGATGAAAAGTTTAGAGTTTATTCGAAGGCTAAATTGAAAGTTGTAAAGCGATACTTAGTTTTCAAAATTGGACATACTGGCTTACTGAAGATACACTAGATCTAATCCAGATCCAATCCAAATCCAAATTCTCCCACCGTTATTAGTGATCCTTAGAACATAGGAAGAAAAGCCAAAACTATTGTGTAGAAATCTAGTTTAGAAGGAAATCAATCAAACAAAAGTTCCATTCCCAGAGCTAATTCACTCCTTGGAAAGCTAGAAACCTTGCAAGATATTGAGCCTGATATAAATTTTTAACAAAGCTTATTCCAAAAAAAATCTTTAAGTTGCGTTGATGAAACAATTGTTCATTCCTCCATTTCCTTTTACAATCCCATTGAAGATCTGTTTTCACATACTGAATCAGGGTCACAATCAAGGTCGTAACGTTTACACATTCTTGATGATCTGCAGACCTTTTCTTCGCAAATAAATTGTTGGGAAACCAGCTCCAAAAATAGAAGAAAAGAGATATCAATGCCTTAGAAATAAGCCACTTCGAGGGGGCAACCTCCAATACATTACATGAATGAGCAATTCTTGGATGATACAATTTACAAAACCTCCTTTCTATATATAGGAGTCCATGGGGCCATAATGTAATCCTAGTGGGCCACAATGTAATCCTAGCCGACCTAACAATAATAATTTAAGGGCACAATAATAACAAAATGGGGGTTACAAGGTACAATAATAACAATAAGGGGGTTACACTAACAACAATAAGGGACTATACTAGTAATATAGGGACCTAACATGCCCCTCTCCTTCAAAAAAGTGTTGTCCTCAATGCTTGAGTAGCTTTGGGTGCTTCTGTACAAAATTCTCATCCTCCCATGTAGAATCTTCAGTGGGTAAGTTCTTCCACTTGATGAGATACTCTGAAATTGATCGATTCCGTAGTTGTCGAGTTCTTTTTTCCATGACTGCTTCAGGTTCCAATATGATTTTCCCTTCCCCATCAAGTTCTGGCAATACTGTTTGAACTGGAAGATTTTCACCTATAACCTTCTTTAAGCATAAAACATGGAAAACTGGATGTACTCGCGAAGAAGCAGGAAGCTCCAATTTGTATGCCATAGTACCAATCTTTTGCAACACCTTGTAAGGACCATGGTACTTTGGTGATAATTTATTATCCTTCTTAGCTTGCTTGAGGGACATTTGTTTGTATGGTTGTAGCCGTAAAAATACCCAATCTCCTACATCAAAACTTCTCTCGCTACGATGTTGATCTGCCTGTTGTTTCATTCGATTTTGTACCAAATTCAGGTTATCCTTTAAGAGTTGGAGAACTTCTTGCTGATGCTCGATGTGATCTTCCACTGCTTGAACCTTCGAATTTTCTCTTAAATATGATGTGATGGATGGTGGATGATATCCATAAAGTGCCATAAATGAGGTCATTTTTGCTGCAGTATGGAAGGAAGTGTTATACCACCATTCAGCTAGAGGTAACCACTTGACCCATTGTGTTTGTTTATCAGATACAAAACAACGAAGATATCCTTCCAAAAATTTATTTACTATCTCAGTTTGACCATCAGATTGAGGATGATAAGATGAGCTATGAGCTAATTAAGTACCCAAACAAGAAAATAACTTCGTTCAAAAATTTCCAGTAAAAATGGGATCTTTGTCGCTCACAATAACCCTTGGGCTTCCATGTAGCTTTTGAATTCTGTCCATAAATGTAGTAGAAACTGTACTTGCTTTAAATGGATGAGATAATGCACGAAAGTGTGCATACTTGGTAAGTCTATCAACTACCACCATGATGACACTCTTTCCTTCGGACTTAGGTAAACCTGTGATAAAATCCATTGAAATCTCCTCCCAACGTTGACTTGGAATGGATAAAGGTTGTGGAAGTCCTGGGGTCTTAATTGTTTCCACTTTATTCTGCTGGCAAACCAAACATTCCGCCACAAACTTTCGAATATCAGATTTAAGGCCATCCCAAAAAAATTCTTTCTTCACCCTGTGGTAAGTTTTTAAAAATCCTGAGTGTCCTCCTAAAGGAGAAGTGTGCAATTCCGGAAGAATCTTTTGTTTTAGTTGGGAATTCTTACAAAGATATAAGCGATCTTTGTACCATAAGGAATCATTTTTCCAACTAAATGTATCGGATGTACTAGGATCTTGCTGCAACTTTTGAATGAGTGTCCATACATCTTTGTCCTTCTTCCATTCATCTCTTGCTTCAGTTATCCAATCTGGTTGGATAATAGAAATGGCACAAAGCAATGCTTCCACCTCTTCATTCTTTCTTGAGAGTGCATCTACAACAACATTAAACTTTCCTTTTTTGTAGATTATTTCAAAGTCATAACCCAACATCTTTGTGACCCATTTTTGCTGCTCTTCTGAAGATAGTCTTTGTTCCAAAAAGTGTTTTAAGACTATCATGATCAGTTTTTACCTTGAAGTGTCTTCCCATTAGGTAAGTTCGCCATTTCTTTAGTGCATGCATTATTGCTAACATTTCCTTCTCATAAATAGGTTTCTGTAAATACTTTCCTTTGATTGGACGACTTCCAAAAGCAATGGGTCTTCCTTCCTGCATTAAAACCGCACCAATTCCATTTCCTGAGGCATCACATTCCACAATAAAGGTTTTTGTGAAGTCTGGCATAGCTAAGACCGGTGCTAGGCACATTGCCTCTTTAAGACGTTCAAAGGCCTTAGTTGCTTCAGGAGTCCATGAAAATACATCTTTCTTCAATAATGTTGTTAGAGGTGCTGCTATTCTCCCATAATTCTTAACAAACTTGCGATAATACCCTGTTAACCCGAGAAATTCTCGCAACTGCTTTATGGTTGTGGGGACTTTCCATTCCTTAATGAATTTAATTTTGTTAGGGTCTACCTTAACACCCTCGTGAGATACAATATGACCCAGATATTCCACCTCTTGTACTCCAAAGAAACATTTGGATGTTTTTGCATATAATTGTTTCTCCTGCAATAGTTTGAGCACCCTGTCAACATGTTCAACATGGTCCTTCCAAGACCTGCTGTAGATTAGTATATCATCAAAAAATACTAGCACAAATTTTCTAAGGAAGGGTTTGAAAATGGAATTCATCAACCCTTGAAATGTAGAAGGTGCATTGGTAAGGCAAAAGGCATGACCAAAAATTCATAATGACCCTCATGAGTTCGAAATGCTGTTTTTGGAATATCTTCAGTCTTCATTCTAATTTGATGATATCCTGACCGAAGATCCAACTTGGTAAAATAAATTGCTCCATGTAATTCATCCAATAATTCATCAATCACAGGAATGGGAAATTTATCTTTAATGGTGAGCTTATTGAGCTCCCTATAATTCGAACACATTCGCCATGATCCATCCTTCTTGTGTACCAATACTACAGGAGCAGAGAAAGAACTTTGACTAGGTTGAATTATACCCGCCTCTAACATTTCTGCAATCATAGGTTCAATTTCGCTCTTTTGGAAGTAAGGATATCTATAAGGCCTGATGTTTGGAGGAACACTTCCTGGAATCAAATGAATAGCATGATCATGATCACGAATAGGTGGGAGTCCTTTGGGAGTTTCAAACACCTTGGAATGATTGTCCAAGACTTGTTGGAAATCTGCAGAAATAGATGATTTTGATGTTGGAACTTCTAGTGAGCATAATTGTGCAATTACGCCTCGCTGTTCTTTCTTTAGAAGCTTTGTCATGACATTAGAGCTTATTATCCTTCCTGGCTTCCCCGCAATACCTCGTAATTCGACTTCCTTTCCTTCTGAAAAAAATTTCAAGAAAAGTTCTTGAAAATTAAAAGCTACCGTCCCCAAAGATTGTAACCATTGTACTCCTAGTACAACATCAACACCTCCCATAAGAATGGCAAGCATTGGACTAGTCAATACATGTTCCCCCATGGTTAGCTTGATATTATGGCATTTTCCAGAGCAATTTATAGTTCCTCCATTTGCAACCATCACTTGACATTCTGGTGCTGGGTATAAGAAACAATTTAATTCCTTGGCTACCTTACAATGAATAAAATTATGGGTGCTACCTGAATCAATCAACACTATTACCTTTCTCTTCTTGATTTGTCCTATTATCTTGAGAGTTTGAGGAGTGGTAATTCCTGCCAGTGCATTACACGATATGGTTGGATTCATTTCTTCCTCTTCTGGGGCTGGTTCCTGGTGTATATCCTCTTCTTGTTCATTTTCTTCTTCCTCTTCACAATCTAAGTAAAATAATTTCTTCTCAGCACACTTATGACCTTTAGTGTATTTGCTATCACAACTGTAGCAAAGCCCTTTTGCTCTTTTTTCTTCCAATTTTTGTGGTGTCAACCTTGTAGGTTGTGGAAATCTGGGCGTAGCAACACTTCCTTCTTTATAGAATTGAGTGGTAGGCTTCCTTGTCGCCATAATTTTACATTCAACTTTTCTTGCCAACCTGAATGCCTTCTCCAATGAATCAGGTTCCAAAACACGAACTTCATGTTGGATGCTATCCTTTAGAGTGCCTATGAAGAGATCAATCCTGTGTTCCTCTGGAATATCAGTTACCCTTATATTCAATTTTTGGAAGTCCTCAATGTGCTGCCCCACTAAACCCTTTTGTTTGAGATTTATCAATTGGCTAAAGAAGTTGTTTCTCTTTGTATCCTCATAATGTGCTATCATTTCCTCCGTAAAAATTGACCAAGTGACAATTTTTTTACGGGAGCAAAGCCATCGATACCATACAAATGTATTTTGTTCTAAATGTAAAGTTACAATGTGTACCTTTTGTGTGTTTTTCATGTTATGGAGATCAAAATATTGCTCCATCTGTAGTATCCATGTTACAGGATCCTTTCCATCAAACTTCCTCATATCCATCTTTGGAATATGGTAGTTCTTCCCGCCAACATTAGAGTTTATGAAATCACAATTAACATTTATTTTTTTCTCATCATGAGGTTCTTCTACTATCTTTTCACCATTAGGAAACCTTTCTTGTATCAACTTTGTCAAACCTTCCATGTCTGCTTTTAGAACATTCTTCATGTTTTCCATTTTCTCATCGATCTTAGCTTCCATGTCATCCTTCTTAGTTTCCATTCCAGCCTCCATGCCATCAATCTTAGATTTCATGCCATCTATCTTAGATTCCATGCCTTTCTTCAAAACTTCCATGTCATTTTTTTTTGCTCTTTGAGAGAGCGAAATTTGTTGCACTTGCTCTTGTAATTTTGATATGTCATGTTTCCATTCTTCGTCTTCATGAGTCATAGTAGAGATTTCCAAAGGCTTAATGGGTGTTAAATTCTTTTTAGGGGCCATTTTATAATCAAATACTGATATCTATTCTACAATATGCCCTTGCAATCAATTCAACTTGATTCTTCAAACAAGACTTATGCAATTCGGAAAAAAAAATACACATCTTTTACTTGCTTTTGAGGAGCTCGATATTGAAATTGTATTATCTCTGTGATTATGGCTCTTCAATATCTAAAATTCAGCACTAAATTAGCCCTTTGAATTCTCTTTTGAATGCCATAGGTCTGACTTGATTTGGATTCGCCAAGAAAACGTTATGTCCAATCTCCCACAATGACGTAATTATGGACTGGTTCAATATAGCGAACTTGTACGACTTGCCACATGTCACTGTTTCGTCCTTCGCCTTTGAAATTGATATCCAAGAAAATAAAGTCTGGGTACTTGCGACCACTTCTGACGGAACTCCAATCCGATGCTCAGAGAGAGAGTTATTGAAATTTTCCCACGATCACCTTTTTGAGATGAAATTCAGGAGCCTGACAAAGCACTACCTTCCACAGATCATATCTCCAAAAATATTGCGAACCAAGCTCTGAAATTTGTAAACGCGTTTCCTTAGGATTTCAGATTCGTACCATAAAAATTTCAGATTCTGAACCTCAGTAGAAAAAAATTTATAGCGCAAATTCCACAATGACCTGTTTAGGAGCCTGAAAAAAGACCTAACTTCCACAGATCATATCTCCGAAAATATTGCGAACCAAGCTCTGAAAGTTTTAGACAATCTTCCTCCGGATTTCAGCTTCGCACCCTAAAAATTTCAGCTTCTGAAAATTCGTAGAAAAAAATTTATAGCGAAAATGCCACGATAACATGTTTGGAGCAGCGAAACCCTAGAATCCAAAGCTCTGATACCAAATGTTGGGAAACCAACTCCAAAAAGAGAAGAAAAGAGATATCAATGCCTTAGAAATAAGCCACTTCGAGGGGGCAGCCTCCAATACATTACATGAATGAACAATTCTTGGATGATACAATTTACAAAACCTCCTTTCTATATATAGGAGTCCATGGGGCCATAATGTAATCCTAGCGGGCCACAATGTAATCCTAGCCGACCTAACAATAATAATTTAAGGGCACAATAATAAAAAAATGGGGGTTAGAAGGGTAAAATAATAACAATAAGGGGTTTACAGTAGCAATAATAAGGGACTATATTAGTGATATAGGGACCTAACATAAATGCTTGGGTAATAAGAATACCTCATATCTCAGCTTCTTTTATTATTTCTTTGGATCCTTCCATCTTTCAAAATACCATCACTCCATCTACTATCACCCAAAATATTCCTTCTTCTTCACATACTATTCACACTACTCAATCAGTGACCAATCCTCCCTTGATTACATTGAACATCCAGATCCCTATTGTTAATCCTCCACCTCCAATCATGTCTACAAGATATGCCCCCCTTGTTCTCCCTCAGAATCTGGGTGCTATGCCCCAAGATTAGAAAACCAAAATCCCTTTGTTTGACAATACTTAGCCTATGACAGCCCAAAATAACGTAGACAAGATGTATGATTTCTTTGATCTTCATGAATTTGATGTTGAGAATGTGAAGATGAGGCTTTTTGTACAAAGTCTGGGAGGGGAAGTAAATAAATGGTTCAGAGCTCTACAAGAAACCATTATTAAATTTAGAAGCCTTACTTCGATATTTCATGGAAATATAGGAAGAAAATAAAAATCCCCTTCAAATTATGTCTGAATATGAGAACATCAAAAGGAATGTTGGCGAGAGTGTGCAAAATTATTGTGTGAGATTTAATGTTGTATACCATGCTCTTCCTGCACATATCAAACCACCTGAAGGTTTGGCTTTAATCAAATTTCCGAATGGGTTTGATACTGATATGGCATATCAGCTGCGTGAACGTGATCCTACAACTTTAACAGATATGCAAAAGAATGTTGTAAGTGTGGAAGCAAATTTTTTTCTAACCAAAAGAGCAAGAATGACGTCTGAAAAGAGAGTGACTGTGAAGGAGGAGAAATATACTTCTGATGCTAATATGGATTCATTAATCCAAACTATGGAAAGAATGGTTGATCGGTTTTCTATCTCAGATAGGCCTGAAACACAGATCCGGAACCCAAATTTCAGAGGGTAGCAACAACCTCAGTTCAGAATCAAGCAAAGAGAGCATAAAGCATCCGACCAACCAGTAAAAAATAGTAGATTCAGACCCCACTATAGCAAAATTATGTTCAAGGAGTGGAAGAGGAAGAAGATGAAGATCTGGTTGTCAAAACAAATCATTTCTTTACAACAGATGGTCTGCCCATGTTTATGACTGAAGATGAAGAGTATACTGAAAATTTGGATATTCCAAAGGATGAGGATTACATCTTGGCAAATGATGATGATTTGGAAACTGAATCCGATGATTATCAGCGTGGGTTTATGAATTCGTTGAGTGCACAGTAGAAACAATATTTTTTAAGGATCAGAGATGTACCTGTCAATCCTATTTAGAAAATAAAATAGGTCCAACCAAAAAATGATCTTCCAAACCATCAAAAAAAGGGTAAAGAGCATCCGTATCAAAATCATAGAAAAATCAACTAGCCATTAACAAGCTCAACTACTAAAGAGAAAGACACTCAGAAAAAGGAGAATGTAACAAAGGATCAAAATCATAGAAGAGATACCATCATCAAAGAGGTAGATAAAGTCACAACTTTTAATTTAGAAAGTGAAATAGCTAAATTGAAAGTGTCCATTCCTTTGACAGAATTAGTAAAGAATAGTCACTATAAAAACCAGGTGTCTAAAATGTTGCTGACTGATCCTTTGTACGATATGGTTAACATTGAAGCTGACTACCCCTAGCTCATTTTCGGTTCAACTATAGATGGTCAGTAAGAAGAGAGTGAAGTTCCCACCTTTTATTTAAGCCTTAGACTACATGAGTATATACTTCATAATGCTATGCTTGATTCCAGGGCTTCTCATAATTTAATGCCAAAAGCTATTATGGAAAATATGGGCATGGATATCACCTAACCATATCATGATTTGTATTTTGATTCTGGTAGAGATCGTTGCATTGGTATCATTAAATATTTAGTGGTTTCCTTAGACCAAATCTCAGCCAAGAATTTCTTAATGGATGTTGTGGTGGCTGATATACTGCCTCGATTTGGCATGTTGTTTTCTTGATCATGGGGAGCTAAACTCAAAGGTACTTTACAACTTGAATTCTCTTATGCTACTATTCCTGTTTTTGGGAAATTGAGGAAATTTTACTGGGAAAAGAAGATGAAGTACATGATAACTAGTAAGGATAAGCCCATACATAATCCAATATAGGTTGTACATACATATATAGAATCTTTTATTTTGTATAATGATGGCAGTTTGAATGATGTAAAAAGTCATCTAGTAGAGGTAGAAGATGTACCAGAAGTTTCAAAGTGTTTTAGAGGAATTATTGATAAAGAACAAAGAGTGGTGAATTTTTCTGAATAGTCCTTAGAATAACATAAAATCAATGTAGAATAGAAAAATGAGGTGACCAGCAAAAGTAAATCAGAACCAGTGGTTAAGTTTCAACATCTAGAAGACGAATATGGCCTTTGGAGCATGGATTTTGATGGTGCTTTGGGTAAGGAAGGTGTAGGTATTGGAATTTTTATCCGAAGTCATGTTTTTAAGCCAGATAGAATTCCAAGTAATGTTAGAGAATGCTCTTATAAATTGGCTTTTGATTGTTCTAACAATGAAGCGAAGTATGAAGCAATGATCACATGTCTCAAAATTTTGAAGAAAATTGGCGCAAAAATAATTTTTGTTTATGGTGATTCTGAGCTTGTCATAAAGCAGGTGAAAGGAGAATATCAAGCAAATCATCCACGAATGAAATCTTATAGGAATGCAATCTTGGATATCTTGAAATTGTTTCCTGAATATACATTAACAGTGGTACCAAGAAGTCAAAATATCATTACGGATTCACTTGCTACGGTAGCAAGTAATCTAAAAATTCCAATGAATTCAAGTAATAACTTTGAAATTCATGTCAGACGTAGATCTATTGTTCCTGATAACTTAAGGTATTGGCAATTTTTTGGGATGACAAAGAAATTAATAACTTTTTGCAGAATGAAGGAAAGTTCAAAGATGCTTTTATTATTGATGTTTGTGATTATGATGATCAAAAAATAGAGGCCAATCAAGTTAATGTTTTGCAGCTAAAGGATAATATTATTAGAGGTCTCATACCTTTAGATGAACTGTTTGATTAGAATGATGTGGCGAGAAAACCAGCATTGGTTCCTACTAAAAAGGGTGTGCAAGATGTAAACATCAGAACAACAGATAAGCCCAATATGGTTAAACTGTCTAAGACATTCTCTCCAGAAGAAAAAGGTAAGTACATCAAATTATTATATGAATTTCCTGATATTTTTGCATGGGATTATGCAGATTTGAAGGTCTATGACAAAAATATTATTCAACACACTATTCCCAACAAGCCAGATCAAAAACATTTCAACCAGTTTTTAAGAAGGATAAATCCAAGACGGTTACCATCCATCGAGAAAGAGGTAAATCGATTGTATAAATCTGGTATCATTGCTCCAATTAGATTTTCTGATTGGCTTTCAAATTTGGTTGCTGTAAGGAAAAAGACCAGAGAGATAAGGTTGTGCATTGATCTCTTGAATTTAAATAAAGTGTCTTTGAAGGATAATTACCCTCTTCCTTAGATGGACCATATTCTGCAAAGAGTAGTTGGAGTATCACATATGTCGTTGCTTGATGGTTATTCAGGTTATAATTAGATTTTGGTACATGAAAAAGACCAAGATAAAACTACTTTCACAACACCGTGGGGGACCTTTTAGTATGTCAAATTCCATTTGGACTCAATAATGTGGGGGCTACGTTTCAGAAAACGATGGATATACATTTTTCTAATGAGAAGGATGTTTTCCTACTGGTGTATTTAGATGATTTGACAGTGTTTTCTAGCTCTAATGATGAGCATTTACATCATTTGAGAATCGTTTTTCAGAAATGTAGAGAGTTAGGAATTTCTCTGAATCAAAAAAAGAGTATTTTTTCCATGGAGGAAGGCAAACTCCTCGGTCACATAATTTCCAAGGATGGCATTCGCATTTATCCTTCTAGAGTGGAAGCAATTCAGCAAATATATTTTCTGTGCAATAAAAAGGAGATACAAGCTTTCAATGGTAAGATTAATTTCTTACGCAAATTTATTCGTAATTTGGCTGATCATTTGTGTGAGTTGACTAATATTTTGAATAAGGACAACAGTGTAAAATGGACTAATGATGCTATGAAGCCTTTCAATTTGGTAAATCTTGCTTTAACTACAGCCCCTGTTTTGGTTAGCCCTGATTATACTAGTGATTTTATAATATTTTCATTTGCGTCTGAGCACACCTTGGTTGCAGTTTTGATGCAAAAGAAGCATCAGGTTGAGCAGCCCATTTATTTTTCTAGTCAAGCCACTAGAGATGCTTCTCTTCGCTATAATATTATTTAGAAGCAAGCTTTTTCCTTAATCAAAGCCTTGAATGATTTCCGGGTCTATATTGTATATTCACACACTATAGCTTATGTTCCAAATTTAGTTGTAGAAGAAGTTCTCATGCAGTTTTATTCAGATGGAAGAAGAGGTAAATGGATAGCAGCAATGCTAGAGTATGATCTTGAGATCAAGCCCACCAAGCTGATCAAGGGATAGGGGTTAGCCAAGCTCATGGCTGAATCCAACTTATATGCTCTAGACATAAACCTTATTGCAGCAATGTCAGATGATGAAGAAGATGGCACTCTAATACAGGTATCAGAAATGTTTCTCACTTCACCATGGTATTCAGATATAGTGTATGTTCTTCATCATTTATGTCCTCCTCCTAGAATGTCAAAAAGTAAGGGTAGGTCTTTGAAATTGAAACCTACTAAATTCTATGTTCTAGGTAGTGCCCTTTATTGGAAAGATCTAGAAGGTGTTCTTTTAAATTGTCTGGTTAAAGATGAAGTTAAGCAGGTAATGGATGACTTCCATAAGGGAGATTGTGGAGGCCATTTGTTTTGGAAAACAACAGCTAATAAAGTGTTGAGAGTAGGGTATTATTTGCCTCGTCTATTTTAAAATTTGTACGAAACAGTCACAAGCTACCATGAATGCCAAGTTTTTCAAGGAAGGAAACTCCTTCCTCTTCCGTTGAAAACTATTGTAGTAAGTGCTCCTTTTCAACAATGGTGACTCAATTTTATTGGGGAAATTCATCCTACATCATCATCACAACGCATCACAACATAGATGGATTCTGACAGCCACCAACTACTTCACCAAGTGGATCGAGGTTATTCCTACAAGACAAGCTACAGACATGGTAATTATTCAATTTTTGGAGTCCAACATTTTGTCTTGTTTTGGTTGTCCTCACAAGATTATTACAAATAATGCAGCGGAATTCAAGTCAAAGAAAATGATTGAGTTTTGTAACAAGTAAAACATCAGGATGGGCCATTCGCCCACATAATATCTGCAAGACAATGGATTAGCTGAGTCCTCTAATAAATCCTTGGTTAATATCACTAAGAAAATGTTGGAGGAGAATAAGAAAAAAATGGCATAGGAAGCTTACCAATTCTTTGTGGGCAGACCGAGTGAGCAGCAAGAAGTATATAGGTATGTCACCCTTTGAATTGGTTTATGGTATAGATACAGTGTTTCCTAAATCACTTGCAGTCCCGGTTATGAGATTATTGCAGGCAGTAGGTAGTGAGGAAGATGATATTCAGCGTCGAATCAATCAAATGATTCACCTTCAACAAAAAATGGGGGAAGTTTCTCAACCTACTTCTTAAATTCAAGAGAAAATCAAGAATATTTATGACCACAAAACCAAGGCAACGTTTCAGTTGGAATATGTAGTGCTGAGATGGGATGCAAGAAATGAACAGAAAGGAAAACACGGGAAATTTGAAAATCTATGGAAAGGACCCTACAAGATCTTAGCTTATCGGGTACAAAATGCCTATTTGATGAAAGATATGAATGGAAAAGAATATTCATGAGGACCAATGAATGGTGGTATCTTGAAACATTACTATTTCTGATGCAACTTCTGAAAGAATGTTCCGCTTACATTGTAAATACCAGTTTATATTTTCTACAAGTTTTGGAGCAGAAAATCATTTAGGCTTGGGGCCCCAAGTGAAGGCTATAAATTTTTTTGATTTTATGTTATTTTTAGAGTTTTTAAGTTAGTTTCAAAATCATTTTTCGAGTTAGTTCTCAATCACTTTGGTTGGTTTTTGAGTCAATTTTAATAGTCTACAATTTTTAAACTGTTTGACTGTATTGGCCCAAAGGTTAGGCACTTGGTATACGATGTTCTTGACACCTCCAAGGAGCTGCCATCCCCGATAAGGCCAATGTTAGTGTCAGTATTTTCATACTTCCACCAGTGATCAAAACACATTTTGCATGTGCATATTAGGTGTTTCATTCTAAAGAATTTCTGTAATATCCCCAAAATGGGAATGCAGCAATGCATAAGCACAATAATGGAATACCAGGGAGTAATTATATCATAAAATGTGTTAAGAAACACATTTTCATCAATGGAATGAAACAACAGCAAAAAGAAACACTTCTATATCCTCCCAGGTGGGGAAAATGCAACAATTTGACCCTGAAAACGTTATTTCTGGAGATTTACATTTTAACAGGAAGAAATAATGGTTGGCTTCCTTATAATATGTATTAAGGCCCTAACATAAAAAATAGGAGCAAAAACAAATCTCTTTTGATAAGTTAAACAGATCTCCTGGCCTTAAAATGACTTAAAAACAACCAAACCCCATGAGATATGTAGAATTTTTGAAGCTCATAATAGCTTTATTCTATGAGGGTTTCTGAAAAATTACAATAGGGAATCATAGATATAGAGTTTCATTAGACAATATGCTAAGAAGACAGAGATCTGGCCTCTTTAATGTATTATAGAAATAACTCGAAAAGGGTTTCTTGAGAGCATAAGTACAAAAGAGCAGATCTGAATATTCAGCTCTGAAATAACGCAGTCTCACTGCAACATTAGATACATGAATCTTAATAATACAACAGAGGGATGAGAATCCCTTCTACTAACTTTTCAAAAAAACAAGGGATTAAACCCCGCTGGAGCAACTCTATGCAAAACGACGCAGTTCCTGCAAGGGACTACATTGTAGGAGATGAGGAATAATTTGGGAAACTTCCAAGTTGTGAAATAAGCCCATAAATCTTCCTATATTATTTCTCAAGTGAAGGAAGGCTCCCTCTACTAAGAAACAAACTTGAAAGTGGTGTTATCAAACCTCCACTGCAACACCCTCCAACACAGCACTATTCTGCTACAGAAATAATGTTGAAGCTAGAGACTAGTGCTTAGCCTCAAGCCTAGATTTGGAGAAATATAGTACAAATCTCTCCCAAGAGGCATCTCAAGGGAATAGGTGGGATTCCCGCTCGGTAACACCTGGTGCTAAACAACACTACAACCCTGCTAAACAACAAGAGGAAGCCAAGTATAAATAAACCAATATCAAATGATATTATCCAAAGCATGAATAACAAAGGCTCCCATCCTATCCATATATATAAAGTGAACCTCTTCACATTGGGTCCCATCCATATGTGCCACCAAGCTCATGCAAGCCGTCCTCCACCAAAATTGTGTTGTTCATCAAGGAGATTCAATGTATCTAGACAGCTTTGTTGACTTGGTCAAATTTGACTGAATCAACATGATCCCATCCCTGTTCACACCCAAGGGTGCTCAAATTAGCTTCTTATTCTTCCTCCTTTCACATTAGGAGTGTTATTGATCCTTCTAAAGAGGTTAATGGGCCTTCCTACCCATTTATTCACCTACCTAGTTATAAAACAACTCTAATATTCCATTTAGATTTAAGGCTAAATTTTTGGAATATTACAGTCCTCCCCTCCAAAATGTTGCTTGTCCTTAAGCAACTATATGATGAGAGAAAAATTCCTCCCCTCCTCTTCTTGTGGCATCCCCATCAATAGTCCCCACCATTGCTCAAAATGATCTGCTACAAATCTACCCTCTAGTGTTTCCTCCCAAGCATGCAAAACCATATGGCTCACATCATAGAAAGGTGGAAGGTGTAAGTGGAAACCTCCTTGATTTCCAATGGTCTCCTCAAGGTAGGAGTGATGAAAAACATGGGGAATCTCATTCCCAATGAGTGACTCCCACACCCATGCTATCATCGAAATGAAATGAGCCATTCTAGGTATCTCATCAAAGAAACCATCAACCCCCGGTTTATGCAATGTATTGGGGCTGCATGGAGAGATCAGATTTTTCCATCCAAGTCATTTCTCCCTCCATTTATGGTAAGTATGGGGTTGTTTATGATCTTGGGCTGAAATTTCATAGCCTCCAAGAATGGCCCAAGTTACCCCACAATAGAAATCAGCCATGAAGTGCCTCCTCCAAGAATGCAAGTACTTCAAATGGCTCATCCCATATGAAGACAAGAGGTGTGATGTGGAAATCATGGTTTTCCCATTGTTTCGCCTGAAAAATATAGCATGCAAAGTAGGGAGAATAATACTCCCAATGGACATCTCCAACTCATCTAGCACTCTCCCAACAAAGCTCCCAATGAACATAAGAATATCAGCAAAATATGGAAGCAAAAATCAATGAAAACAAGCTTCCATATGACAACCGGAGAGTGGATCATAGTTCCTCACATGGAACCAACGCAGTGCATCCCTTGCCTGCATCAAAAAAATTAAGAGCAAATTCTCTCCCAGCCATTTTTTTTCTTCCATAATGATTCTATAAGATAGAAGCATGAAAGTACAATGTGGTGTCGATGGTGCACACCAAAAATCATGTGGCTTCCCCCACAAACCACCAACAAAATAGCCAATCTCAATTCTTCATTTGTCCTAAAGTACATCATAATATAATGTATAAGAAGGAATGACCCTCATAAATACAACATGTTGCTCATAAAAAGTAAATAAGTACAAATTATAATGCAAAATTGTACCTTCACCACCATGTACTTGGGTCCTTGAGTTGAAATGGCTCAACTAGAAATTCTCCCTCACTCTTAATGAGTGGGAAAGTGGTTGTGCCAACCTCTCCATCACCATTTGGGCTATGCATCTCTTCATATGCTAGAATACATCATGTTGGAGGCCCTCTAGATTTAACTCCTCTGCCAAAGAAATACATGCATCAAAGTGCATAGAAAGGAAGTCCTCATGTGCTGCATGTAGTAGCTTCTCCTTGAGCTCAGAAGCTCTAGTCAAGAAGAATCTATCATAAGAATATATGACCACATCATCCACCATATATCTATCATCTTCATCTGGGTCATCAAGGATCATGCAAGCACCAAGATCCTTGGAGTACTCTACCAAGAGTTGAGACCTCCAATATGGATCAATCCTCCCAAGAGATAGCGCTAATGATTTGCAATGTGAAGCCCCACACATGTTGTTGTCTTTTCCTTTGACATCCCCCATGCCAAAGTAATCCTCCAAATGTTTCCATTCCCATCATGTAGCTTCTCATTCTCAAAAAGAAGTAGTGATATTTGGAAGTTGGCTTCCCATGAGAATATCCCATCCAAAAAGAATCTCCCAATCTTGGCCAATGTAAGCATGAATGGCCTCCATATACTCCAATGTATGGAGGATTCCTTCCTAAAAGGAAGTACCCTCTGTCTCTCCAAATCCATGGAGCATCTCCCTTGCACCATGAAGGTGCCATCCTCCATCACTGCAGCAACTTCTGTCATCGCAATACATATAGTGAGAGTGGGTGGTTCTGAAAATGGGAGAGTGTCTCCCTCCTCCTTGAGTCTATCCTAAACTCTCTGCGTTGTACTAGACTCCTCTAAAGTCTTCACCTGTCTAGAATCTAAGAGGGGTGAACCAAATGGCAAGATGTCTCTTACCAACTCTAGATCTGGTGGCCTTCCAGGTGGAATGCCTCCATGTAGTGAGACATCAATGTCAAGAGTAGATTGTACATATGGTTGGGAAATCTTTCCCTTGCCCTCACAACACAAATCAGTCTGCCTCTTTCTTGCATTAGCTTTTTGAAATAGATAGGGGTGTGTGCTCCTCATCAAGATATGTTGAATTTCCTCCCTAACTTCTCCTTCCATCTGCAATGCTCCACAATCATGTTTTCCATTGATTGTGCCTTGACCTCCATATGTGAGATCCTATGGAACTTCTTGCAATGATACAATAAATCCTCCTGTTGGAGCATGTGCTCCTCCTTCCTCTGCATGAGGTACTGGATATGCTCTAGATGTGACAACATTGTTTCCCCCATCCTTCTCTTCCTCTTCAATATGAATGGGTGGCACTTGCTCAATAAGAGGATCCTCTTTTGGAAAAGGAACCTTCATGCCCTCTTGTTCAAAAACATGAAACAGAGATCTTGCCTTCGACAAGGTGTGAGCTTCTTCAACATTTTTCTGAAATGGGTTTGAGTTTATAGGTTCTTCCAATCTATGCAAAATTTTTATTTGTTTTGGTTTGTTTGGCTCCACCAATGATGTTTCAGAATGTTTTCCATCAAAGCTTTCCACTATTCCCTTAGTGAACTTTGCATAAGAAGAGGTATTTGCACTTCTTAATGAAAAATACTCAAATATCCACCAAGCATGAGCCTTACCTTCAAAATGTAGTGCTGCAACCTTGATGGCTTTATCTTTAGAAATTTGGTGCTACTGCAAATAGGTGTGTAACTCCTCCACCCAAGCTCTAGCTCAACATGTTGGTGATCCATCAAAATTATATAGGAGAAATCTACTCCTGTCATGCTGCTTTCTCCTATCCACCTTGATTTTTCAAAACTCCGGTAAAGTGATATGATCTCTAAACTTCTGAGTTTGAGATTCATATTCTTGTAGAAAATCACTAAGAGTTTCCCTCCTAGGAATTTCCCCTTATTTCATCTCTTTCATAGTAACTCTGGGCATTTGACTGCGCTGTGCATCATGGTGTGTAGCTGCATGCCCACACTTACCATGTGAAAATATAGATTTGGCTCTAGATCTAAACTCCTCTAGAGATTCCATCTCCCTTCTCATTTCCTTCAATTCTCCATGAATGCTCTGTATAGATTTTGGAAAAATATTTTAGAGCCTCTCCTCCTTCTTTCCTCCACATAATGGATTCTTATATTTTATGTACATCTTCTCTTCTCCTTCTTCTCTTGATAGCATAATGGCTGATATCCACAGGCTGAGCCAAGATTATGCTCTGATACCACTGTAATATCCCCAAAATGGGAATGTATAAGTGAATAAGCACAATACTAGAATATTAGGGAGGAATTATATCATAAAATGTGTTAATAAACACATTTCCATCAATTGAATGAAACAACAGGAAAACCAAGCACTTCTACATCCTCCCAGGTGGGGAAAATGCAACGATTTGACCCTGAAAACGTTATTCTGGAGATTTATGTTTTAATAGAAAGAAATAACAGTTGGATATGTATTAATCCCCTCACATAAAAAAGAGGATAAAAAAAAATCTCTTTTGATAAGTTAAACAGATCTCTTAGCCTTAAAATGACTTAAAAACAACCAAACCCCATGACTTAAGCTATGAAAAATTTATGAAGCTCATTATAGCGGTATTCTATGAGGGTTTCTACAAAATTACAATAGGGAATCATAGATCTATAGTTTTATTAGACAATATGCTAAGAAAACAGAGATCTGGCCTCTTTAATGTATGAAATAAATAACCCGGCAAGGGTTTCTTAAGAGCATAAGTACAAAAGAGAAGATCTGAATATTCAACTCTGAAATGACTCAGTATCACTCCAACATTAGATACATGAGTCTAAATAATAAAAAATAGGGATGAGAATCCCTTCTACTAGCTTTTCGGGAGAAGGGATGGCCCTTTCCCTAAGAAATTAGCTCAAAAACAAGGGCTTAAACCCTGCTGCATAAACTCTATGCAAAATGACGCAGTTCCTACAAGGGACTGTGTTGTAGGAGATGAGGGATACTTTTTCCAACTTCCAAGATGTGAAATAAGCACAGAAATATTCCTACCAATTTCTCAAGAGAAGGAAGGCTCCCTCTACTGAGAAACAGACCCAGTAGTGGTGTTATCAAACCTCCATTGCGACACCCTGCAACACAATACTATTCTGCTACATAAATAAAGTTGAAGCTGGAGATTGGTGCTTGGCCTTAAGATTGTATGTGGATAAATATAGTACAAAGCTCTCCCAAGAGGCCTCTCAAGGGAAGAGGTGGGATTCCCACTCGGGAACACCCGGTGCTAAACAACATTGTAACCCTGCTAAAGAGCAAGAGGAAGCCAAGTCTAAATAGACCAATATCAAATGATATTATCCAAAGAATGAATAACAAAGGCTCCCATTTTCTCCATATATAGCAAGTGAACCTCTTCACATTGGGTCCCATCACTCTGTGCCACCAAGCTCATGCAAGTTGTCCTCTACCAAAATTGCATTGTTCATCAAGGAGATTCAATGTATCTAGACAGCTTTGTTGACTTGGTCAAAGTTGACTAAATCAACATGATCCCATCCCTGTTCACACCCAAAAGTGCTCAAATTAGCTGCTTATTCTTCCTCCTTTCACATTAGGAGTGTTATTGATCCCTCTAAATAGGTTAATGGGCCTGATCCCTACCCATTTATTCACCTACCTAGTGATAAAACAACTCTAATATTCGATTTAGCTTGAAGGCTAAATTTTTGGAATATTACATTTTCAATCATTCCATCAGGTCATGATATAAAATTGTTCCACTGGTTGTTTTCCTTGTCAAATGTCCCACTTTCCTTCACAAGTATATGCCCGCTGACCCTCTTCCATGTCTTCATCATGCTGAGAATAAGTCTTCTCTCATTTCACTTTTATTCAAATTCACTCATTGAGTCAGTTTATTTCATTTCTCATTAGGTCACTAGGGTTTCATTAGGTTGAATCATTTCATTGTCTCATTTTCAATAAAAGGCAGTAGAAGGTGTGAAGGTGACCCCAAATAAAATCATGATTTTCTTTAGTCAGGTTTTCCATGTAAAGTTACATTTCATCTTTGTAAGTTTTCATCTCAAAAATCACATTTTTAAGATAAAAATAGAGATATTTTTTATGTTCTATTTTTATGTAAATTTAAAGTCACTATATGTAATAAACTCTAAAAAAGCTGCTTATTCCTAGCTAAAGACAATTTCATGAAAAGATACAAAGACCATGTTAGTCATCCAAAGCATCAAAAGGTATTTTGAAAGGTTAATGAGAAGAAATGAGTGTGGGTCCCAATCACCAAAATCCAAAAGTCATTCAAAGTATAAAAGCCCATTTTCAAAAAGGAAATCTTCATTTGTTCATGTGTCAAGGAGAAAAACGTGATTTTGGAGCAGAATTGGTTCGATCAAGGGAATAACGGAAAAAAATTCCTGGTGTTGTGCATAGAGCTCCAGCATTGCGCATATAGAATTCCTGCCAGTGCAAAATTACATGGCGTTGTGCATAGGGAGAGGGCACTGCTCACCTGGGTAAGGCGCTATACACAGGGCCAACACCCTCCCAAACTCCTCCAAACACTTCAAGATTTCTTTTTCACCTCCAAAACACGTAAGTGAACCCCTGTAACTCCCTCTTTCTGCAATATATGCTTGTGTGTGAGCTTGTTTTTTTGCAAAAAATTACAAAGAAACCCTAGTTTTTCCCAAAATTCCCATTTCCATCACAAATTTCCCAAAACCCCCTTGTCCCAAAATCATTGTCCCTAGACCCTACTTATAAAACTACCCCTCCCTAATTCTCTTTACTATTTTCCATTAAAAACCCAATTTCTAGGAATTTCACTCTTTTTCCTAGATTTCCCCCATACCTTTGACCTGTAATAAAATTCTCATTTTCATCTCCCTTCATATTTTCACCTCCCATCACCTCAAAAAGTTTCTTAACCCTTTTCCCCATATCCCTTAATTTTTTTGACTCTATACCTATCTCATAAAGCCCTCATTTCATCATTTCTTTCCCTTCTCCCATTCCCTTAACTCCTTTATTAACTCTCCCTTTTTTCCCTTTTCCCTAGGGTTTCCAATGTCCCAAAGAAAAAATCATGGAGAGAGAGGAAAAATATTATAGAGAGGAGGAACACAGTGATGATGATTGTGAGGAATATGCGATTGTACAACAAAGAAGGCCACACATGGGAGGCAGAATCATCAAAGTAGAGCCAACAAACCTTAGAGAGCTAGAGGATTCACCTTTAGTTGTGTCTTGTTTCAGATATGTTGGGTGCTATGAGTTTTTTGAAAAGGTGGAAAGAGTTCAGCATCACCCTGAGTTGACTCGGCTTTTCATACTGAACCTCCATGATAATAAGGTAACTCTTGCAAGTGTAACTTTTTCCATTTCCACTTCTATTATTGTTGATGCTACAGGGATTCAAAATGTAGGGGAGAGATGGTACAAAGCACATGACTTGTGTGATCATTATTTTGAGCCTTACCTTAGGACTAGGTACAAGAATGAAAAAAGAAATTTTTTCCCCTTCAGTTTCCTCCTCAGCAAGTATGCACTGATGATGAAGATTATCATGAGATACTTCACTTGTGAGGACGGATTCTCCAGATTTTATACATATCATATTAGGCTTCTCATGTATTTCAATAGGGTGAGGATGTTTAAAATCCAATATTTATTGCTCTGGAACATTCAAAATATGGCATGCTTGGTGGAAATGAAAGAATATCATCAGTAGATGAATAGGCTCTATCAACACTCCTCAATCAAAATCATTGTGCTTCATCACCTGAATCTGCTCAACATCTCTTGGGATGCTTTCATTTCGAATGACATATTCACAAATCCCCAAATTCCTCCACCAATGCCACAAGAGAGAAGAGAGACATCTACTAGCCCTGCATCTTCAAAAACAAGGAAGCATCAAGTCAAACCACCCAGGAAAGTCAAATAATGCAGTGTAACATATCAAAGAGGGCTTAGAAAACTGTTTGCAGTAAAGAGGCAAGTGTTTTCTCCACATGGTGTGGAAGGGGCCTTCCCTTCTTCATATAAATAGAGGCAAATCCTTGCTCCACATGGTGTGGAAGGGAATTTTCCCTCTTCATCAACAAAACAAGTACACCAGGCATTGAAGGGAAAAGAGAAAATCATAGAGGTCAACCATGAAGAAACAGATCAAGAGCATGAAGATGCCCATGAGGTAGAGGCTGATTCTGAGCTAGTAGACCTTTAAGGGTTTGATGACACTATCACATCAAGAATTTTAATCAAATAAAAGGAGATACAGATCAAAGAGCTACAACCCCATCTTGAGAGGGAAAAATTGATCATCTCTTTCCAAGAGAAAGAGAACAAACAATTGACAGACAAGAAAAATCTTTTAGAGATGAAGTTGTTGCAGGAGAGGAAGAAAAACATGATTAATCAAGCAGCTATGTAAGATCCTAAGGAGGCTGAAAACATCAGGAAAAGGCCAAAGACAGGAGGCCTCAAAAGAGCATTGGAGAAAGAAAAGAAAGAAGCCCAAAGTCTGAGTTTTGACCAACAGTTCGTAAATCATATTGAAGATGATAGAGAATTGTGGCTTGAGAGAGTCAACATCAACTTGGAGGAGCTGCTAATGAAGGCCAATAGAGACAATCAGATTCTTAGGCACATGGCCCATCACTATCAGATCTGGAAAAAAAATTTCAATATCAAGGTCAAACAGATGACAGATAAAATGAAGAAGATATGGAAGGGCAAGAAAGGAGGTGACAAACTCAAGATACTTTTTTATGCCTCCTTAACTCAACTTCACATGTTCTTGTGGGCCTATCCCATAAATATTGAACAATTTTGAAAAATTTTGGATATTTTTGAGTTTTTGGGCAAATTTTGAAAAACACAGGAATTTCTGCTCTATGTGCAGTGCCTTGACGCTGTGCACCCTTTTGGGGCATCCAATGGAAAAAAGGAAGAAATAAGTGGGTTCATAATCATGATTACATTCCCCCCTGTACGTTTTCTAAGTATTTTGAGCAAAAATGGTCAAGAAAAAGGGCCAAAAACACCGAAAAAATCATGTTTCTGCCACTTTTTCAGGGTGGCACTGTGCACAAAGGAAGTCTTGGGAGATTTCACTTTTGAGAGGTCAAATCAGCTCCAAATCAGAAATCACAAGAAGATATGGAAAGTAGACAGGACAATATTTCCACTGAGATATCATGAGCTCAATGTGGACTCCAGGAATTTAGTCAAATGTGACCTACAAAAAGTGCTATTGTTTCCTCCTTGGCGCTGCGCATAGGACAAATTCTGCCTGTTGTGGAGTTTTCTCTATTTGTCACATGATTTTTGAGTTTTACCTCACTAGTTGGGGGTTTCACTGATCTAATTGATAAATATGAATGTAATTATAATTAGTATTATTTTAATATGGGTAGATTCATTATCTTGAGTCAAATGAATCAGTTTCTCTTTGTGAGAGGCAAGTTACTGGGTCTTCCTAGTCTTCAGATTCTTGTTCAAAATTTGGTGGAAACTGATCCTCATCTCGTGGATTCGACTCCTTGAGGCTAGGGGGAGTTGTTTTGAGGTCTATATCTTCTTCTTCTTTCTCATTTGTAAGGGTTGGACTCAGTTGGATGCTTGGCCTTTGAAGAGACAAATTTTGTATCAGTTCTGAGCCAGAATATTAATCAAATTTGCAGATATTTTTATGGGATCCTTATGGTATGGTATTTATTTTAGTTTCTCCTTTTCTTTTCATTTTTTGAAATGTACCATTAATTTTATTCATCATTTTATAACTTCTAAGTGAATTTATGCAAGTTAGATAAGCAGAATTCATTCTCATATCCTCTGTTTTGGGTAGACATTCATAGTCTGTTAAATTTATTCAATTTAGAAAGAAACCATGATTTCACCATGCTCTTTCTAGCTCCTCACATGTGTAGATAATCCCACCCATTGAAAGGATAAAGTGCTAAATTACTATGCCTACCTTGCCCCATAGAACACCCTGCAAATTTTGACCTAATTTCCCTTTCCCTAATTATTTTTCTCCTTCTGATCCAGCACAACCCTATATAATCAAATCAAAACCCTGATCTACTATACATAGCCTAATATCTTATTATTCAACCATATTTGTTGTGATCCTTATGGAGAGAGCCATATCTTGGCCTAATGGGGCTAACTACTTGCCTAAGCGTGGTTTGTGGTTACCTCGGAATTTCCTTCTTCAGCCTGAGGTTCAATCTGAGTGATAACAGAGTCATAAAAGGATTTAATTGTACATCAACTTTGAAAGGGTTTTCATAGGGGAAGCTAAATATATCAAGTGAATCTTTTTAGTTTATATGGAATATGAAATGACACCAAGTTTTGAATTCAGTAAAACTAAAGGGAAATTAAGAATCCTTTAACTATACTTCGACAAGAAAAGCCTTTGAGATAACGGTTTAAAAGGAACTAAAGAGTAGGACACCCCTAAATTTTTTAGCTAATATTTACTAATAAATTTTAAGACAACAGTCCAGTGACCCTAGAGAGCAGGACACCCCTTAATTCTCTATCTATTACTTTCAGACAAAGAAAACATTCAAGATAACAGTTCAGTGAAACTAAAGAGTAGGAAACCCTTGAATTCTCTAATCAGACCTTGCAGAAGAAAACATAAAGATAAAATAAAGAGACAGAGTTAATATTCCCAAACAACATATCTCAATCTAAAATTTATGTTCTGTTATCAGAGAAATTGATGAATAGTATGGTAAACAAAGGAGAAACAATGACAAAGAGGGATAACATCACCATTAACATAGCTCGAGAATAATGTGAACGTGCTTGTATTAATTATGTCCAAGACAATTACAATACAACAGTTCAATAGTCTTTGGAACTCAGAGTCTGATCAAAATCCGGCCTATCATCCAACCAAGAAATCAACCAACTAACCAATAGTAATAATGAACAATACATGTAGTATTTAACTGTAGATGAGAAGGTGATACTAATATAGGGTTTCAGACTCTAGTTATTATAGAGTAAATGTAATCTTGACCTTTGAGACCATGCAAGGCCCAAGGAAAAATATTTCTGATTATCTTACTTTAATAATAACTTTTAACTTAACTGTTGAGCTAACTTTAGGATACTTTTGAATTTTTGTCTTTATCATTAACTTTTACAATAAATGTTTGAGCTGCTTTAAAATACCTCTGACTGCTTTATTAATTGTGGTAGGTGTTTAAACCACAATTTGGTCATAGATGGCCAATCTGATTGTGAAGAGGTAAATGGAAATTTTTTTTGTCATTCAGATCTTTCTTCCTTTGTTTATTCGCTTTGGATTTTTCCTTTAACCTTGATTTGTCTCTTCCTTAACTCTGCTTTCTCTGATCTCTCTTTTAACCTTCTTTCATATGTGCTTTGTCTTTAACTCTGTATTTTAATCCTGATTTTTCCTTTAACCTTTGATTAATCTCTTAACCCCTTTCACTATTCTTTTGACTATGTTCTTTACATTTGTCTTCATCTTTGCCTGTGCTGCTACCATATAATTTCTTAATTTATTTACTCTTGTGATGTGGAGAATTCTTGGTGCCCCGTAGTGTTTGAATGATCATCGATGGTCATGATCCATTGATGTTTCAGATTAACCTTGTTCTCCTGGTCCTCTTGATAAACAAAGTTGTTGGATCGTCACCTAAAGAGCTTATTTTGAATGTTTTTAGGACTTAGAAAAGAAAATTATGTGTTTTCCACATCGATCACCTGAACATTTAAAAACAATTTTTTAATTAAAAACCTGCGCTGTGGAAAGAGTCTGGAAATAGGGGCTTGTCGAGTCTTTGGAAGAGCTACAGGGTTTAACACAGAGGATCGAGGCTTATCGTGAATGGACATGGCTTTGAAACATTCAAACGAGTCGGCAGTTTCGGGTTTATGGCACGGAGGTAGTGGGCAGTTTTCGCGCGGTGCTTGGGAGGTAAATGGTATTGGGCAAAGGGAATTTGATAGCATGGAGAGGATGACGTGTGGCAGGATGGGACGGTGGTAAAACCGGCCATTTCACAAGGCTCAAAGGTTATTAACCTTCAGGATTTTGGATTTGCGACAATGATCATGGGTCGTCCAATTGGGAGGCATTGATCCAATGGTGGTCAGGGTTTTGATGAAGCGACAGGATATGATGTGGGGCCGGGATAATTAATGAGGTGGTGGGTCTAAATACGGCGTCAGGTCAGGGTATATTAGAAAGAGCAGGGTTTATTATATGTGGGGTTTATATAATGTAGGGATCGGAGTTTTTTAAGGTGGGGGTGCTTAACATATAGTGTTGGGCCATGGTTATATGGGAACGGGGAAATGAAGGTTCAGAAAGGGGGCTTAAATAAACAGGAGCTAGGGTGTTTTGAATATAGTGGTCAGGTATTTTAAAACAAAACAAAATTTTATTTAAATAGTGGGTCCTGAAAAAAAAAAAATTATTTTAAACCAATGTAAAAAAGAGTTTTTTACATTGGTTTTTTTAGAGGAAGAAGGGAAATGATGAAGGTGAGAGGATTTTGTGAGGGAAAATGGGGTTTTCAGCAATGGGAGTGGGTTTTTGGGTAGGGGAAAAGGGTAAAATTGAGGGTTCTGAGGTTAAACTTGGGTATTTTCAGAACATGAGAGGAATCTGAATAGGTAAGGTGAGAGATAATGAATAGGTTAAATGAAGATAATGAAGGCAGTGAGATTTCTGAAAATAAATGATAGTCAAGGAAAGTTATTTTCAGAAGACTGTATAAAATCCATAGTCATCTAGTGATATTGTAGAATACAAGAGACTAACAGTGGCTTAAACTAGGGAGGGCAGCTCATTTAGGAGGTGTCAAGTATCTCATATCTCATCTCTCTGGATTTTTTAGATCAGTGCCTTATTTACTTGGCTGATTTTTCATTTTTGTAATGCTGGTCTACTGCAACCTTTTGTAGTTGTGATCTTCAACAATTTGAATACCATACTTCCTAAAAATCAATTATGCCTACCCATCATCTATTCTAAAAAAATTTCTTCATTTGGGTGCATTTAGACTGGCAAACCCTTGACATCATTTTTCTTTTGAAAGCAAAAAATACCTATTTCTACCCTTATAACTTCCAAAGGCTCAGATTAGATTGATGAGCTCTTTTATTCTCTACCTAACTACTTATCTGTCAAGATTAAACAGTTTGGTAGATTTTTATTCGCTACCTATCAACATGAAATTTAAAGCATGACTATATCAAGATTATGCAGTTTGATCATCATGAATTGTGGCATTTTGGACAAGCTGCACACAATATTATTTTGCAAAAAGTAAATTAAACTAAGGGTTTGTCCTTGAATCCTTCATTTATTATTCATCCCTTTCTTTTGGTTTAGATTTTAGGCTATGGAACCAATGTATTTTCTATTTATCTACCGATAATCCAAGTTTAAACAGTTTGGAAAATCTTCATTTTTATAACTTATCAGCAAAAATTCAAAATTTGTTCAATCATGGTTAGGCTGTATGATTGAACAAGACTTCCTTTTCAAAGTAGTGGCATTTAGACTTGCATACTTTCAGAAATTTTATTTTTTGGTATTGGGCTTACCTTTTTCTTTTATCTGCCCTCTTTTCTTCTTTTCTTCCTTTTTTGTATCAATTGTTTTGAGATTTTTGTTTAAGAAATGTTATGTACAATGAAGAAAAATTTAAACTGAGATTCTTAACTGAAATAATGCTTGATCATCATGTCATTGACAAGACCTCCAAAAAATTCTGTTCCATCCATTTATTGTAGGAAAAATGCATTGTTCCCTCTTACAGAATGGATGATGTATGGACCTTTCCATAGATTGTCAAATTTTCCATGGTTTCCTTTGTCCTCTCTTCTTGAATCCCACTTCAGCACTTTGTCTCCAATGCTAAAATAATTTTCCTTGGTCCTTCTATCAAAGAGCTTCTTAATTTTTTCCTACACCAGTTGTGTTCTATTGTATACTCCTTCTCTAATTTGCTGCAACTGAACAGTCTGGTTTATTCTTCTTTGTATGCCATTTTCTTTAGACTACACCTCTAGAATGAGCTTCATCACTGGCACTCCCAAGATTCTTGGGAAGATTGCATCTGTTCCATAGAATTGTTGATAGGGATACATATCAATTGATTTCTTACTTGTTAGCCTATCTTCCCATAGTGCATGAACCAATTTGCTGTGCCATGATTTCTTGTTTTCCTCCAGCAATTTTTTAATGATGCTTACCAAGATTTTATTTGAGGATTAATCTAATCCATTACCTTGAGGGTAAAAATTTGTAGAGTGACCCAAAGTAATATGATATTTGTGGAAAAAATCCACCATTTTCTTGGATCTAAAAGCAGCAGCATTGTCAATAATGATTTTCCTAGGACAACCAAATATGGATAGAATATTGTTTTAAGGAATTTAATAATCACTGAATCTGTGGTAGTCCTGGAAGGGATGGCTTCTATCCACTTGGTAAAATATTCAGTTGTAGTAAGGATCCATTTATGATGGGCAAAGGAGGAAGGGTGAATTTCTCCAATAAAATGAAGACCCCAGTGTTGAAAAAGAGCTTCAACAGAGATAGGTTGTAATGCCAAAGGCAACAACTTTATTTTTTCCTGAAAGATTTGGCATTTATGGTAGGAAATTACCATTTTGAGGATGTCTTGGAAGAGGGTAGGCCAATAGAAACCTTCCCTAAGGATTTTATTAATAGTTTTCTTCTAATATAGGAGGCCTCCACATTCTCATTCATGAAATTCATGCATAATCCTATCTTCATCTTCTCCAAGAAAACATTTAAGAAATACACCACCATAGTTTTTCCAATACAAAAATCTATCCAAAGTGCAGAAATTTACAACCTTTAGTTTCAAGAATCTGACCTTTGTTTTGGACAAAATAGGAGGAGCATTTAGATTAAAAAGCACATATGATATATCAACATACCAGGGTGAGTTCATATATGATTCCTCAATAGGTGCAGTCACCAACTCCTCTTGCTCATCCAATGAGTAAATCATATTTATGTCCAATGCTTCAAAAAAAATTTCAGCCATGGGTTTAGCCAGTCCTTGTCCCTTGATTAGCTTGGTAGGCTTGATTTCCAGATCATATTCTAATATGACAACAACCCACTTACCTCTTTTTCCATTAGGATCTTGTGTAAGTATGTCTTTAACCACTGTGTGAGGCACAAATGCAATGATGTGTGAATGTAGAATGTAAACTCTAAAATATTTTAGTGCCTTGACGAAAGAAAAAGCCTGCTTTTCCATGATATTTTATTTCAGAGGTGCATCTCTTAGTGCCTTGCTAAAAAATGCTATGGGATGCTCTTGTCCTTCTATATTTTTTTGTAATAAGATAGCAACAACTATGTGTTCTGATGCAAAAGAGAAAATGAACAAATATTTGGTGAAATCAGGGCTGATTAGAATAGGTGTTTGCATAAAATATTGCTTCACCAAATCTAAATATTTATATGCTTCTATAGTCTATTTTACTCATGTTTATCTTTTGAGCATGTTAGTAATGTTTCTTAGGAGTTATGAAAGGTTTGGTATGAACCTTCTTAAGAAATTTATCTTTCCAATGAAAGATTGCAACTCTTTGATGTTTCTATGGTGACTGATTTGCAATATTCCTTCAATCCTCTTTGGGTCAATATTGATCCCTTCCTCACATATAATGTGGCCTAGAAGATTCCTTTCTTGAATACCAAACAAATTTTTCTTGGGATTCAAAGACAGACCATACTTTCTACACTTTTCAGAGACCTTCCTTAAGTGAGCTAGGTGTTCTTCATCAATTTTTGAGTAAAATGTTATGTCATCAAGGTATATCACAATGAATTAACCTATTTCTTCTGAGAAAGAAATATCCATTTCCCTTTGGAAAGTATCTCCAGCATTCATTAACCCAAAATTCATTTTAACATACATGAAGGTGCCCCAAGGTGTAGTGAAATTTGTCTTGTGTTGATCATCTGGATGTACTAACACCTAATTGTACCTTGAAAAGCAATCCATCAGAGATATTTTTTTGGAGCCTACTACCCTTTGCAATAGGTGATCCATTGTTGGAATGGGGTCTCCTAACAAGCTACGAAATTGGTCCATTTTGAATATTTTTTATTATATTTAGCCTAGCGGAGGGGTTTTGGGGTGGGTCAAAGCCCCGAACGCATTGTAATGGGTCAAAGGGTAAACTAGGGGTTCGAAAACCATGGGTTGTGGACCATAGGAAAGTTGAGGCTAGATTGTTATAAATAGAGATGCATTTTGCATTGTAAAGGAGAGGATATGATGGGCTATTGATGTGAATCATGATTTAAGCTATCTTTTTGGGTTTTGGGGAACAGACTGCTACTGGTTGTGTGCACGGAGATCCAAGTCCAGTTGTGTGTAGACCCTGCTGCTATGTGCACAACTTGGGAAGGGAATTGGGATTGTAAGGAAGAATTGATGAATGAATGAATGTGAAATATTGTTAGAGAACTGAATCTGTGAGTATTGTTATGTGAATTACTGATATTTGTTGTATTGTGAGTTTTCTGTCCTTAAGCTGCGAAAGATTTGTATATTGTGTTCTTGGATCTAGATCTGTTATGTTCTTTTTATGTACTACTATGTTGATGTTATAACAAGCATATACTTATAGATCTAGTGCACGTGGATGAAAATAGGTACGTAATTAACTCTGCATAGAAAAAGGTAATCGGGGATTACAAGACCTAGCACTGCTCTACTTGCTTTACCCATCCTTTCTCAGGGTGCAAAAACCTAGTTCCAACACCCACCCATACTACTTTGTGTGAAACTTTTACCTGCGAAAGTAGGTCACTGCTGAAAGGGCCAGTAGTATAAGGGTTTGTTAGCAAACATTGCTTACCGAACCTGGGTCAGGACCCCTCGAGCCAACAAATGGTTGAGATGCATTTTGTATTGTAAAGGAGAGGATATGATGGGCTATTGATGCGAATCATGATTTAAGCTATATTTTTGGGTTTTGGGGAATGGACTCTTACTGGCTATGTGCACGAAGATCTAGGTCAAGGTGTGTGCGGACCCTGCTACTGTGTGCACGGGTTGGGAAGGGAGTTGGGATTGTAAGGAAGAATTGATGAATGAATTAATTCGAAATATTGTTAGAGAACTAAATCTGTGAGTACTGTTATGTGAATCACTGATATTTGCTGTATTGTGTGTTTTCTGTCCTTAAGCTACGAAATATCTGTATACTGTGTTCTTGGATATAGATCTGTTATGTTTTTCCTATGTACTGTTGTGTTGATGTTATAACAAGAATGTAATTATAAATATAGTGCATGTGGATGAAAATAGAGACGTAATTAACTCTACATAGAAAAAGGTAATCGGGGATTACAAGACCTAGCACTGCTCTACTTGCTTTACCCATCCTTTCTCAGGGTGCGGAAACCTGGTTCTAGCACCCACCCATACTACCTCAGGTGAGACTTTGACCTGTGAAAGCAGGTCATTTCCGAAAGGGCCAGTAGTATAGGGGTTTATTGGCAAACCTTTCTTACTGAACCTAGGTCAGGACCCCTCGAGCCAACATCCATTTTTTGTAAAGGGTAGTTGTCCTTCAGGGATGCCTTGTTTAAATTTCTGAAGTCTATGCAGAGCCTAATTTCTCCTGTCTTCATCCTCATTGATACAAAATTTGAAACCCATTATGAGTACCCGAGAGGCACTATTATTCTGGAATCATACATTTTCTTTATTTCTTTCTCAACCAGTGGTAATTAGACAGGGTTTATTCAGTGCAGTTTCTATTTAAAGGGCTTCTAGTTTTCTTTGAGAGGAATCTTGTGTTGAATGATATTTCTATCATAGGATTTCAAATATTCATAGCTCCAAGAAAAAACATCACTGAATTATTTGAAAAACTCAATATATCTCTATTTTATATGTGTTGGCAGTGTTTTTGACAGTTTTATCATTTTGGGTTCTAGCTCACTACCTATATTTTACTCTTCTACATTTGCTTCAATGGATTCCATCTTCAGCTTCTTAGCAACATCATTAAAATGAAAAATTTCTTCAAGGGGACAAGTCCTTTGGGAAAGGTTTTATCTCTAAACTACAACACTTCAAAGTCTTCCTTTTCTAGATTTGCACACAACTCCATCTCATATGGGTCATCTTTTTCTAACAGAGTTATATCAGCCTCATCACGGGGCTCCTTTTTGTAAGTTTGTTCCTTAGAAAAACAGTCCTCTTCATGATATGAGTCTGAATTTGGCATTTCAAACTCATTTCTGGACTGTAGGAAATCTTCAATCTATTTGTCACCTTTAAAAAATTTCCAATATTTTATGTTATCTGGGATTGCTGGTCCGTATTTGACTTTTACTATGTATTGTTTGTTATGATAAGGTTTTTGACAAGTACTTGCTGCAAATGCTAGAACATTGTCAAGGATGTTTTGCTTTCTTGGGATGAAGGCAAGATCATATTTTTTGAATGTTTTTAGGAGGTCAAGGGCATCGTTCCTATATGCTCTTAATCTAGGATTCTTAGCTGAATATTCTCCCTTAATATACCTAATGACTAGCTCGGAATCCCCATGGACAAAAATCCTTTTGGCTCCTAATTTTTTAGTAATATTAGCCCTAGAAGGAGTGCCTCATATTTTGATATGTTATTTGTGCATTGAAAGTTCAGTTTATATGAGTGGCCCTCTGCATGGTTATTTTCATTGTTGTGTACCCAAACACCTACTCCTGACCCAATTTTACCATAAGAACCCTCGAAACTCATACTCCAAAGAGTTTCAATTTTATATTTACCATTATGTTATTAATTGTGGTTACCACCATGTTGATTATTGTTTTGTTCAATTTTTATTTGGTCTGCCTGGTCTGACTGTTCTAGCTGTTCTTCCTCTTTTTCATCTTTCACAAATTTTTCATCAACTGTTTCTTGTTCATTAATGTTTTTATCATTGTAAAGGATAAATGAATCAAGGTCTGTGTGGATAGAATAGAGAGGGGAGTTATCAGGTTTTTCTTGACTGCTAACCATGTATTTCATATTGGTTTCCGTATATAGTATTCTTGGTTGACTAAAGACATATATGGTAGCATAGGTCATGTCCATTTGGAGGTTGCCTTGAAGTTTAGCTCCCCATGAGCATAATAAGAGCATGCCATTTTTAGGGGGAATTTAAGCCACTACAATATCCATTACTAGGCTCTTGGCTGGTATTTGTGCTAGATTAACATACAGATCTTTGATTAGGCCTAAAAATTTAACTCTACTGGAATCAGAAGAGTATAAATCTTTGTATGGTAAAGTTATCTCAAGGCCTATTCTTTCCATTACTACCTTTGGCATAAGGTTATGTGAAGCTCCTGAATCCAACATGGAATTGTGGAGGATTTTATCATGAATGTTCAGACTGACATAAAATGGAGGCACACCTCCCTCTTGGAACTTTCCTTCTACATCAGGTCCAAACAAAAGCTCAGGTTTATCATTATTTAAATTAACAGAATCAACCTTTTCTTCTATGTTTAAAGTTTCAAAACTTAGGATCTATATTCTTCTTGGCCAAATAATTCAATAAGAGGTATGTAGATTTTTATCTTGGAAATTTCGTTCTCAATACTGAAGGGTGTCTGTGTTTTTGGCAGATTTAAATCAGTCTTCTCAGGCACTTTTTTTATAGCAATTTCAGCTTGCTGATTTTTATTTGGAGTTTCAGTTAAAAAAAAAAATCCAGGGCCACTAGTTGATTTAATAGTGTTGCTTTGGTCGCCATTATGTTGGTTGATTTTGTTTTTATATTTATCAGAACTTTTAACCATTGTGTTTGAGGTCTCTAATGTCCTTTTAGGATAATTTTCAAGGGTCTTCCTAGAAAAATTATTTGGGTTCTGTCCCTTGGGAATGCCTTGGGTTTTCTTGCTTCTAAGGTCATACTACCTATGTACTTCCATAATGGAATTTTCAAATCCTTGTTTATAATCTTCGAATTCTAGGCATTCTTCTCCATTTGGGGAAAATATGCCTTGTTCTTCCTCAGTGAGGGAAACATTATCCTCATTGTTTACTCCCATTATATTGATTTGACTTTGTTTTGGTTCTTCAATCACTCCCTTATCCTCATTGGCATAGTTTTCTTGGAAATGAGGCCTGATTTGCTGGTCATTTCCTCTCTGTTTTATTTGAGGGGTGTTTCTTATAAATTTTTGGTTTCGGTTCTGATTTTGATTTCTGTTTTGAGGAGCTGTTTGGTTTTCTTTGGGGTAAGCTCTCTCATTCATGTTTATTCTCTCCATCATCCTTTCCATAGTCCTAACTAAGTTATCAATTTTAGTATGAGATGTGGAGGCTACAGCCTCTTCCCTATATGTGACTCTCTTTTCATTTCTCATTCTAGCTCTTTTGGCAATCAAATTTGCCTCTACACTCACTGCACCCCTCTACATGTCTTCTGAAGTTAGAGGGTCTCTTTCTCTTAGTTGGTAAGCCATTTCTGGATCAAATTCATCTAGAAATGACATTAAGGCTAGACCTTGTAGAGGTTTCATGTGAGTAGGGAGGGCATTATACACACTATTGAACCTAGTGCAGTACTCCTGGACACCCTCTCCAACGTTTCTCTTGATGTTTACATACTCTGATAGGATTTGGAGAGGGTTATTCTTGACTTCCCATTTATTTAAGAAAAACTGATGAAAATTAGGGAGGTCATGTATACTATTATGGGTTAGGACTTTAAACCATTTTCTTGCTTCTCACTCTATGCTTTGAGCAAACATTCTTAGTTTAATAGTTTCATTATCTATTTCTTGTCTGTCAAATAGTCATTCATTCTATCCATATGTTGTTGAGCAGTTGTAGAACTAATTGCATCATATAAGAGAACCTTGGACTGATAGTCCTATGGTAGAAAAACTAAAGGAAATGGTAGAACTAATGGGGCATACCAGGTTTCCATGGTTGGGGGATGGGGAAACAAAGGAGGGTTTACAAAAGTAAGTGGAGGGTTAAAAGGAGGGAGATGAACAGTGGGTGCATGAATGGGATTTGAAGCTAGTACAACAGGATTCTGCTGTAAGATGGATGGGTGTAAAGTTATCTGGGTTATATAAATCTGGGATCTAGTCTTGGATAGGCTTTGTTCTAGGGGTGATCCAAATAGGATATCTTGCAATTCTTTAAGGTTTTCAGGTAGGGAACTTGCTTTGTGAATAGTTCTGCTAACATTTGGGTTTTTGGATCTGCGATATTTCCTTAGGATGTGCTCTGGATTGTCAACTATTGCAAGAGGGTTTGGGTCAGGATGGGATCTAGTACAAATTTTTCTAGAAGCCAGAACTTGGACCCAAGATTCAAAGAGGTTGAGAGTTTTATAATAGTTTAAACAACAAACCAATCTATGAAAGAAATAATTTATTCACAAATTATTTTGACTGGGTTCTATTTGATTTTTTTAAGATATCAGGATTTCTGAATAATTTCCGAGTGAATTCTGTAGAAAACCAGTGGAGTCAACAGGCCTACTGAAAACCAGTGGAGTCACTAGGTGGATGATTTTAACTATTTTTGAAGCTCGTTATTTTCCACCATCAACAACTAGATACCAGTATTGGATGACACTTTATTCATCTAAATTTGAATGGGGTTTCTAAGTCCTTGAGGAAATATTAAGTTGTTTAATTACTCAAGATTCCCACGTATGGTCGCCACTATGTTGGTGCCCCATGATTTGCAATATCGGAAAAAAAATATGCAAGGAACCACATCAGACCACTTTGGAGCCCAAGGAACTAGCCTTCCTGGGCTCAAAGAGCGCTCCCTCTATTTTTGTGATGAAAATGATATATCTTTGTGCTTATGTTTTTTTATTTTCGGCTAGTTATGATGTTCTGGGACTATTTTTTTTGTTTGATTGATTGTTTTACTAATTGATCGATTGCTTTAGTTGGATAAATAGATTTTGAGAAACATTAATCCATTGGGATATGGAGTAATAAAAGGATTTAATTGTACATCAACTCTGCAATGGTTTTCATAGGGGAATCTAACTATATCAAGTGGCTCTTTTTAGTTTAGATGGAATATGAAATGACAACAAGTTGTGAATTTAGTAAAAATAAAGGGAAATTAAGAATCCTTTTACTATACTTCAACAATAAAAGCCTTTGAGATAACTGTTTAAGAAGAACTAAAGAGCAGGACACCCCTGAATTCTTTAGCTAATCTTTACTAAGAAAAAAATTAAGACAACAATCCAGCAATCCTAGAGAGCAAGACACCCCTGAATTCTCTAGTTATTACTTTCAGACAAAGAAAACACTCAAGATAAAAATTCAGTGAAACTAAAGAGTAGGACACCCCTGAATTCTCTAATCATACCTTGCAGAAGAAAACATAAAGATAAAATAAACAGGCAGAGTTAAGGTTCCCAAATAGCATGTCTCAATCTAAAATTTATGTTCTGTTATCAGAGAAATTGATGAACAATATGGTAAATAAAGGAGAAAAAGTGACAAAGAGTGATAACATCACCATTAACATAGCTCAAGAATCCTTTGAAAGTTCTTGTATTACTGGTGTCCAAAACAGTTACAATACTCCCGTTCAATATTCTTTGCAACTCAGATTCTGATCAAAATCCAGCCTAGCAACCAACCAAGAAATCAACCAACCAACCAACAATAATAATGAACAATACATGCAGTATTTAACTGCAGATGAGGAGGAGATCCTAATCTAGGGTTTCAGGCTATAGTTATTACAGAGTAAATGTAATCTTGACCTTTGAGACCATGCAAGGCCCAAGGAAAAATATTTCTGACTGTCTTACTGTAATAATAACTTTTAACTTAATTGTTGAGCTAAATTTAGGATACTTTTGACTTTTTGGCTTTATCATTAACATTTACAATAATTGTTTGAGCTTCTTTAAAATATCTCTGACTGCTTTATTAACTGTGGTAGGTTTTTAAACCAAAATTTGGTCGTAGGTGGCCAATTTGATTATGAAGAGGTAAATGGTGATTTGTATTGTCATTCATATCTGTCTTCCTTTGTTTATTTGCTTTTTATTTTTCCTTTAACCATGATTTGTCTCTTCCCTAACTATGCTTTTTCTAATCTCTCTTTTAACCTTATTTCATTTGTGCTTTGTCTTTAACTTTCTCTTCTACTCCTGCTTTTGCCTTTAACCTTTGATTAATATTTTAACCCCTTTCACTGTTCTTCTTACTGTGTTCTTTACATTTGTCTTCATCTCTGCCTGCACTGTTACTGTGTAATTTCTTCATTTCTTTACTCTTTTTCCGTGGAGAATTCTTGTTTCCCCTTTAGTTTTTGAATGATCATTGATGGTCATGATCCATTGATGTTTCAAATTAACCATGTGCTCCTGGTCCTTTTGATAAACAAAGCTATTGGATCGTCACCTAGAAAGCTTATTTTGAACATTTTTAGGACTTAGAAAAGAAAATTATGCGTTTTCTACATCAATCACTTTCACATTTAAAAAAAAATTGTTAATTAAAAACTTGCGCTGTGGACAGATTCCATAAAATGGGGGCTTATTTGAGGTTCTATTTGAGGTTTTTATGATATCAGGATTTCTGAATAATTTCCGAGTCAATTCTGTAGAAAACCAGTGGAGTCAGCAGGCCTACTGAAAACCAGTGGAGTCACTAGGTGGATGATTTTAACTGTTTTTGAAGCTTGTTATTGTCCACCATCAACAAACAGATATCAATATTGGATGACACTTTATTCATCTAAATTTGAATGGGGTTTCTAATTCCTTGAGGAAATATTAAGTTGTTTAATTACTCAAGATTCCCCAGTATGGTCGCCACTATGTTGGTGCCCCGTGATTTGCAATATTGGAAAAAGAAAATCTGCAGGGAACCACATCAGACCACTTTGGAGCCCAAGGACATAGCCTTCCTAGGCTCAAAGAGGGCTCCCTCTATGTTTGTGATGAAAATGATATATCTTTATGCTTATGTTTTTTGATTTTAGGCTAGTTATGAAGTTCTGGGACTGTTTGTCTTGTTTAATTGATTGTTTGACTAATTGATCAATTGTTTTAGTTGGATAAATAGAATCTGAGAAAAATTAATTCATTGGGCTATGGATTCATAAAATGATTTAATTGTACATCAACTCTGCAAGGGTTTTCATAGGGGAAGCTAACTATATCAAGTCACTCTTTTTAGTTTAGATGGATTATGAAATTACAACAAGTTGTGAATTTAGTAAAACTAAAGGGAAATTAAGAATCCTTTTACTATACTTCGAGAAGAAAAGCCTTTGAGATAACTGTTTAAGAGGAACTCAAGAGCAGGACACCCTTGAATTATTTAGCTAATCTTTACTAAGAAAACCTTTAAGACAACAATCCAACAATCCTAGAGAGCAGGACACCCATGAATTCTCTAGCTATTACTTTCAGACAAAGAAAACACTCAAGATAACAATTCAGTGAAACTAAAGAGCAGGACACCCCTGAATTCTCTAATCATACCTTACAAAAGAAAACATAAAGATAAAATAAAGAGACAGAGTTAAGGTTCCCAAATAGCATATCTCAATCTAAAATTTATGTTCTGTTATCAGACAAAATTGATGAACAATATGGTAAAAAAAGGATAAAAAGTGACAAAGAGCGATAACACCACCATTAACATAGCTCAAGAATCCTCTGAAAGTGCTTTTATTACTGATGTCCAAAACAGTTACAATACTCCCATTCAATAGTCTTTGCAACTCATATTCTGATCAAAATCCAGCCTAGCAACCAACCAAGAAATCAACCAACCAACCAACAAGAATAATGAACAATACATGCAGTATTTAACTGCAGATGAGGAGGAGATCCTAATCTAGGGTTTCAGGCTATAGTTATTATAGAGTAAATGTAATCTTGACCTTTGAGACCATGCAAGGCCCAAGGAAAAATATTTCTGACTGTTTTACTGTAATAATAACTTTTAGCTTAATTGCTGAGCTAACTTTAGAATACTTTTGAATTTTTGGCTTTATCATTAACATTTACAATAATTGTTTGAGCTTCTTTAAAATATCCTTGACTACTTTATTAACTGTGGTAGGTGTTTAAACCAAAATTTGGTCATAGGTGGCCAATTTGATTGTGAAGAGGTAAATGGTGTTTTGTTTTGTCATTGAGATTTGTCTTCCTTTGTTTATTTGCTTTTGATTTGTCCTTTAACCATGATTTGTCTCTTCCTTAACTCTACTTTTCTAATCTCTCTTTTAACCTTCTTTCATCTATGCTTTGTCTTTCACTCTGTCTTCAACTCCTTCTTTTGACTTTAACCTTTGATTAATATTTTAACCCCTTTCACTATTCTTCTGACTGTGTTCTTTACATTTGTCTTCATCTCTGCCTACACTACTACTGTGTAATTTCTTCATTTCTTTACTCTTCTACCATGGAGAATTCTTGTTGCCCCTATAGTTTTTGAATGACCATTGATGGTCATGATCCATTGATGTTTCAAAATATTAACCTTGCACTCCTGGTCCTTTTGATAAACAAATTTGTTGGATCGTCACCTAGAGATCTTATTTTGAACATTTTTAGGACTTAGAAAATCAAATTATGCGTTTTCTACATCGATCATCTGCACATTTAAAAAAATTTGTTAATTAAAAACTTGTGTTGTGGAAAGAGTCTGGAAAATGGGGGCTTGTTGGTCTCTGCATTTTTTTGGCTTATCAGGTCTTCGAAAGAGCTTCAGGGTTTAACACAGAGGATCGTGTCTTATCGCGAAAGGAAATGGCTTTGAAACATTCAAACGAGTTATAGGTTTCAGGTTTATGGTGCGGAGGTGGTGGGTGGTTTTTGCACGATGCGTGGATGGTAAATGGTATTGGGTGGAGGGCATGTGATAGTGTGGAGAGGGTGATGCATGGTAGGATGGGATGGCAGTAAAACTACCCATTTCGCAAGGCTCAAAGGTTATTAACCTTTGGGATTTTGGATTTGCAACAATGATCGTGGGCCTTCAGATCGGGAGGCATTGATCCAATGGTGGTCGGGGTTTCGATGAAGCAGCGGGATATGATGTGGGGTAGAGATTCTTAATGACGTGGCAGGTCTGAATACGATGTGGGGTCGGGGTATATAAAAAAGTGGAGGGTTTATTATATGCGGGGTTTTTTTGGGGCCCAGCACTTGTTAAGGTGGGGGCACTTAACATATAGCATTGGGCCATGGTTATATGGGATCAAGGAAATGAAGGTTCAGAACGGGGGCTTAAATAAACAGGAGTTGGGGTGTTTTGAATATAGCGGGGTCAGGTATTTTAAAACAAAACAGAGTTTTATTTAAATAGTGGGTCCCGAAACAAATAAATTTTATTTTAAACCAATGTAAAAAAGAGTTTTTTACATTGTTTTTTAAAGAGGAATAAGGGAAATGATGAAGGTGAGAGGATTTTGTGAGGGAAAATGGGGTTTTCAGCAATTTGAGTGGGGTTTTGGGTAGGGGAAAGGGTAAAATGATGGTTCTAAGGGTAAAATTGGGTTTTTCAGAACATGAGAGGAATCTGAATAGGTAAGGTGAGAGATAGTGAATAGGTTAAATGAAGATAATGAAGGCAATTAGATTTCTGAAAATAAATGATAGTTAATGAATGTTATTTTTAGCAGACTACAGAAAATCCATAGTCATCTAGTGATACTATAGAATACAGGAGACTAATAGAGCCTAGAACAGGTTGCAGCCTACTGATTTTTTGAGTTTAAAGCCTAAAGCAAGTTGGTGCACACTCATCATCAAGGTTGGAGCCTTAATCAAGTTGTATCCTAAAATGTGTAGTTTCTTGTGTTATTTCTAGGTTGGTTCCTCAATTATTTTTTAGCCTACTGTAAGTGGAAACTTGCATATCTTAGGGGTACTTTCCTCTAACGTGTCGTAGCCTACAAATTTTTGTAATGAATTCAAGATAAAGAAGAAGAAGGATTTGTGGTTTTCTCCCATATAGGTTTCGATGTAAAATGCTTGTCTCTTGTGATGTGATGATTTTTTATTGATATTACGATAACTTTATGATGTCTTACTCTTTTTTATGATTTGATGATTATGGTTATGAGTCAATGTTACATGATTGATTCATTATAAAAAAATTATGAAATGATAAAAAAATTGTCACAATGATTCAACCCCCTACCCTCAGTGTGACCTTTAGGCCAACATCGGGTTTGAGAAAAAATATGATTCCCATAACCCTAATGAAGGATTAGGTGGTTGGGTGTGTGGCACTCCATATGACTAAGTTGGTGATGGAATCATTCATTTCATTGAATGCATGCTTTTCAAGTTGAATCCATTTCAATGTGCATATTTTTTAATCTTGTTCCATGGAGAGTAGATGATATCAATGGATTTAGAAACAAAGCTCCTCACAAATTTGATCTTTACAAAGAAATAATACATGGATTTCTTATTATGTGGATGCAACACTTGTTGAATTTCTTGGAATTTCTCTTGGTCTTTGTATATCCCTACTTTATATATTATGTGGCCTAAAATATTTCCTTTCAAGATGCCAAATATTCTCTTCTTAGGTTTCATGGATATTCCATATTTATGATATCCTTCAAAAATCTAGGTCAAATGTAGGATATGATCCAATTTATTCTTGGAAAATGTTATTATTTTTCCCAAGTATACAAATACATTCTTATTTATTAATCCCATAAATGCAACATCCATTTCTCTTTGAAATAAATCACCCTAAATGACATTGTTTTATATGTAAAGGTTCCCCTATTCATGCAAAACATCATTTTTAATCTATCATCTTCAATCACTAGCAATTATTTATCTCCACACAATTATCTACTAAGGAAAAAAATATCTAAACTAGAAACAATGTTTAGGGTTTGTTCCATGAAAGAAATAGGGTAATTTTATTTTTCTAAGGCTTGAATTAGGTTCTTAAAATACACACAATTGAATATCACTTCATTTTTTTTTTGAAATGCACCAAGTTGGCTACTCAGGAAAAATTTCTAACCTATCAAATAATTCTAGCATCTAACAACATTTTAAGCTCCTTTCAAACATGGGTTTCTAAAGAAAGATGTATTTTCGTTATCATCTACTAAAAAGTCTTAGTGATTGGATCAAAGGAATAACATCCTGAATAATCCAAATATTATATGTTTTTACCTCATCATGATTCTAAGAAAACATACCTCAGTGCCTTTTAAAGAGCTATCAATAATATTATTTTTCTAACACACTACAATTCATTCCAAGATTCACATTCTTAAGATTCTCAAAAGTCCCTGAACTAATCTACTGATAATTCAAAAAGGGTTGTGCATTTTGGTATTAGCCGGATTATGGAATTTGTTTTGAAAAACCTAAAGATGTTCCATGTATGTAATAGTTTGTGGTATAATATTAGATGGACAGTTTGAATATTCATCCATTTAGAAATAATGTAGCTCATTTAAAATTACAAAGTCTTTAAATGCATCGTTATCAATCAATAATTAAATTATTTGAGATTATTCATCAAGGAAAATCCAATCGTTAACATTATCTAGGAGTAATAATTTGAAAACCAAGTTTATAGAGAGCCTAATTTTTTGAAACTCTTCTAACAAAGAAAGTCTCAAAGCAACCATGGCTAACTAATCATCTTCTTGATTTTGGTTGTGGGGAATGGTGTTGATATTGAAATCCAAGAATTCAATGATAAAAGTTATGAATTCTTGATGGTAATCCTTTGTGTGTTGATAATTGTAGTGGATGGTGTTTAATATTTGGCATACTTTGATTTATGATTCACTTAACACTTTAAGGATTTGGGCTCTTGGGTCTAGGCATTTTCTAAGTCCTTGAATCATAGCTTCATATTTGATGGTATTGTTGGTATATTCAAACCTAATCTGAAATGGGATAAAGTTTCCTTTCCATAAGGGATCTATAGTGTGACATATAATTCCCACTTTCTCTTTAGATTTGGATTTTTCAAAGAATAAGGTCCATGTCTTTGACTCTAGGTTCATGGGAGCAGACAAGATAGTAGTATCAACTCTGTGAGGAGAAATTTCTAGATAGTTATTGCATTGTCGACTCCCCTTCGGTTTAATTTACACAAGGGTCAACTTAGAGTGTTGGAACTAATGAATTGTTGATGGTTAGGTGACAAATTCCTTGAAGAAGGAATCTACCATGTAATTTCCTAGTACTGGAAACTCTATAGAAGATGTCTTGTTTGGTTCTTTAAGTTGGGTAACAATGTGTTTTGTGTATTTCTCTTTCATCAACCTGATGTTATAAGATTATCCTTTCCATGAAATCCAAGGATGAGAATATTTGAATGAAAATATCCTTGTAACTTAGTAGAACAATCCCTTCTAAAAAACATACCATAGGCCTTGGGGACATACACTTCTACATTTTCAATTATTTGGTGGATTTGGGGATTAGTAACCAACCTAATGAGGATTTATTTTAATTCTCCTATGACCTTATTTGTAAATCAATATAACAGAATTATTATGTTTGAACTATTGGTTGGGCTAACACCTAACTTTGGCACATAGAATATGGCATAATATTGTTAGAGGTGTAGTGTGCAAATTATAGTTAGAAATTGATCCAAACTTATGTAGGAACGTAGTAGAATACATATATAAACATAAAAAAATAAGTGCAACAAAAATAAAAATTCATTTCATTAATATGAAAGAACTGAAATATGCTTACATAAAGAATGGAAATAAACTAGCCCGGGGGATGGTAGCTTATCTCTAATAAGAGATGTGGTAGCTACATGTCTCTAAACTATGTTACAATGAGGCTTAGTGGGATTTTTATGATTGAGAAACAATGAGAAACCATAAACATCCAAAAACCTAACCCTAGGAGATGAAGCGCCAAAATCGTGTGGGCCCTATTGGGGTAAGTTGGAACGTCAACTTCCCAGGGTCGTAACTTTGGCATATGATATCTGTTTGGCTATCATAATAACTCATTTAAAAGATCTCAAACTGAAGGCTAAGAAAAAACTTTTAAAATTGTTTTGGAATTTTCCAGTCTCTCTTTTTCTCCTAAAAACTTCTTTTAATCCCTCAATCTAGCTCTGAAAGTTTAGGACCCGAAAACTACCAAAAATAGTAAACTGTGCTACAATTAAGTAAATTGAAAAACTAAAAGAAAAAATGGTGGGGGTTCAAGTGGAATAGGAAGGTGGACACCAATATCCACTTGGATTAGTGCTCCCCCCTTAGGAAGAAATGGTCCCCATTTTGTTGAACACCTCCATGAGATGGGGAAACTTCTTCTGAACTTGGTCCATAGTAAGCCACTTGCCTTCGTGCCGAAGTTGGCTAGCTTTGACAACCTGATATAATTTGATCTTCTATTGGTAATTTTTCTTGATCTCTTTTTCCATGATTTGATCATTTTTGGCCTATTCCATGCAATTGGGGTTTAGCTTTGTTGGTGTGATTTGTTCTACAATGTCCTATGTGTCCAGTAATGGTGGAAAGCATGGTCGAAGGAGGTCCACATTGAGCATTGGGTGCATGAAAAGGAATGTTGGAATGTTGAGCTCGAAGGCATTGTCTCCTACAACCTTGGTGATGGTGTATGGCCCATATCAGAGTGGGTGAAGCATGCGGTAGGGTCCAGTTAAGTGCTCCTTTTGAAAATGTAGCCAAACTTTGTCGCCCACCTGGAAATTGTGTGCCACCCTATGTTAATCATTTATTTTCTTGTACTTAACATTGTCTCTATAAAATATGTCATGGAACTACTGGAAGACATGCCTAATGTGCTCAACGAAGTTTTTTTCCCTATTAGCTTCGAATTGGAAATGAGTTGAATCTGCCTGAGTAGATGAAAATGGTATGGCCACATCAATGGGGCATAGTGGCTAGAATCCCAGCCCCACTTAAAAGATATTGTGACCATTTGAGCTATGGAAATATCGGTTTTATTTGTGTTGGAAAGAGGGAAGGATTTCATCCCATGTACGAAGATGCTTCAAGTTGTACATGTGAAAAATGGCATGATCATCCTATTGAAGACCTTTTTTTGGCCATCAGTTTTGGGGTAGGAATTCGTGGACTTAGTGAGCTAGGTATCCAGCATAGACTAGAGACTTGACCAAAATGTACTTAGGAATATGTTTTCCTGATCTAAGATAATGGAATTTGGGATCCCAAAGTGCACCCACACTCATTCAAAGAAGAGTTTAGCGGTGGCTTTTATTGTGATACTCTTCTTGCAGGCCAACAGAATGGCCATATTAGAGAATATGTCGATGACCATGAAAACATATTCGTTTCCATTCTTAGTATAAGGAAGGCTCGACATGTAATCCATGGAGATGGATTCCCAAGATATACTAGGAGTAGGAATAGGAGTATATATGCCTTATTTATTGATGGTTGGTTTGGAAATGGTGTAGGCAGTGCAGGATCTTATGTACTTCACAACATCTTGTCGAAGGTTTGGAAAATAAAAATACCTTTTTAGTACTTCCACTATTTTCTCTACCCTAAAATTTCTAGATACCCAACTATAGTGTGCTTCCCAAATAATCTTGTCACGCTTGCTTGAAGGAACATAGATGTGTCCTAGGTGGCATAAAAGTGCATCTTGGAGGTGATAATTTGGAAATTTCTTCTCTTCTAGGAGCGTCTGGTATGTGTTGCCAGATTTTGGATCACTCTTGTAAAGATTTGGCCACCTAGAAGTCTCGTGTCCACAAGAGTCGATCATAGTGGTCAACGCAATGACCAGCGGTCGATTGAGGAAGTATGAAACATTTTTGGTTCTGCCCTTATTGTACTTAATGTTTATATGGAATTTCTGTGGGTATGTGGAACATTTATGGTGGCAATCGTTCTCTAACTTCCCTTGTGTTTGTATGAATTGCAGGGGTTGGTGGTCTATGTGGATGATCGTTTCCTTCCAAAAAATGTAATGCTTCCATTTTAGGTAGCCCTACACAATGGAATACTTCTCTTTTTCATAGGTGGGATACTTTCGGAATATGCCTGAAAGTGTTTCACTATGATATGCCACTAGATTCCCCTGTTAAGTAAGAACTACACCAATATCATTGTCATAGGTATCTATCTTGGTCTCAAATGGTTGTTACAGGTCTGGTAATGTGAGCACTCGTGTAGAGCAGAGTCGAATCTTCAACTCAGTCAATGCCTTCTATTGGGATTTGTACCAAAAGAAATTTTCTTTCGCCCCTCCCTTGGTGAGTTTACTCAAAGGTCAAGTGATATGAGAGAATTTCAACACGAACATGCAGTAAAAGTTGGCAAGACCCTGAAAGTTATGGATCTCTGTTCGAGTGGTTAGGGTTGGCCAGTCTTGAATGACCTATATCTTGTTTTGGTCTACGTGCACACCCCGCGCATCGATGATGTACCCCAGATATTGAACTTGGGTCATGCAAAAAGTGCATTTCTCCAAATTAGCACACAAATTTTGTTGTCGTAGTGTTTGGAGGACCTGTCGAATATGGTGCAGGTGCTCTTCCCAAATATTGATGAAGATCATGATGTCAGCCAAATACACCACCATGAATGAGTTGGTGAAAGGTCACAAAATTTCGTCCATCAACCTCATGAATCTTGCGGTGACATTTTTTAGCCCAAAAGGTGACCAATAACTCAAAAAGACCCTCCTTGGATTTGAAGAAAATATTCCACACATCAAAGGGTTTGATTGGTACCTAGTGATAACTGGAATTCAAGTAATTCTCGCTAGAATATTTGCCCCCCTTGAGTTGTTCCAGTAGATCATCAATCCATGGAATCAAATACCTATTCCGAACAGTGATCTTGTTCAGTGTTTGATAGTCAATACAGAGTCTCCAGATTAGGTCCTTATTTTGTACCAACACGATTGAGCTCCCATGGGGCGATGAAATTGGCCTAATGTTCCCTTTCTATAGTAGCTCCTGAATCTTCCTCTTTATCTGATTGTTCTCTAGAACAAAACATTGATAGATCGGCCCATTGGGTAGCGACACACCCGGGGTAAGATCGATGGAGTGCTTAACCCAACAGTGTAGAGGTACCCTTGCGAGAAAGGTGAAAAGGTCCTTGCACTCCTCCATGACCTTGTCCATCTATTGTTTCCATGCACAAGAGCCCTATATGGAGGTCATGGCCATAATATTATTTTGTCCTTGAGGGTGAATCATAAGGAAAAAGTATCTCCCAGTTCGGGATATGATCTTACTGCATTTCTTCGTAGTGGCTGGAGAGATGGCGGTAGGCAGTGCTACCTCCTGTATCCTGTACAAATTATTTCCCAAAGTAATAATAAAATGTGAGGCCTAGATTCATACATAGTATGTCTCTTCCACAATTATGGTTGTCCTAATAATACATCACAAACTTTGAGAGGACAAACATCACACAATACCTCATCTGTGAAGGGCTTGATGCTGTAGGGAAGGCATCGTTGTTGGCTAATGCAGAAATCTTATCCTTGGTGAAGCCACCAGATGATGTATGGATGTAGGTGTGTTGTGGTCGATAAGCCTTGGAACTTCACAACCTCTTCTGAAATGAGGTTCTTTTGGCTCCCATTGTCAAAAATGACTACAACGGAGAAGCCTTCACCCACGTCTATGAGTGGAAGAGGCACTCCCCCTCCTATGGATATTCAGGCTCATCCTTTTGAATATTGGTAGTGGAAATGGTGGCACTGGGCTCTTCATGAATAATTTTCTTCCCTTTGTCATTCCCTTTAACGGGTTCAGACTCAGATTCAAAGCATGCATATGATTCAGAAGCCTTCAGCTTAGCCACCAATGACTCCTTGGCTCGACACTCACTCGTGTTGTGAGTGGAGCTCTTATGGAACTAACACCACTTTCCCATGTCCTTATTTTTCTTTGTGGTGTTGTTCTTTGCTTATAGTTTCGATGGGTTATCCTAGGTCACCCTGCCTTAGCTTTTCCCTTTGTTTTGCAGTTTGTGGGTGCCTTTCCCTTGCTTCGGATTCACATATTCAAAGTCTCGCTTCTTCTGTTTAAACTTATGCTCGATCTTGATAGCATATCGATACATGACACTGAGCATGGATATATTCAGTAACTTGATTTCTTCCTATATGTACTTATGCAAACAATGAAAGTACTTGAGTACCAAATTCTGATCGGAATCCTTAATGCCCAACTTCATTCAAAAGGCATGAAAACCATTTGTGAACTCTGGCACATCATAGTCTCTTCCATTCAGCAGCATGGTCCACTTTATGTATTTGTCTTCATAACTACCGATAGGGTAATGCTATTCCTTGATGGCGTCTCAAAAATAATTCCAAGTAGGTGTGGATGAGAATAGTGAGGGTTCTCGCTTGTCCTTTTTTTCATAGTAGGTTTCCCACCAATCCTTGTCATGGTGGGCAGTGTTCATGAGTGAAAAAGTAATATTTTCCCAATTGGAAAAGTCATGAACTGAAAATATCCTTCCAACATTTTTAACCATTTATATGTAACATCCGCATCTATCTAGCCTTAAAATAGGGAAATTCCAAAGTTAAATTGTAACTTAAAAGGTGTGTCGCCTCCAGAGTGGTCGTTGGATGAATATGCGTTGCCTATGGGTAGTTGTCGAAGGATTGGGGAAACATTATCCATCATTATGTTCCTTTGTTTCTCAAGGGCCTCCTCGAGAAATATTTTGAAAGGATCTATTGCTCCCCCATATTTATTTTCTTTTTCCATGGGATGCCGTCAGGTTTTGCAAGGATGATATTCCAAAGGTTCAATTAGATCGAGCCCTAATTCCTTATACCCTGAGCTCGTTGCGGACATGCAAAGAAAAACTTATAAAGAGAAGACTGCTCTGATACCACTGATCTAAACTTATGTAGGAACGTAATACAATATATATATATATAAACATAAACATAGAAGTGTAGTATAAATAAAACTTCATTTCATTAATATCAAAGAACTGAAATATGCTTACATACATATTGGAAATAAACTAGCCCGAGCGATGGTAGCTTATCTTTGAGAAGAGATGTGGTAGCTACATGCCTCTGAATTGTGTTACAATGAGGCTCGGTGGCCTTTTTTTTATTGATAAACAATGAGAAACCATAAACATCCAAAAAACTAACTCTAGAAGATGAAGCGCCAAAATCTTGTGGGCCCCATTGGGGTAAGTTGAAACATCAACTTCCTGGGGTCATAACTTTGGCATAAGATCTTTGTTTGGATATCATAATACCCAATTTCGAATATCTCAATGATGAGGCCAAAAAAAAAACTACTAAACTAGATTAGGACTTTTCTAGTCTCTTCGTTTTTCCTAAAAATGTATTTTAGTCCCTCAAAACGACTCTGAAAGTGTAGGACCCGAAAAAATGCCAAAAATAGTAAATTTTGTTACAATTAAGGAAACTAAAAAAATGAAAAAAACAATGTTGTGGGTCCAAGTCGAATAGTTGAGTGGCCACCAATATCCACCTAGATCAGAAATGCAACAATGAAGAGGAATGGAGGGGTTTCGATTTTTTTCCTTTTGTCATATTGTTTGAGGTTTTCCATTGAAATATTTCCCATGGGTTTCAATTGACCACTGGTCAACACCTTAATGATCATTATGCATTGATAAGGATTTATCTTGCATACATCCATCATTGAAATGTTTTCCTAGATTTTATCCAAATCCTTTATAATGTTATTATCGATGGATGATGTTAAAGGATTGTTTTAGGAAGGTGAACATTCATCAAGTAAGGTGTGTGGTACCATAATGGGATCATTATGAATAGCATGTAGGGGCGGATTTATTGAAACTAAAATATTGGTTTTCTTATGTTGGTAAGGTTCAAAGTAGGCCCCTTGCATCTTAAATGATATGTCCCCATGGTGTGTACTTCAAGATCTTTCTCTCTAGTGTTGATCCTAGAGAAAAAACCTCCAAAAATTACTTCAAATTCCTCATCTTGGGAATCTTCCAACATACGAGGTCCTCCTTTTAATATTTATCACCTCATTGGTAATCTTCTTAATCATTCCTTGGATATCTTCAAATATAGGAAACTCCCTACTCTTTTCTTCTCCTTTGGGTGGTATTTTGTGGGTGTTACCCATATTCTTGGTTGTTCAGATTTAATATGATTTCATCTCCAAATTTATCTTACTTTATTTGATGATCATTTCTTATAATTTTTCTTTGGAAAATATCTTAAGCCACATGGAATTCCAGTTAGGAAAATAATTGGAAATAATGTAGCAGCCCCAGATTAAAAGTTAATGTAATAAAGTTAATAAAGGAAAATGAAGACCAAGGTCATGGGACACGTATTCCAAGTTGAATATTGGGTAAAACATCCTAGTGGACATCACTTGTTTTTTATTATGGCTAACAAAATTGGAAAATGAAAAAGAGAATTTATTAGCATTTTATTTATGAAAATAAAGGAAAATAGGAGAAAAGGGAAATGAAAGTTCATAAGTTTGCATGAGAGGGAAATTGAAGGAAAAATAGAGGAAATTGAAGAAAACATAACCCTAAATAATAAAAAGGCCAATGAGGATCAATTCACTATTTTTTTCACTTCATTTTTGGAGCGCTCTCTCTATTCTCTCATACTATTGCACGCTTAAAACATTTTTGGGGCATTCTATCCTTGGAGAAAGAAAGAAAAGGAAGGAAAAGGAAGGACAATGAAAGAAAAGGAAAAGCAAGGAAAGATGGATCAAGAAGCTTCAGTTGGAGGATTTGTAGGTAACATATTGCATGTGTGATTTTCTCATTGGTTTATGAATGCATGGTAATTCATTTTTGTATTTGGTTATCTTGTTGTAATTGGCATGGTTTTTTTCTAGTGTGATAGTCATTTCATTCTTTCCATGCCTTTTCTAGATAGCCATGGTGTGATGTGATTATTTTATTTTGTTGAGGTTTTAATTGCCAGATGGTTTTGGAACCAGGTGAGGTGGTCTCAAGAAAATTCCCAAGGGTTGCGGGTGGAAGTGGTTTAATCCCTGGGAAGCCCTTGACAGGTGGGTGGAGACAGGAAAATTCCTCAAGTTATTTGTGAAGAAACTTTGAGGCATCTAAAACTATTTTGGGCTTAGTGATCTCTTAACTAGTTTTGGCGGGATCATAGTAGCTTGAGGGTGGAGATGTTTTAATATCCGAGAATCCATAGTTGTTTATGTATTAGTTTTCTTATGTGATCTCTTTACTGGTTTTGGTGATATCATGGAAGCATAAGGGTAGAGGGGGTTTAATCTCTGGGAAGCTTTGGATTTTTATGTCTTGAGTTCGAGATTCATGCTTGGAATATGGTACGGGGGTGATTGGTTGAAAGAAGATTTGGTTCAACCCAATCTATGGCCGGGTCATACATGGAAGTCCCTGAATTGGTTGGATTTTGAATATGTTAATAAGAGTTATTTTCCTATTATATTTATGAGTCATTTTAATTTTTATTATGTGACTTTGATGATTTTTCTATTATGGTTATTACTCTGGTTATATGTTGGTTATAAGCATGGTTACATAACAAGTTCTAGTTGTGCCTCTTGAAATTTTTTATTATTTGGTGAATGATTAATGAATGCATGACCGAAAAAATGTTATTGCAGCTATTATGAGAGGGAATTAGACCTTATTGATGATTCTCAAATAAGTTTCAGACCTCTATGTTCAGATATGCATTCATGACATGTATATTACATGTTTACCGTATGTTTGAAGAAATGATTGGCATGGTTAGGACTGGTTAGGTCAATTCCTTGATTAATTTTTGTATGAATTTATTTTTATTAATGTTTTTTATCATTCTTGAAAGCCTCATTGAGTTATGGGCAATGGTATGGAGGCTAACCTGAAATGGTGGCTTAGAATTTGATATCGAACCCTATGAAATGGAAGTTTTGGGTCATAACCACACCCTGGTAGGCTTATGCATGTGGTTGATTTCCTATAACTAAATGGATTCCTTTTCATGCAAGCAGTTGTGGACCTATGTCACTAAAATGGAAATCCATCTTAGGGTTTCGGCACCTACAGAAGTTGTTTAGCTATTGGGTGTCTTGTAGCTCCTGAGAAAGGTTAGTAAAGTTATATTTTGTTGACTGCACTTCCTTAATTATACTTAGTCGGTTGGGTCATGTCATAGTAGCCCTCTTTCTCTCATGTTTACCTTTGCAGGATAGTTAAAGTGGGTAAATGTGGGAGGAGGCATTACATATTGGTATTAGAGCATGGTTCAAATACTTGGACTGAATGTGAAGAATGTGTTTGTCATGCTTGCATGATAGTGTCTATATGTTTTTTATGCATGCATTATCATGGTTATCATTGTATTGCATGAGGTCATTGAATGTAGTTAGTATTATCATGCATTATGTTGATATATTAATATGATTATGTATATACATGTATCATGCTAATCTAGATCGATTTTGCAGATGAGATTGCCTCCCCTGAAATTCACTAAGGTATGTTGATTATGTTTTTATTTGGTTTACCTCACATGGTGTGTTTTTAGGAAGAAGAGGATCATGTATGGCTAGTAAAGTGGTTTCTTATAGTTCATGAGACTCTCCTTATAGATCAGACGAGCATAAAAGATATGAGTACTCTCCATACATAGCAGATGCCTTGAGAAGTTTAAAGGCAGAAACCCGAGGTTACAAGGAATATAATGACAGAATCATTTAGGCATAGGAAAGGATTTATAAGTAAAATGAGATATAAGAAAAGATCAATACAATCATCCTTCATTGTTTATCATACTTTTAAATATAGGGACAGCCACAAATCACTTATGGATAGGAGGACATAACTAATAGGGAATATGGTAGAAAGTGTCATGGTGGGCATAGGTTAGATAGGGGTGACATAGTTAGAGATGGTAGGTGCTTGGGTACACCTAACAAAAGACGTGGCGGATGAAGGTTCTATTCTAGTTTTGGTTCAGACGGATATCATGGTCATTATTGTTATCATCCTATGAGTTGAAGATGAGATCGATGATAGATGAGGAGTACACAACTAAGTTCTTAGAGTTCTTGAGGTATGTGCCTTACCTCAAGGATGAGAAGATAAAATTTTAGATATTTATAGCATTGAAGGATCAGATTGAGTATGAGGGGCCTTGGTTGTTGGAGGAAGTGATTGGAAAGTTGAAACATTATTATGAGCAATAGAAATGTAACGTCGAATCTAGGAAAGGTTTGAAAGGAAATGACAATACTAAATGTAAGTGGCCACTGACGAGAACAAGACCTCAGGATGAAAGAGAAAGATAATGTTTCTCCTTACAAGAATTTTAATGTAGTAGAGAAGGGACATGAACCTTAGCCTACAGAGAAGCAAAATAGAGGTGATGGTAGGGGATAGTTGCAGTGTTGAATATGTTGCAAGGATCATTGAAAGAAGGATTATATGTTGTATCAGGGTAGTAGACCTCAAATCTACAGTGCTCAATAGGCGCAGACAATTGGGGATGTTGGACAGAACATTCCTCAGATCTTTGTAGCATTTGATAAAAATAAGGCAGATCACTAGGCATCCATCATTGAGCTAGAAGGTAAGGTCTGTGATCGAGTTGTTTCTATTTTTATTTACCATGGATCTAATTATAGTTATGTTAATCATGACCTAGTGCATAAGTGTGGTTTGAGAAAATAAGTGCATGGAGAGCCTTGGTTGGTGCAGTTGGCTATAGGTACTGTTGTGGCTCATTTGCATTTACCTTTGAAATATTTTTCAAAACAACAAAAAATAATATATGTTATAAAATGTAAAAGTTTGCATGTCAAAGAAGAATTTTGATTTATATGTTGGTACATTAACATTTTGTGATGAGATGTGAAGGTAGGTCGAAGGATTGGATAACCACAATAAAGCTCAGGAGGGTTTTAACATAGTGGAGAAAGATGAAGTTGCATGAGTTCATTGAATGAACTATCACAGGGAGTAGCATGGAGAAGATGGAGCTATAGAGTGGCAACAACTAAAGAAATAGAGAAATCGGTTAAGGAAGAACAACTTTAGAAGATCCCCAAAGGAGGCTATCTAATAATTAGGAATAAATCACATAATTAAAGTGAGAGATAGACGGACCAGGTTGCATCACAAATTTAATTTTGAAAAGTTGTGAAGTGGACACATGTCGGCATAGTGCGATTTTGCATTGGTACTTATTTAGTTTATGAACTAAGGACTTCACAAGTTAAACAAAATAACTTGTGATGCAGTAAGAAGCAGAACTTGCAATGCAATAAAGGGAGTAGCTTTGTGTTAGCACAACGATTCACTACATATCGCACATCGACAGGTTTAGAGTTTAGCATTAGGACTTCGCAAGGTAAATTATTTTGGTTGCAATGTGACAAATAGGAGATGGTGGTGTGAGACAGTACAACAGGGCCATTGGATTGTGGCGCAGATCAACGGTGGAGGTTAAACCACAAACAGAGCAGTTTTTCACATCAACATTATTATTGTTTACCATTTAAGCTATTTTTTATAGTTTCTGACATGTGATATCGAATAAGTTGCGAAGTGCGATTGATTCTGATTGGTCAGGTCGTGTCTGGGCCCGTAAGCCACATGTCTGCAGGTTTTTTATAAAGTTGCAGCCGTGTATGCGATAAGGTAATGCGAAGGGGCGACCAATGAGTAAAGAGTAATAGGCAGAGTCGAGTAGAAGAATGTATAGTGGCACTATGGGAAGCACAACAGCTGGGCCAAGTTGGGCACCAAGGCATTGTAATATTCCCAACTAGCCCAAGCTAATGGGAATATACAATTTTGTTTCATTTTGTTTTTGCATGAATAAATGTGTAAAGGAGGATAATTAAAACTCCTAAAACAGTGAATAAATCAATTCCCTATGTGAACAAGGCTAAATCTGGGCTATCTAAATAAACACCCTTATGTGTGAAAGGGATCGAATCATTTGACTAGTTCAACCATGACCAAATCAACAACGTTGTTTAGAAGAAGTGATCCTTATTGACACACAACACAGTCTTAGTTGGAGGTGGCACATGTGAAAGAAGCTAAATCATTGAGATGGTTTAGGGTTTCGCAAGATCTCAATCTTATAAATGGAAGAGGAGGACAACATGAGAAGGTTTTTGATCATTATCAGATTTTTGAAGAATTTGTCTATTTAGAAATTTGTTATTATTTTGGCTGTTTAGCAAAGAATAGTGATGTTTAGCACTGGGTGTTTCTGATCGGGAATCCCACCTCCTTCCTTGAGTAGCTCTTGGAGGAGTCTTTCATTTCTTGTCCACTATCAGGCATTTGGCCAAGTTCTTCTTCCAACTACAATGCAGATCTTGTTGAGGGTTTGGTTGTCTTTATAAGCTGCAGCAAGTGGAGGCTACATCTACTTAGATCTAGGCCATTCTAGTGCCTCTTTTCAGTGGGAAAGTCTTCTATCCCCCTGGAAAGAGAGTATTGGATGATTGGAGCACTGATTTCAGATATTGGCTTGAGGCCACATATGCTCTAGAGCCTACAAAGCAGTTTTCCTTCTAGTACTACATTATTTGCACGTGTACAGTTGCAGGGTGTTTTGGCACACTTTGGAGGAGAGATCTCTAGTGTTGAGGTTATGCCCTTCACTGTGGTGATCCATGGATTTCAGATCAGATCCATGTCATATTCAGATCTGATCTGAAAGCTATTGTATTTTCTTCAGAATTTCTAAATCATTCTGAAGATCTGCTGCATAAGATCTCAGATCTACTCCATGTACTTCACGTTTTGCTGAAAACCCCAAGGGGCATTTGTAGAGGAGCCTATCTAGAGTACAGATCTGATATAGATATAAATTTTTGTACACAGATATTTTCTAGATCTGAAGTGTAATCTACTATTGTTTCAGCCAATAAAAATAATGCTGTCAAGCTTGTTCAGTCAAATATATGGTTGCAGCACCTCATTTTTTAGGATTTCTTCATGTAAAGTCTTCTATTTTCTATTCTATAACTCATGGGCTTCAATATAACTATGATTTTCCATTGTAAATGTACATATTGAGCCTCCATGTTGGCCTCCTTCTCTTGCTTTGTTGAACTGCGTTATTTTCTGAGTTGTATTTTTTAGTATTGCTGCATGATTCCCTTTTGGGATATTACAGTGGTATCAGAGCAATCATCTTGGCATAGCCTGTGCTTTGCATTCTAAGAAGCCAATATGTCTTTTCAAGGAAGGGAAATACAAAATAATTTTTATTACATAGAATACAAGGGTCAAACCCCTTTATCTGGAAGAATGAAAGGGAAAGAGTTCTCAAAAGCTCTATTCCAAACTATGTATGAGCTGAAAAGTGAAATAAGGGGAATGAGTAATGAAAGACTTGCAGATCCTTTGCAGAGATTTGTACATGAAGAAAGCCCCAGTTCATCATCTTATGTGTGTGATCATTCAACCACACAACCATATCTACAAAGTTGTAGCATGCCTACATTCCTGGCAAGAGAAGAAGCAGAAGGAAGGACACCAAAAGAGGAGACTCTTGGTGATTATCTCCAAGAATATGGATCTCTGTCTAAAATATTCAAAGATCATCTAAGCTTCACATATTTTTTTCAACTCAAAGAAGAAATAAGATCCATCATATACAATAAAAGAAGAGGGTGCATACAACACACTATGGGTAGAACTAGTCTACCTACATTTGATAGATCACCTAAGAGCTCAGCCAAGTCTTGGGTAAAGAAGCTGGACACATATTTTCAGTTGCATCAAGTTTCAAAAGAAGAGGCCATAAGAGTAGCAGCACTGCACCTCCAAGGTAAGGATTATGCCTGGTGGTTATTTGAATCTTCTTCATTAAAAAATGTAAACATCTCTACTTATGCAAAGTTCACTAGGAGGTTAGTGAAAATATTTGATGTTGAGCCATCTGAAACTTCCTTGGGTAAGCAAACTAAGCCCAAGGCTTCAAAACCTTTGCATGAGATGGAAGGATCCATGAGGATAACTCAATTCCACAACATTGTTGAAGGGGTTAAAGATCTGCTACATGATTTTCCAAGGGAAAAGGCCCCACTTCAGCAAGAACATTCTTCTCAAGAGGAAGACATGAGTGTCCCTTTTTCAAGGAGAGATCAAGAGAAAGGATCTCTTATTGATGAGGAGAAGAAAGAAGAAGAGTTGGAAAGATCCTCCAGCACTGTGACAGTAGGAGGAGATCTATTTTTATTGGGAGATGGAGATGAAGCCATTGCTTCCCCTAAGAGGGCTCTTGTATCTTTACAAGAAGGCCCCAAGGATCTTACACATGAAGAGAATGAGTAGCATGTGTCTATGATGATATAAAATGAGACAAAACAATGGAAATAATGTGTCCCAACATTGCATCCAATTTTGGGAACACAGACTATGGTAGATCAGCCCTTTGTGATCAATACTTTTAACACCAAGGAGATGATGGGTGTTCATGAGTTAACTACATCTAAAGGGAGAACATTAGACTGTGAGATCTTGCAGAAGGTGGGTGAAGCAAAAAAGATGAAGGATCACAACATTGATATGATGGGAGGTGATCCTCTATTACATGGAGAAGAAGATGGGGAAACTGTTCCAATCAGAAGCACTCTTGCATCCATAAGAGTGATACCCCATTATCATGATACTTCCACACATAAATCAGAGATGGATTTTCCCAGTGGAATCAGTCATAAGATGTTCCCATCTATTGTTCACATGTGAATGAGCCATGAGACATCATTATCTTGTGGTGTACCACCCGGGAGACCACCTGATTCAGATTTGATGAAAGATGATTCATGCATTGATGCTCCTTTCATAGATCCAATGAGGAAGGAAGCATGAGAAGACCATACTACAATGCTGAGAGTATGGGGAAATATCAAGAAGAGGGAAAGTATTTTCCCCTTATCACCATTATCCATTCTCTCATCTCATACTCCACTGAGAAAGGATGTTGCAGGGGTGAATAATGACACCATCATGGAGCAAGGAAGGAAATCCTTGATTATGAAGAAGCAGGAGACAAACTCATTTAGAGAGCAATCTTCCTTACATGATGAGAGATGGTGGTCACACATGCATACTTTGGAAAAACCAAGGAGGTTTTGGATAGATGATAGCCTCCCATGGGAGACTAGCTTCCAAGAACTTCCATTTTCTTTTGAGCATGTGCATATGCAAGAAGGGCAGCACGGGAGGGATAGCAACCTTCCACCTTATACCTTGGACATGGGAGATGTCAAGAAGGAGAGGAATGGGAAGCATGGCCTTCCAAAATACATCTTTGGTAAGGGAAATTTCAAGGATAAGAGAAGCAACATGGCAGACATTTCAGTTGACACGTTATTAGCGCTATCATTGTTGGGAAAATTAGATCCATATTGGAAATCCCAATTGCTGGTGGAATATTCCAAGGTTATTCACACTTGCATTATTCTAGATGACTTTCTACATGATGGAAGCTATTCAATCCTAGATGGATTCATATATAACCATAGTAGGATCTTCTTGTCTAGAGCCTCCAAGCTCAAGGAGAAGTTACTACAAAGGGCTTATGAAGAGTTCTATTTCACCACACATATTCTATGAAGCTCAAAAACATCATCTTGAGGAGCTATTATTAGGAGGGCTTTGAAAGAGAACTATATCAGCATTGTCAAAGATGCATGAACCATGTGGAAATGGAGTAGCAACATGACTCCATAAGAGAGTTAAATCAGTCCTCTCTTTCTCTCTTTAAGGGAGAGGATAAATCTATGCACCACTCCATTGATATGAGGAGGATTGTTGGTGAATAACAAGCTCTTGTTACATATGTTTTATACTCTTATTTTATGCATTCTTTCACCATGTTTATCCAGGCAATGAATCCAAGGAGGATTATTATATATTGTAAGCCTCATGGCCAATATTGGGCCACAAAAATTTCTGAATTTGGCCACTCCCTTGGAAGAAAAAGGGAGATTTTGCAACACGACGGGTGCTTCCCCAAGGCACCAAATATATCTCACACTTTCAGCTATGGTGAGATGGTATGGGAATCAAGTAAGTGGTGGGAAAACCACTTACCACATCTAGATTTGATGTAGGCAGCAGATGCACTGTGCTGGTTCCACATGTGGGACTATGACCCGCCTCCATATATGCAAAATTCTGTTTGCATGTACATTGTTTTGATCCCCTACATTGATGATGTGCTTGTACATTTTATGGGGATGTGTGGAGGAAGGAGGGAAGGTAGGCATGTGCCCTATGGGATGGATGCTCCACATGTACCTTATGTCTCATATTTCAGGGAGAACATTGGGCAAACCATGTTTGTTTCATGTGATCTATTGTCTCCTTATGGGATGACATACTTGCATCCCATGAGAACTTTGGAGGAGAAAGTCATGGATGGTTGGTTTGGTGAAAACTTGGATTATGGAGGAAGCTTAACTCATGTTGGTGTCACCAATGGAGGAGGAGAAGTGTTGCAGCACACATCTTATCAGTTTCTTGAGGATAAGCAACATTTTGGAGGGGAGGACTGTAATATTCCCAATTAGCCTAGGCTAATGGGAATATACAATTTTGTTTCATTTTCATGTTGCATGAATAAATGTGTAAAGGAGGACAATAAAAACTTCTAAAACAGTGAATAAATCAATGCCCCATGTGAACAAGGCTAAATCTAGGCTATCTAAATAAACACCCTTATGTGTGAAAGGGATTAAATCATTTGACTGGGTCAACCACGACCAAATCAACAACATTGTCTAGAAGAATTGATCCTCATTGATGCACAACGCAGTCTTAGCAGGAGGTGGCACATGTGAAAGAAGCTAAATCATTGAGATCATTTAGGGTTTTTCAAGATCTCAATCTTATAAAATGAAGAGGAGGACAACATGAGAAGGTTGTTGATGATTATCAGATTTCTGAAGAATTTCTCTGTTTAGACATTTCTTATTCTCTTGGTTGTTTAGCAGAGAATAGTGTTGTTTAGCACTAGGTGTTCCTGATTGGGAATCCCACCTCCTTCCTTGAGTAGCTATTAGAGGAGTCTTGCATTTCTTGTCCACTACTAGGCATTTGGCCAAGCTCTTCTTCCAAATACAATGCAGATCCTATTAAAGGTTTGGTTTTCTTTGTAAGCTGCAGCAAGTGGAGGATAGATATAGTTAGATCTAGGCCATTCTAGTGCCTCTTTTTAGTGGGAAAGTCTTCTATCCCAGTGGCAAGAGAGTATTGGATGATTGGATCACTGATTTCAAATCTTGGCTTGAGGCAACATATGTTCTAGAGCCTACAACGTAGTTTTCCTTCCAGTACTGTGTTATTTTCAAGTGTACAGTTGCAAGGTGTTTTGGCACACTTTGGAGGAGAGATACCTAGTGTTGGGGTTCTGCCCTGCACTATGGTGATCCATGGATTTCAGATCTGATCCATGTCATATTCAGATCTGATCTGAATACTGTTCCATTTTCTTTAGAATTTCGAAATCATTCTACTGATCTACTGCATAAGATCTCATATCTACTCCATGTACTTCACTTTTTGCTAAAAACCCCAAGGGGAATTTGTAGAGGAGCCTATCTATTGTACATATCTGATATAGATATAAATTTTGTACACAGATCTGCTCTAGATCTGAAGTGTAATCTAGCTATTTCAGCCAATAAAAATAATGTTGTCAAGCTTGTTCACTCAAATATGTGGTTGCAACACCTCATTTTTTAGGATTTCTTCATGTAAAGTCTTGTATTTTCTATTCTATAACTCATGGGCTTCAATATAACTCTAATTTGCTGTTGTAAATGTACATATTGAGCCTCCATATTGGCCTCCTACTCTTAGTTTGCTAAACTGCGTTATTTTCTTAGCAGTCTTGTTTAGTATTGCTGCATGATTCCCTTTTGGGATATTACAGGCGTTGTTACATAACTGTGCAGCTACTGCATCATAACTAGAAAGGACATCTCAACACTTTGTGAGGACACATCAACAACATCAGATTGAGAAAAAAAAACAATATTTCCATTTTTTATTTGTTTTCTCTGTATGATTGCATAAGTAATATTAATAGTTTAGGAAGTCGAATAGTTTCAATAAGTTCAGCAATTATGAACTACCTTGATGTATTTAAGTAGAGAGAAATAAAGAAAAGGGGGTTCTGAGTTTTGGACCTCTAGATGACTGTTAATTTGGTACTGAATTTTCTGAGAAATTAATGAAAGAAGATCAAGTTTCCTGCACCTGTTGATTTTGATATGTGTTGCCTGTTTCACTCTGTGTTTTTTCTTCTTTGAATGAAATAAAGTAATGTAGTAGCCAGTCTCTTAATTACATCTATGAGTAAGATTTAAATCACCTTAATTTGTGCTCCTCCACTTCATATATTCTCTTTTCACAAAATCCTGATGAAACTTTAAAGTAATATATTCCGTGCTTACATCATATTATGTCGAGTTTCCTCTCTCTCCATGATTTACTCTAAAACTGAAAAGTAATATATTATGTTTCTCAGCATATCATTTTGATTTTCTCTTACAGTTCTTCTTTTCATTTCACTCAAGTATCAACAATTTATGGCATTGTGAAGGCTTTCATTATATAAGATTATTGAGGGAATTAAATAATTAAATTCCAAAGATGTTAAACAGAGGCCATTTGATATCATAATTGTGACATACATCTATAAAAAGTCTTAAGCATTGATTCCTTACCACAACCAAGGGATTTTTTCTTGAGATACAACATTTTCTGGCGTCATTTCTAGGGACAAAGAAACGAAGTTTATTTTTCTGTGGGTTTTTTACATTATTTCCTCTGGTTTTTTTGTGAGGAGGAAATATTGGGATTTGTTTTTTATTTTCAAAATTCTTGCTTTCAAAAGGCTTCACACGAGGTCAAATACCTCACAGTAGATAGTCCCTGCTTTGTAAGACCTAGAAATATTGGTTTCTAAAAACACTCAGAAACCTGAAATTCCTTCAATAATTAATCCTACATTGTCTGCTCCTAACAGTAGTTCTCATAACCCTTTGTTTGAAGATATTTTCGTGGAACTATCTTTCTTGGAACAAGATTCTCCTTTCACACCCATTCATTTTCAAGAACCTAAGTTAAAATATCATTATTTCGATTCTATTTCTTTCACCTTCACTCAAGCTAAACCAAATACAGTTGTTGGTTATTCTGCCATTATTCATCAACCCACTCCCATATCGTTTTTTCCTCCACCCTCATTCATTTTCACAGCAGGTTCATCAACCTAAACTACCCAAGGAACAGTTAACAAAGGTGTAAATATGGCAGCACCATCCTTTTTGTTGAACATATATGTCCACTAAATCTTGTGCAACTAATGAATGGAATTCCTCATGAATACCTTAAATTACTTCCTCGTTTCACTGGATAAGATAAAGTAACTGCAAAGCAACATTTTCCCTTGTTTTTCACTTTTGCTAAGAATTTAAATGTAGAACATCTTGATCTTGTGATGAGACTATTTGTGCAGTCTCTATATGGAGAGGCTAGAAAGTGGTTCAAAGGTTTACCAAATGGTTTAATAAATAACTGGGAAGAGTTAGAAACTCAATTCACTCAGAGATGGAGAGAAAAGAGAGATCATGGTTACTCATTTACATATTTTAATGCAATTAAAATAAGGCCTAATGAAATAATTTTGGGTTTGTAAAAAGATTCAACAAATTGTACAACAGTTTACCCATAGAGATGAAACCCCCCCTATAGGATAAAAGGTAGTTTTTGTTGGGGATTTTGAAGCTGATTTAAGCTTTACATTGAGAGAGAGAGAGAGAGAGAGAGAGAGAGAGAGAAGAGCCCCTACTTTTGAGTAGATACAGACAGATGCTTGAGAGATCAAAGATAATATGACTACAGCTAGAAAAGTGAAAGCGAAACAACTAGCCCAAGAGAATGGGAAAGCAAAAGAAGAATCATCACACGATCTAAGAATTGAAGATATAACAAAGGTGATGAAGCATCTAACCAATAAGCTAGCCAAGATGGAATTGGAAAATAAAAACTCCCAAATACAAGTAAAACAAAATCGAGGGGGGTTTAACCCTCAATTCAGAAGACATCCTCTACAAATTTTGCAGAGGAAAATAAGAGATCAAGACCAGATTCAAGCATCATTTTATATAGAAGCAACACCCGCAAAGCCGGTAGAAGATGACCAAAGGGACATCGAGGATCAGGTATCTGTTATGTCTACAATATAAGATGGTGAAGAGGAATATTGTGAGGGAGAATATGCTGAAGTTGAAGTATCTTTCGATCAAGATGAAATGGATGAATATTGTAGACAATTCACAGATTTCATGCAAGATGAGTTACATAAAAAGTATGATTTAAAGTCTAGAAAGAGATATAGAGTGTAGGATAATGAAGGTGAACAAAAATTTTATGTTCCTCCTCCAATGGTGACTCCACAAAAAAATACCCTTTGAAACAGGTCGGTAAGGGGAAACAACCTGTAAATTCACTTAATAGAACAAATGTGCAACAGGCTGGATATTCCCAAAACAAATCAGTTTACACTAATATTCTAGAAAGAGTTGTTCCTGTACCAAAACAAGTAGCAAATTCTAGAAAGAGTGAATAATAACATGAAAAGAACGTTAAGAAAACTCATGCTTTCAGTTTGGCAAAAGATTTGGAGAATATTAAAATCTAGGTACCTCTTCTACAATTAGCTAAAATACCAGCTTACAAGAAAGAAATTTTAGAATTTATTAATCTCACACAGGTTGAAGATATAAGTGACATGGTGAACTTACAATAAGAAAAGATAGTGGTCACCTTTGGTCCTCATGTAGAAGTAGATCCTTCTTTTCCACCCTGCTATATTTCTCTGTTACTTCATGATTTTACTCTACATAATTGCATGCTAGACTCAGGAGCGTCCCATAATCTCATGCCATTGTCTGTTATGAAGGAACTTAACTTGGAGATTACCCAACCTTATAGGGATCTGTATTCATTTGATTCCAAAAGGGTGACATGTGTTGGGTTAATTAAATATGTAGCATTTTCATTAGCGCAAATCCCAGTAAAGAGTATAGTCATGGATGTAGTGGTTGTTGACATCCCAGGTAGGTTTGGAATGCTCCTGTCAAGATCTTGGGGAGCAAAGTTGGGAGCTGTACTAAAATTAGATCTCACTTATGCTATCATTCTGGTTTTTAATGGGGAAGAAATGAGATTGTAAATGGAAACAAGGATTGTGAATACTACCTTCAAGAAAGATGCAGGAAATTCCCCCATTTATTGTCAAGAAACAAAAGATCTTTCTTGTTTCATGCTACATGAAGATGCTAAATTTTCCGAAGACACAAGGAAGCATCTCTCTTCAGCAGTTGTAAATAATGAGCTGCACTCAAGGAAGATTTGGAAGTGCTACTTTGATGATGCCTTTCTCTTTTAAACTAGAATTTGATTCAACAAACAATTTGGCTAAGTATGAGCCCTTAATCTCAAGCCTTCAATTTGCTACACAGATGGGAGTTCAATGTATTTAATTTTTTGGTTACACTGAATTGATAATAAGTCATATTAAAAATCATTGTCAAACCAAGCATCCAAGCTTGAGATCATATAGGAATGAAGTTTGGGATCTGATATAAAACTATTTTGAAGCCTTAAATATTTGGTATATTCTGAGGGAGTAGAATAGATTGGTTGATTCTTTAGTAGTTGCAACCAACACCTTCAAACCTCCAATAAATCCAAGGTTAAGGTATGAAATTGAAATTAGACATAGACTTTCTATCCCTGACAATGTGATCCATTGGCAGGTGTTGACTCGAGGGGTCCTAACCCAAGTTCAGTGTGCAAGGTTTGCCAATAAACCCCAATACTACTGGCCCTTTCGGCAGTGACCTGCTTGCGTAGGTCAAAGTCTCACTCGAAGTAGTTTGGGTGGGTGCTGGAACCAGGTTTCTGCACCCTAAGAAAGGATGAGTAAAGCAAGCAGAGTTGCGCTAGGTCCTGTAATCCCTGATTACCTTGTTATGCGCAGGGTTAATTAAGTCTCTATTTGCATCCACGTGCACTATATCTATAGTTATATGCTTTTTATAACATCAAAACAGTAGTACATAAGCATAACATAATAGTTCTAGATCCAAGAACGCAGTATACAGATATTTCGCAGCTTAAGGATAGAAAATGCACATTACAACAATTATCAGTAATTCACATAAAAGCAATCACAGATTCAGTTCTCTAACACTCTTTTTAATTCATTCATTCATCAATTCTTCCTTACAATTCCCTTCCCAACTTGCGCACACAGCAGCAGGGCCCACACACAGCTAGTAGGAGTCCGTTCCCAAAAGCCCAAACAGATAGCTTAAATCACAATTCCCATCAATAGCTCATCATATCCTACCTTTTTCAATACAAAATGCATCTCTATTTATAACAATATAGCCTAGACTTTCCTATGGTCTGCAACCCATGGTTTTTAGACCCCTAGTTTTCCATTTTACCCAATACAACGCTTTCGGGGCTTTAACGCACACAAAAACCCCTCTGCTAGATTAAATCTAACAAAAAATATCCAAAATGGAACAGTTTCGCAGCTTGTTAGGAGACCATGTTCCAATAGTCCCCAAACACAATCTTGTGACTCATCTCGAGTCACTGCAGCTACCATATAGTCATTGAACCCAGTAAGGCTTGAGTCAACTACCATTGACAAAGCCTGGTATGATGTCTCTACGTAGGGTAGCTAGCTCGACTACTCCACCATTCGTGATTTATTTAACTGTGTAGGGACCTAGATAGTGCTGTCGGAATTTTCCTGGATGTTTCACAAATTGGCTATCGTATAAAAGGACAAGGTCACCTACTATGAACGTCTTTTGGAGAATATGTCAATCATGCCATGCTTTTTCACGAGCCTCTGATCTTTTTTATGAAAATTAGCAATAAACCGATCTTCCTCCAGAGCCACAAGTTGCACAAGACGCTCCTCTATGACATCGGGGTCCACCATATTGGTAAATGCTGCAATGCGTAGGCTAGGAACAACGTATTCAATGGGCATAATGACCTCTTTTCCATAGACCATCTAGAAGGGGTTCTGCCTGTTAGATTCTTGCAGGTCGTTTGGTAGGCCCACAGAATAGAGGGAATGTGAACATCCCAGTCACTACGATTGGCATTGTAGACCTTAGTTAATGCCTGTTCCAAAATTTTGTCAAAAGCCTCAATCGCCCTGTTTGCCTGAGGGTGGTATGGGGTACTCTTCGCAAGGTGGATCCAGAATTCCTCATTCAAGGCTTGAATCGTCTGTTTGACAAAGTGTGTACCTCTATCACTCATTTGGATTTTGGACAGCCAAACCTAGTCAGGATCTACTCAAAGATGAAGTGCGCAATAGTATCTGCAGTACAATCCTTCACCGCTTGTGCCTCAGCCCATCGAGTGACGTAGTCAGTGGCGGTGATAATGTAGAGCGCACCTGTTTTCTTTCCTGGAAGATTGATGGGTCCTATAAAATCAATGGTCCATTTTTCAAAAGCCTGTAAATCCACTTGAGGCTGTAAAGGCATCTCATCTCGGTGTGAAGGTTGTCCTGTGCGCTGGTAGGTATCGCAAGACCGATAATAGGTGTATGAATCTTGTTGCAAAGTATGCCACCATAACCCAGCCCTCAAAATATTTTGTGCTATTGCACGTCCTGCATAGTAGCCTCCTGCGACACCTTCACGTGCTTCTGCTAACACGACATGTCGTTCATGTTATAGGACATATCTGCATAGTATTTCATCGGCACCTAGCTTGTATAACTGACCGGCGAGGATAGTAAAGTCCGCGGCCCGAGTAACCAATTCCTTCTTCTGTTGTACCAAATATCTAACTGAGGCCATGCTTGTAGTGAGGAACTCAATGATATCAGCAAAGTGTGCGTCAACCACCTTAATGGTAAACAATTGCGCATTCAGTAAGCCTTCGTCCAAACTAGTAGGTTCTTCTCCTGTTTCAATGTGAGACAGATGATCCAGGCCAGCATTCAACCTTCCGGGCTTGATGATGATCTCAAAATAATATTCTTGGAATAGAAACAACCAACGGCAAATCTTCCCTGATCTACCAATAGCTCATCTGTGTGACAACTCTGCTCATCGTGCCCTACTGATCAGCAAAACCTGCACCATTGTTGCTTCATATCACCCATACTTAGCCGAGGGCACTGGGCCATATCATGCAGTCCTGCTACCCGGAAGTCATCGCACCAAAGTGCAGGTTTTCCAGATCTTGGGCACAGTAGACTAGGTCCCCCTGTCTATAGGTAATCCACCAATAGGGGACACCGGTCCTTAGTATGACCAGACACCCGACATCATATGCACTAGAGGTTTGTGCTAACTCCTTTTCCCCATTTCATCCACAAGATCTATATCTCCATTTACATGGCTCTGAGCTACTCTTGAATCTGCTGTACTCCCTGTAACGTGTCATCCTTGGGCGTGACTTCGAGCTTCATGGCAGTTTCCAGGGATTTTTCCTGCGACTCGAAGGTCTGCTGGCCCATTGGTATGCGTAAGTGAGGTAGCAGCATGGCGATGAACCATTACGTGTGTTGTCTATCATCATAATTGAACCCTCCTTCCCTAATTGCTTTCATCAATCACTGATCGGCCTCCCACAGCAACTCAGACGTACCTTGCTTGAAGTATTTTATTTCGGCTACCAACTGAGAGTATGACTTTGGCTTCCACAACTGTTGTTTTAGGGCATCCTTAATATTTTTAAGGGATTCGATTCCATTTTGAGATATGTACTGCATATACCAATCCAGCGCTCTATCTTCAAAGGCCAAGGAAAACTGTGCTTTTTTCACAGTATCGCTCACCACCCCCTGTGCCGTCCATACCGAGTCGGCCATGAACCAAAAACGATCCATGTCTTCATCGACCACACCTTTAAAGGTAGGTAATTTCAAGTGTACTGCCATGTCTCCTTCTAAGAAGGCTTCGGTTGAGGGCTTGCCCTCCTGCGAGCCTGACGAACCTTATGTTGTTGCTCTCCTCGACGGGCTATGGATAGAGTCATTCTTTTCTGGATTGGTTTGATAATACCTACAACTCCATGTTGTAATCTCCTACAGAGTAGCACTCATTCAATTTCTGTCAGATCTTCAGTATTTTCTTGTCAGTGCCAGATCACTTACTCAGACCTATTTGATTCCGGCAATGGAACCATTTGTTGGCTTGAGGGGTCCTGACCCAGGTTCGGTGTGCAAGGTTTTCCAACAAACCCCTATACTACTGGCCCTTTTAGTAGTGACCTGCTTGCGCAGGTCAAAGTCTCACTTGAAGTACTATGGGTGGGTGTTGGAACCAGGTTTCCACACCCTAAGAAAGGATGGGTAAAGCAATCAGAGCTGCGCTAGGTCCTGTAATCCCCAATTACCTTGTTCTGCACAAGGATAATTAAGTCTCTATTTGCATCCACGTGCACTGGATCTATAGTTATATACTTTTTATAACATCAACACAACAGTACATAAACAAAACATAACATATCTATATCCAAGAACGTAGTATATAGATCTTTCGCAACTTAAGTACATAAAACGCACAATATAGCAATTATCAGTAATTCACATAAAAGTACTCACAGATTCAGTTCTCTAACACTCTTTTGCATTCATCAATTCTTCCTTACAATTCCCTTCCCAACCTGCACAGATAGCAGCAGGGTCCACATACAGCTGGACTTGGATCTCCACGCACACAGCCAGCAAGATTCCATTCCCCAAAACCGAAACAGATAGCTTAAATCAAAATTCGCATCAATAGCTCATCATATCCTACCTTTTACAATAAAAAATGCATCTCTATTTATAACAATCTAGCCTTGACTTTCCTATGGTCTACAACCCATGGTTTTCGGACCCCTATTTTTCCCTTTTACCCAATACAACACTTTTAGGGCTTTGACGCACCCCAAAACCCCTCTACTAGATTAAATATAATAGAAAATCTCCAAAATGGACCAGTTTCGTAGCTTGTTAGGAGACCCTGTTCCAACAGTAGGTGTTTCATGATGATGAATAGATAAATCAATTCTTGACCATGATTGTAAACTTTGAAGATGTTGAGATAGACCACGAGGAAGAACAAACAGAGCAGAAAGAAGAAATATTAAAGCTTAAGTAGTCAATAGGTGAATAGAAGATTATCCAATTGAAAGATAATGTGCTCCCCAAAGGGTTGGTTCCCCTTGAAAGGTTATTTGATGCTAATGATGTTGTTGTTGATTCAAAGAAAGAATATCAAGAAGAAGATATGGAAGATTGTAATTTGGGAACTCAGCAGGAACCCAAAATAGTGAAATTGTTCAAAGGTGTTCATATTGGCTCGCTGTAATTTGCAATATTTGCAAGAAAAAATAGCAAATAACCACATAAAACCACTTTTGAGTCCATGACGTAGCCTTCTTGGGCTTAGAGAGGGTTGTCTCTGTGTTTATGATGACATGATTTAGCTTTATGATTATATTTTCTGATTTTAGGCTAGTTATGAAGATTGGGGTTGTTTGTTTGTTTGATTGATTGTATGTTGAATAGGTAGATTGAGGGAATCTTAGTCCATTAGGCTATGGAGTCATAAAAGGTTTAAATTATACATCAAATTTTCAAGGGTTTTCAAAGGGCAAGCTAACTATATCAAGTGGATCTCTATGGCAAGATGAATATGAAATGATAGTGAGTTCAATAAATCTAAAGAGCAGACAATCTCTAAATTATTTAAATATACTTCAAAATAAAAGAAGAGAAAATAGTCTCTAAATTCTACATTTAGGTCTTTAGATGAAAAAATTCAAGAGAACATTTCAGTAGAGGTAAAGAACAGTTAAGAATTGTTTAACTCAACTTTATAAGAAAGACCTCAAGATAACAGTTTCAGAGAAACTAAAGAGCAGTTAAGAATTATTTAGTTAAACTTCAAAAGGAAACCTTTAGATAACAACTAGATGAAATTAAAGAGCGGTTAATAATTCCTTAATTAAACTTTGCAGAGGAAAAAATTAAGATATAGTAATAGTTAGAATTAAGGTTCTCATGCAGCATATCTTAATCTAAAATTTTTTTTTCTGATATCAGGGAGATTGATGTACAGTATGGAAAAAAAAGGAGAAACATTAAGAAAATAAGGATAACATCACCATTAACATAGCTCAAGGATCATGTGAAAGTGCTTGTATTACTGATGTCTAGCTCAAAATAGTTACAGTGCTCCAATACAATAATCATTGAAACTCAGAGTCTAAGAAAAATCCAACCCAACAACCCACCATGATAATGAACAATATATGAAGTATTTAACAACAACTGAGGAGGTTTCCCTAACCTAGGGTGGTAGATTTTCATTTACTACAGAGTAAATGAATTTTTGACAATTGATACAATGCAAGGCCCAAGCCAAAAATATCCCTAATAGACCTATTTTAGTAATAACTTTCAAATTAACTCCTGAGATAACTTTAAGATATTTTTGACCAACTACCTGTAGAATTAACTATTATAATATATTTTAATTTTTTGTTAAAATGTATCTGACTGTAATATTTACTTTGGTGGCTTTCATTAAATAAAATTCAAGCTAGAGGTGGCCGATGTGTTTGAGAAGTGGTAAATGTTGAGTTGCCTTGTAATATGGCTTTGTCTTCCTCGTTAATTTGTTTCTTGATTTTTATTTTAATCTTTAAACTGTCTTTATTGTCAGTTGTAATTTCTTCCTTTATATTTCTGTTTTATCTGCCTTATTCTTAACTCTGTCCTTAATTTTGAACCTGTCTTCGTCTTTACCCTGACCATTTTGTTTAACTCTTTTTCCTTTACTGTCCTTTGAATTGAATAAATGTTGATGTTACTGGAATGAATGTATAATTACTGATAATCATTACTGTCTTTATCTTTGTTTCATTTCAGCCTTTTTTCATTCTCCTGCACATAATCCCCTAGTAAATAAGGATTTTGATTTTAAAATTCAGAAGGGCTGGTTTTAAATAATTGTTTTGGAACCAGAACAACAAGTTGCTTATCCATTCTGGCATGCTAATCACCTGTAAAATCAAAACAATTTATTAATCAAACAAGATCCCGCAGGGTGGTGAGAAATGGTGGTTTATCGCATTTACGCAGGGTAAGAAATTTTATCACATAGGCATGGCGTGCGAGTCGCTTTGAATTGGAAATAGAGGATGGTTTTTGTTATGTGCGGGGAGGCGGTTTTGTGGTTTTTCGCATGGTGCACAAGCAGTTAGGCGGTAATTTTTGCAGGGATGCATTGGAATGGATGGGTGACACGTGGTGGAAGGGAGGGTTCCGAAACCTCCATTTTTGTAACCCTATGAAATTTTTAACCCTCGTGAAGTTTGGGTTGCGATATGGAGCAAGGGACATTGGATTAGGCGATGGGGGATCAGACAGTGGTCGGGTTTGATTGATTGCGGGTTAGTTTGAAAGGGTGGGGTCAGGATTAAAATGAAACAAAGGTATAAAGAGTGGGGGTTAAATATAAGGTGGGGTTTTAATATATTAGGTGGGTAATATGTAATGGTGGGGCCCATGGAAAATATTAGAATGGAGGGATCAACGGGGGTCGGGGTTTAAATACACAGGGTTTACTTAAAAAGTGGGACCGATAGATTAAATTTATTCAAAAACAATGTAAAAATGGGTTTTTACATTGTTTTTGAATGAATAAGGGAAATGAGTGAAGGGGAAAGGATTAATGCGGGGAATATGGTTTTTAAGAAGGGGAAACAAGGGATTTTAAGAAGGGATTTCAGAGGGTGATAAAGTCATAAAAGGGTAAAATGAAAGGTAATGGAGAGGCTAAAAGGAAAATAATGAAGGCAGTGAGATTTGGTTCTTCATCATACTTAATCAGAAATTTTTTTCTCTTTTAACTGGATCAAATGGTAGATGGACTTGTTTGGCCCCTTTGTTTTCTCCTCAAAATAAAACTATCTAATTGCTAACCTTATAGCTTCCAAAGGCTCAGATTAAACTGATGAGATATTTTATTCTCTACCTAACTACTGATATGCCAAGATTAAACAGTTTTGCCAGATTTTTATTCACTAACTCTTGGCTCGAGGTGTCCTAACCCAGGTTCGGAGTTCAAGGTTTGCCAAAAAAACCCTACACCACTAGCCCTTTCGGCAGTAACTCTCTTGCGTAGGTCAAAGTCTCACCCGAAGTAGTATGGGTGGGTACTGAAACCAGGTTTCCACACCCTAAGAAAGGGTAGGTAAGACAAGCAGAGATACATCTGGCCCTGTGATGCCTAGATCACCTCTTTCTACAACAGGTTTATAGGTCTCTTTTCTCATCCACGTGCGCAAGGTCTATAGTGTTCGAGAATTATATATGTTGATCAGCGGTTGTCATTGATGTCAACCCAAACAGCACCAGGGGCTAACCCAATATTGCATGGGAATTTTAACCTACCAAATTAATATATTCTGGGTCAATAATGCTTTTGATGGTTTCTATTTGTCGATATGTTTCCATTGATATATGGCACACCATGTAATTCTTCACGGTTCGAGAGACATTCATGTTTGAAGTTTGTACCCCCAGTTAGTGGGATAAAACCCCATGGGTTTGGGGCATGGGTCATTGAAAAGTCATAATTAATATTTTTTAAGCTCCTAAAATCCCTCCCACATTCACTTATTGAATCCCCTCTCAACTTAAGCATTTATATAAATCATGATCCTCATTTCCTCCTTATGCAAGGGATTCGACTATCTGAAATAGGTCATTGTGGAATTTTCACTATAAATTTTTTTCTACGAAGGTTCAGAAGTGGAAATTTTTATAAGGCGAAGCTAAAATCCTGAGGAAGCTGCAGTAAAAATTTCATATCAAGGTGCGCAATATTTTTGGAGATATGATCTGAGGAAGTCAGGGTTTTTGCAGGCTCCTGAAATTCATCTCAAAGAAGTGACCTTGTTAAATTCGTTATAACTCTCTCTCTGAGTATCGGATTGGAATTCCATAAAACGTGGCGGATAGTGCATAGTATGTACTATTCGCTCTATCAATTTTAGAGACAAATGAAGAAAAGGTGACACGTGGCATGCCGTACAAGTGCGCTCTGCTGAAACAGTCCTTAATTAGGGCATTGTGAGAGATTGGGTATAACTCTCTCTTGAAGAATCCAAATTGGGTCAGACATGTGGCATTGGAAATAAGACTCAGAGGAATACTACAGGACCAAAAATCATACATTGAGGATCTGAAATAACAGAGATACACCAGATTCAATATCGAGCTCCTAGAAGGCAAGAAAAAGCTAGATCATGTGTTGTCAAGGGTTGCAAAGGACCAAAATTTCTACAGTAGCAAAGCAAAGCAAGGTGTAGCAGAGGGTAGCGTGATAAGAGCAGCAACCAAGGTGCATAATAGTAGCAAGAAGTTCATCATATGAAGTCTTCAAGTGGGCAGCACTATATACAATCATTGTAAAGGTATCATTGTACTTAGTCATTGTAAATACATTATTGTACAAATTGTAATAGTATCTATCTACTAAGGGTTGAAGAGGCAGTGTTGGGAGGTCTAGGATAATCATTATGTGGTTGTGTGAAAGTTGGGGTTATGTTCTAGTATATCTTCTTCTTCTACATCATTCTATATCATTGTAAAGTGGACCATTTTCTTTGGTACGGGAGTCCATTCTTCTTTTATTCTTCTATAGGGTGGTAGGGTGGTGCTAGGCTGAGTTGTAGCTCATTGGTTGTTGGGGCATCCATTTAGTTGACTACTGAATAATCTCGGGCATTGGAGCATCCATCCAGTGGGAGTTGGAGAAGAATTATTTTCTAGATTCTACGAAGTTGGAGCTTTATTTTCAATTGGAGTTGAATATTAAAGAATTATTAGAAAATCATTAGGTGGTTTTTGTCCTGGAGTGGGTTTCCACCTTAAAAAATGTGTGCATTTTTGTTCCTCTTGTTTGCTACTATCATTGTACAAACACTGATAATAATTGAAGATTAACTAATGCTCTAATTGTAAGGAATACTGATTCACCCCCCCCCCCCCCCTCTCAGTATTTCCAACAATATACTTCTATGACAGTAGCACAATATTGCATAAAATAGAACAGAACAGATCCAGATGCAATAAACACACTTACATAAATATTTTACAGCTTGAATACAGAATGTGCATAATACAAAAATTACCAATGATTCATACAAACAATACACATAGATTTAGTTCTCAACAACCTTTATTATTTATCAATTCATCAATTCCCTCTTACAATACTTGCCCCAACCTACACACACAGCAGCAGGGTCCGCACACAACAAGAATTTGGATCTCCATGCACACAGCCAGCAGGAGTCCTTTCCCCAAAAACCCAAACAGATATATTAACCCACAATTCGCATCAATAGCTCTTTCTTCTCTGCCTTACAATTCAAAATGTTCCTCTATTTATAATAATCTAGCCTAAACTTTCCTGTGGTCCACAAACCATGGTTTCTGGACCCTTGGTTTACCCTTTGACCCATTACAACACTTTCGGGGCTTTGTCCCACCACAAAACCCCTATGCTAGCCTAATTATAATAAAAAATATACAAAATTGGACTAGTTTTGCATCTCGTAGGAGACTCTGTTCCAATAGTCCCCCAACACAATCTTGTGACTCGTCCCAAGTCACCGTGGTGATGCGGTCTCTATCCACTCACATAAATTATTTAAGGCAAAGATCAGCAAAGGTAACACTTCCTGACTTTGAGTAGCAGCACTTTGTGTGATATTGACAAGCTTCAGGGAGGTAGGTCCTTCAGGGGCAGTGGTAACCTGTTCCAAAATTTGGTTGAGCCATGAAATGGCGTTGTGAGCATCCTAAGATATCTGGAAGGCAGCATCGCCCCATGGATTCACACGCTTTTTGATTGTATGCTTGGTGCACCGGAGATCCACAATCATGTCCTGGAGGGCATTGTTAGTTTTCAAGATTGCTAGATGCTGCGCGGGGCCGAGGGAAGGCGAGGTAGCTTCGATCTGATCGAAAGCAGCTTCCTTCTGGTGTAAGTTCTCTCTAACACGCTGAATCATTAGGTTGAACTAGGCCGTTGTCCAGAGCTACATAGCCACTTCGAGCAACTGAGTACCCAGAGTAAGGTGCCCTTTAATAACATCTGTAGCTTACATTATCAACGCAGCTCGTTGCACCTGTACCTCCGGGGATATGGTAGGTTGTGCTTGGGCCTAGTATGCTATGAATTGGCGGGCCAAATAGGCCTTGAGGGCCTGCACTTCGGTTCGCGACGCCCTAAGTGCTACAACCAATCCTTCTAAGGTAGCCCAGAGTAGATTTGACATCAATAATTCGTCAGGGATCTTTGCGGTGAGCCGATGAACCACCGTTTCAAGTTGCACCATAAGGGGGATACCTTCGGTATGGCATGTGAGGAGCGGTGTGGCCACATTGAGGTGTTGTTGCACAGTATGATCACGATGATGGATCTCTTATAGCATGACGATGTGTAATCCCTGTAATGCCTCATGGGGCAGTTGCGCTAAATCTATTTGGAGTTCCGTAGCTGTTGGGTAGTGGTTACCGAACAAGATAGTGCCATGTAGTGAAAAAATATGGCCCTCGTTGGTAGGGAGCCTGGAACTATGGAGAAGTCGCAGCGTGTCCCTATATCGCTTCGTACCTTGAGGGGACGGAGTATCCCTGTTGGTCATCTCCTCTGTGCGCAAGACTAGCTGTGACTTGTCTGCGTCAATTCTCATGGTGCGCTATGGTAGTCGCGTATCATCTCGCATAACATATTTAGAGCCCATTTGGCTGGGGCCTACTATCATCCCAGGTTTGGGATGGGTGGAAACTCCCATCGTGGAGCTGTAGCATCATTATACCTAGGGTTCAATGTCAATTTTTCCTGTCGAGAGCCAGAGGGCAATCAAATTATCAATCTCGGCATCCCCAGACCCCCTTAACACAATGTCTGCAGGCATTGGACTGGTAGGTGTCGAGGCACTTGGAAAGTTAGGGCCTGCCATAGCAAAAAAAGGATAGGCTTCCAATTTGGGAAACTCGTACACCGCAAAGGTAGGTTGATGGGGTACGACCCCAATGCTACAAGTCTAGAAAATCAAGTAGTAGAATAACAGATGCAGAAGACAGAGACAATATGGAGCCCTGAGCAGAACTATCCCTTCTTCCTTACAATGCCCGGGGTTATCCAACAGTAGAGTAGTTCTAACGTGAAACTTACCATCAATCACCTGAAAAAACTCATCATAAATTGTGGCATTTATGGTCAGCTACCTATTTTCTGTAATGGTACAATTCCCTTTTCACCCAAATGCAGCATTCTGACAGTCATCACTTGCACTTAATTGCTTTCACATGGATGTACTGGCTTTGGATGAAGTGTTCGTGTTGTTCGCACATCCTGAATTAAATCCAACATCAGATGTGTTGTAATGTGATTTAGGTACAACTTACGCAACCTGGTAGCCTTACACATCTCGTTGAGCACCGTGTTTGGGATAGTTCAGGGATCACTCACTCCCTCTATCGAGTTGAAGCTCCAGTATTCCATCATATGTGGTACCGATGTTCCCCCTGATCTGGGTGCAATGTGAAGGTGTGATTTTCCTTTGCTTAGGGCATCTGTGTTCTACAGAGCTGCGTCGAGTGTCCTTGTGCCATCTTCCACCTTAAATGTTCACAGAAAATCAGCCCGCAAATTCTCCCAAATTCACCTGCGCTGGTGCAGCTCTGCATCTAAATATCACACAGTTGGGCGTAGGCCTAGGCTATGGATAAACAGGTGAATTCGTTCCTGTTGGGTCCTGTCACACCATTGTGTTTCCCATGCAAGCAAATATCTGCATGGGTCTTCGGATCCAAGGAATTATTAGATCCATTTCCCCGCTGGAGCTTTAAACCGCAGGATCATCTTATCCCAACATTCCTCCCAATCGTGGAATACCATCCTGTGCGTATTCCAATAGTGCGTCGGCATTTCACACAGGGCTAGCTTAAGGGCCCCTAGCCTACGTCCCTTGGGAACTTCTACTTCGAATGCACATAAACATTCATCAATGTTACTGGAGTCCCCAAATTAGGGCAAGTCTCTTACCTCGGCAGAGATGCAGCGGAAATTCTTTGTGACCCAAAGGCATCGTATCACCGAAACCTTGTGCAACCGGCCCTAAAAATTATCTAGTTCCCCATCAGAGTTAGACAGGCACTCACTATCCTTTTCCAAGAAAAGTACACCCTCCACCATGGGGTTAATCTAATCTTCGTCATGTGTGATGAGCTTGTAGATGTGATTCACCTCCTCCGCATCCTGCGGTGGCTCTATATACCGCGTGCCTTTCTCGGGATCCAATGGTACTATTACTCGTGTACCATTATTTTCAAATACCATTCTGTGATTTTTGAGATTGATCACACCCCCCATATCTATAGCCTAGTATAGTCCTAGGAGTGCAGGGTAGATATCTGCATCTTCCACTATTTCTATTACCTCAAAGTCAGCTTGGACTTTTACTCCTGCGATATCCACCATGATTCTTGGGAGCCTTCCTAGAGGGATGATATTTTGTTGATTTTCCATGCGCAGATGGATGGTGGACCATTCCAATTTAGGTTCTTCCATTTGTTGCCACGTTTTCTTCGGTAATACGTTCGCATCTAATCCAAGGTCCAAAATAAATTGATCCATCTCGTAGTCACCAATATGTGCAGTCATTTGCATTTCTCTTCTGGTGCATTTTTTATACCTGTATAACTTGTGTATATCCTTGGTCCCGAGAGTCGGATCGGGTCGAACTGTGCAGCTATTCATTTATTCTTGAAGGTTCTCTATAGCCTTTGAGTTACGTAGCAACTTCAGACATGCCTGCAGAAAGGGCGCAACCTCCTCATCTATCTACACAGTAACTGCTATTGTCTCTTGTCCCTTGCTCATGTTTGATCCTTATTGAGAGGTCATAGGATCCCTGGTAGTTGTTTCCTTCGCTCCCTAGGTGACTATCGCACTGCATGTTATGAATTTCACACTGGGGTCTATGTTTCTTAGCCCGGATTTAACTCTTTACACATTCTGCGTAGGGGTGGGTTGTTTTTCTTGCATTTTGGCTATTAAAATCGGGCAATATTCAACCACATGGTCTAGCTATCTACAATATTTGCACGATTTCCTTGTGGGATTTGGGCAGTCCTTGGAAAATTGTCCTACCTCCCCGCAGTTATAACAGATTAACTGCCCACGTCCTCATCCTGCTCTTCCTCCCCGACCTCCCCTACCCTTTGCTGGAGAGGCACCAAATCTCGCAGGAGATCTTGGCGACACAGGGTCTCATTGTACCCTATAAAAGTTCTGACTATCTATCATCAAGTCATAAGTGCGACAATTCTGCTCATCATGTCCTATCGACCGGTAGAACCTACACCACTGTTGCTTCAGTTCTGGGACATACGCACCTAGCCGAGGGCAATGGTTTTTATCATGAAGCCCTGCTACATGACAGTCATCGCACCACAACACAGGTCCACTTGGGCTTGGTCATGACAGGATGGGTTCCCCACTCACTCCTGGGCAGACTAGACTGGGTCCTCCTACCTGCATGTAATCTGCCAATAGAGGGCACTGATCCTTCGTATGGCCAGACACCTGACATCGTACGCACCATAGATCTGCGCTGGATCCTTTTCCTCGTTCCTTTTGCAGGTTCTGAATTTCCATGTGCATAGCTCCAAGCTGCTCCTGAATTTGTTGTACTCCTATTGAAGTATCTTCTCTGGGCACATCTTCTAGTTTCATAGCGACTTCCATAGCTTTTTCCTGAGACTCAAAGTTTTGGTGACTGATTGGCATACGCAGGTGGGGCAACAACATAGCGATGAACCATTTTGTATGTTGTCTATTGTCATATGAAAATCCTCCTTCCCTGATTGCTTTCTTCAATCGCTGATCAGCCTCCCATACAGACTCAGACGCACCTTGCTTGAAGTCCTTCACTTCTGCTACCAACTGAGAGCAGGATTTTGGCTTTCAGAATTGTTGCTTTAGAGCGTCCTTAATATCTTGAATGGATGCACTCCCATTCTGAGAAATGTATCTCATATACCAGTCCAATGCTCTATCCTCAAACGTCAGGGATAGTTGCACCCTCTTCACTGTATCGTTTGTCACATTTTGTGCAGTCCAGATGGAGTCTGAAACAAACAAAAATTGGTCCATATCCTCATCCCCTACCCCCTTGAAGGTAGGTAGTCTCAGGCGTGCAGCCATATCACTGTCCGGCGGGGGTGGTGGTATGGGTGAGTTCTTACCTTTGTGCGGCCTGGGTGGCGATGTAGCTAGGGGGTCTTGCGCAACCATTTTTCACAGAGAGTTATAGGTGGATCTTCCCCCGTCAAGGTTGGTCCGATAGTATTTACCACTGCGCGTCACGTTCTTGTTGGGATCCGAGGTCATTCAGTCGGTATGACTACACAGAATAATTTTCTCACATAGTAGTATCTTAATCAGCAGCAGTAGTGTCTTTAGGAACTTGCCCTAGAATCCCTTCAAGAATCTCCGCTCGGCCTCAGAGTAAGATAAAAACTGATCAATAGTAAATTCTATCACAAATCCTCCCAACACACTGCCCACCCAGTGATCCACTGTGTGAGTGATGGTATTATCGGTTCGTTCCAACTGCTAGATCAGCTTTGGAGTCCACTGAGTGACTCGTTCATCCTTCCAACACTTCTGGAATTCTACCAGCCTAGCCAGCCACTCCTATAGATAAATTGAAAATTTCACAAAGAAAATTTCGTAGCTTTCTTTAAGAATGTACCTATTTTTCCACTTTTCCACTGTTAACTTCGTGTTCCGATTTTCTTTCACCGGAAACTTATGAATCTAATTTTTGAACCACTCCTCAATTTACTTCCTTTCAGGCTTCCAATATTATCTTGTCATTACCCGATCCCTTTCTCAAAATGCTCCAGGTCCCAGCAACGGACCCATTTGTTCGGTCGAGGGGTCCTGACCCAGGTTTGGAGTTCAAGGTTTGCCAAAAAACCCCTATACTACTAGCCCTTTTGGCTGTGACCTACTTGCGCAGGTCAAAGTCTCACCCGAAGTAGTATGGGTGGGTGCTGGAAGTAGGTTTCTGCACCCTGAGAAAGGGTAGGTAAGGCAAGCAGAGTTATGTCTAGCCCTGTGATTCCTAGATCGCCTCTTTCTGTGCAGGGTTTACAGGTCTCTTTTCGCATCCACGTGCGCAAGGTCTATAGTGTTCGAGAATTATATACTTCTATGACAGTAGCACAATATTGCATAAAACATAATAGAACAGATCCAGATACAGTAAACACACTTACACAGATCTTTCGTAGCTTGAATACAAAATGCGCATAATACAACAATTACCAATGATTCATACAAACAATACACATAGATTCAGTTCTCAACAACCTTTCTTACTTATCAATTCATCAATTCCCTCTTACAATACCTGCCCCAGCTTGCACACACAGCAACAGGGTCCACAGACAGCCAGCAGGAGTCCTTTCCCCAAAAACCCAAACAAATATATTAACCCACAGTTCGCATCAATATCTCTTTCTTCTCTTCCTTACAATTCAAAATGTTCCTATTTATAATGATTTAGCCTAAACTTTCCTATGGTCCACAAACTGTGTTTTTCAGACCCTTGGTTTACCCTTTAACCCATTACAATTCTTTCGGGGCTTTGATCCACCCCAAAACCCCTACGCTAGCCTAATTATAATAAAAAATATACAAAATCGGACCAGTTTCACAGCTCGTAGGAGACACTATTCCAACACTAAATATCAAATTGAAATTTAAAACATGAATGAATCAAGATTAAGAAGTTTGATCATCATGAATTGTGTCATTTTGGACAATCTGCACACAATTTTATTTGCAAAATTAAACTAGACTAAAGTTAGTGGCATTTAGATGTGCAACACTTTCAGGATTTGCTCTTATCTCTTTTGTGGGGTTTATTCTTTATCTTTTTCTTTCTTTTGTTCCTTTTATTTTTCTTTTTAGGATAGGCCCCCTTCTAATTGTTTAATATGAAAAAATCTTTGCAGAAAGAAAAGGTATGTGACAGAACAAACTTTGATAAATAGTCAATTCAAAATTATGATCCCTATTATTATAGGAACCTAATAGTGGCTCGAAATGGGGAGGGAAGCTCCTTTAGGAGGTTTCAAGAACCTTGTAGATTAGTAGCATGTTTTATTTGGTTGATTTCCACTATGTAATCCTAATTTGCTGCAACTTTTGTGACTGTGACCTTTGAAAACTGAAATCCATGCTTACTGCAGACTAAAATATGAAATGCACTTGATCTTGAGCATGAATAAACAATCTGAAATTGGGAATTCTAAACATGCTCAAGTGTTAAGATCTCTTCTGCATACATGCCTACCCGACCTATGATTTAAATACTTTTTCTTCCTTTTGGGGTCCATTTAGATTTCGCAAACCTGGTCATCATTTTCCCTTCTAAATTTCTAACTTAGCATCTATCCTTATTTCTCCTACTGGTTCATATTAAGCTTTTGAACCAATGTCATTTTCTACCTATCTATTGATAAGCCAAGATTGAACAGTTTGGAAAATCTTCATTTTCTAACTTATCAGCAAAACTTCAAAATTTGTTTAATCATGTTAAACTATATGATTGAACAAGGCTTTCTCAAAAGTAGTGGCATTTGGATTTGCACACTCTGAGAAACATTCATTTTTTGGTATGGGGCTTACCTTTTTCTTTTAATCTGCCCTGTTTTCTTCTTTTCTTTCTTTGTTTTTGTTTTATCATATTAGGCTTATGGACTTTGCTTTAGGCCACAACGTGGTCCATTTTTTTGTTTGAAATTTGTTTAAGAAATGATATATACAAATGAAGAAAATTCAAACTAAGATTTCTAACTAAAGTAATGTTTCAACATCCTGCCATTGAAAGGACCTCCAAACAGTTATGTTCCATCCATTTCTTGTAAGAATAATGCGTTATTACCCCTTGCAAAATGAATGATGTATGGACCTTTCCATAGGATATCAAAATTTCCACGCATCCTGTTAGGGTCCTATAATAATAGGATTCATAATTTTTAATTGACTTTGATTAGTCTTTTAATATGTACATACTTTTCTTTTTGCAAAATTGTTTTCCCAGATTAGAAAAATAAAAAAATTAAAGAGGGAAAAAGTCCTAAAATAAAAATCAAAGGACTTAAAAGAAAAAATATCAAAAAGAATATGAAAATGAACCCCAAACAAAAAGAGATAAAAATAAAACATGAAAGTGATGAAAATTCAAATGCCACTACTTTTTACTTCACTTTTCAAAATAATATTGTGTGCATCTTGTTAAAAATGCCACAATACGTGAAAGTTAAACTGCTTAATCTTGACCTTCCATGATTCAAATTTCATGTTGATAGATAGAGAAGAAAGATCTAGCCAAATTGTTTAATCTTGGAAGATCAGTAGTCAGGTAGAGAATAGAAAGGATCTCAACATTTCAATCTGAGCCCTTGGAAGAAATAAGGTTAGAACTAGTTAGTTTGTTGTTTAAAGGAAAAATGAATAAGGGTTTGCAAGCTCAAATGCACCCATGTAAATGAAGAAAAAATATTAGGGTAGTTGATGGGCAGGTAGAAGCAGTTTTCACAAGGCAGGGATAACAAAAAAATTGGTCATTTAATTTAATAACTCCCTTTCAAAATCATTCCCCTTGTAAAAATACCCCATCCCCTTCATTTTTACTCTTTCCCCTTATTTCACTTATTTCCCTTTGCACAAAACCCCTTTTCCTAAGTTTAAAACACATTTTCCTTGGGAAAAGTAAAACCCCTTTACTAATTTCCCTTTTCATTTAAGAATACACCAAAAACTCATAAAAAAAACATTAATCCTATGTTTTAAAACATATATCGGGTCCCACTATAAAAACTCATCCCGATGTTATTTTTACTTAGTGTATTTTTACATTTCCCCTATATTATACAAATCACCAACTTATTTACATTTGTATATTATTAACATTTAACATTATTTATTAGCTTCCATTATATACCTTTTAATATCGTATATATTACGAATTCCCCTTTATATATATATATATATATATATATATATATATATATATATATATATATATATATATATATATATATTTCCCAACCCACGTTTTATTTATAACATATAGTTTTATTTTCCCACATGTAATATATTTCGAGCCCACATATTACTATCCCGCCTATTATAATAATTCCATATTCCCTAACCTCGTTGGTATGTAATTAACCCTATCGCATATATCAAACCCCGACCAAATACATTAAAACCAACGCATATGAAACACATAAACCTGGATTTACTATAAAGTCTCGGGCCCCACACCTTTTAAAAGCTAAATAATCCATCACATCCTCCCAACTGTCGGATCTTAACCGATCAGATCCAATGTCCATTATCTCCTTTCGCACATTTCATAGCACGATCATTAACATACTCCCAACCATGCGATATCCACGGTTTTCACAGCCCAGCACCTGGCTACATAGCCAATTCCCATTTGATCGCGTCAATCAAAATTATACCACTAACCACCTTTCGTTTATGAAAAAACCACTGAGCGCTTTTCTCCTAACCGTTGTTAAACCACCTACCCATTAGAATTGACCACACATTAATATTAAAACAATGTTTGGTGAAAATGGATATAGCCGCCCATTTCACCATTTTTGTCATTTATGTTACAGTTTTCTGTAGAAGAAGCATTGCCAACCTCTTTTCGTGCCAAATATCAATATGGTGACCTATAATCCAACATTTTCAATTAGAATTCAACCAACTTGTTGCCAAAGAAATTGTAGTAGTCATCCAAAGAACTATAAAGACCTATGAAGCTTCAGAAAATCTTTTTTGCAACCTCAGAACCCTTCTGCAAATCAAATCTCCATCTTTCTCCATGTATTCCTCAAAGTACTAAGACTTGTGCTTACAGAAAACAAAAATAAGTAATTGAATTAGCATAGAAGCCTTAGCATACCAAAAGGAACCTTTGTAGTTTCTGAAATATGTTTTTCTACAGACCCTATGCATTTTTTCACAGATTCTGAGGCCTGAGACTATTTTAATCACAGAGATTGAATAATTGAAGATTTTTAGACCTCTTCAGACCTAAAGAAAGTCCCCTTTCTTCCCAAATCATTTTTTTTCTACAAACCCTAGACCTAATTTCACAGGATTCCCAAGGTTTGAGACAGTTTTTTATTACAGAAAGTAATAATTGACCAATTGGCTTCCTAAAACCTTCTGCAAGCTGTTATCATTTGTCTGAGGTGCTAAAACAAACTTAAATCAGTTTTTTCTAAGTAAAATATTAATTAATTGATAAATCAAACAGAACAATGGCTTCCAAAGCAGTAGTAAATGTCAATATTCTACATCATCATATTGTAGATGTATAACAAACTCCCCTGGCTAATAAATATTTTAAAATTAATGACACATTCACAGAATTTAACCTTCTTGAGCCCCACTGCAGGAGTCATAAAAAATCCATAGAGCAAGCAGATGAGGTTTTCATCTCGGAATCCAATTTTCCAAAGCATGTATTCCCACAAAATTACCAATGCCCATAAGTAATTAGACTTTTTCAATCTTGTTATTTCCCTGATCAGAGAGCCATAATAAACCTTGAAAAATAAATTCTATTTACTATTAATGCTGAGTCTCTCAACCAAATGCTCCAAATCAAATCCAAACCAGATGAAACCCCTTTTTCCATTGAAGCTCTCACATAGCTATACATGAGTCTAGACTTCCCCAAGAGGTTCCATATATTCCAAAATTTCATTCCTTCCTCTGCAGAAATTCCCAAGATAAATCCTCCTTACCCAACTGCAAAATTTTCTGAAAGAACCAGAGATATCATTAGCATGTTGTCTTTTATTCATGGATATTTCACAGATGAGCATGTTGATGTTGTAGTGTTAGGTTTTTTGTCTAGTTTCACACTTGGTCAGCCTCCTGCTACCGTTTTTAATTTTTCCCAATACCTTGTTGATTGTTGGCGAAGAAACAGGTCTCGCAGGCAAGACCCAGGTTCAGGGGTTGGGGCCAACAAGGGAGTTTGCTGTAGTCTAGAACCATGCCCGCATTGTCACCCTACTCCGGAGAGCAGAGAGTCTCACCCGAGGCGTGTCGCAACCACATGAAGAAGGGGAATAGATCGATAGGAGTGAAAGGATCCGCAACTCATGATTAACAGTGAGTTGATTTCATAAACATCATTATATAAGCAAGAACATTCAGAGAGAGTACAAGTATTAAGCAAATAAAATTTTAAGTCATCACAACCATCATGCATGCATGTGACTCAGATAATAAGACAGCAACCTGCAAGTATATTGATAATCTTCAACCAAGCCCATAGTTACATCGCTTACATAGGAAGAGATTACAAGTTTGTCACAGACATTATAAGACATAAAAGTAGATAAGAGAACCCTAGGAACTACAGAGATGTCATGCTCGGCCTGTATTCTCTCTGCAACATCCATTCATTCTCCTTCAGTCGCTTCTACATTCTTTCTCTTTCAGCCGGGTGACGGCTATTTATTCACCCGCCATCGCAACTGTTAGTTCCTCTTGCATTCTTCTTTAGCTTCTTCTGGCTTCTCTCTTGTTGTCTGTGTGTTCTGCTCTCTGTCTTATGCTGTATATTCTCTTCGTCTGTATTCATGCATCTGCTTTCTTTAGCTATCTACTTGTTCCCTCGCAACTTCGGTAGCTCTGCTAATCACCGTATTTGTGACCCAATTGCGGCTGCCATGTGTCGTTCTGCAACCCCAAAAAGCCATTCTTTATTCAAAATTCAAAATATTCAAAACAATTATTCAAAACAAGGGCCCCAACATTCATAATATTCATGAAAAATTGGTCAAAATTCCTTCTGAAGGTGTTTTTAAGTATTCCTCAGTCTTATTCCACATGTTTTTATACTTTCACTCTGAGAATTTTGCCATAAACCTTCAGAAGCTTGATGTTGAAAGAAACCCACAGTCAGCCATATTTTGGACTCCTTTAATAGGAAAATATTCCACACAGTCCACCTTTACAGATTTTATTAATTCCTTACTTCATCCTATGGGAAATTTTCTAAACAATAGCAGGAAGCCCAAAATTAGTGAGGAAATTAAGAAGGTCCTATAGTTGTCAAAACATAATAGGATAGGAGATTGGTAATTGTACCAAAACCATACAGAGATAAGGGTATTCGATGAAATCTCATTCCATATAAACTGCCCAAATACCTCCCAATGAGGTTATTTTCCCTTGAGTACATAAGACAGATTCTTAATTCTTATTCAATTAATTTCCTTGTTGTTAAGAAAAAGACACAGTTCAAAATCAAGAATCAGGTTGGCCCTTTCATTTGTAACAGTAGGGATGCAAGTTCAGAGGCTGAAAAGTATTTACAGGAGTTTAAATTCAGTAAGAGTTTTCTATGGTATTATGATCCTCTAGGAGTAATATGTAAATTGAGAGTTAAATTCAAATTGAATCCTTATGTACATGAGAAGAAACTAGATATTGAGAAATACTATAACCAGTATGAATGGTTGGAGAACACCTTTATAGAGGCAGAGAAGCAAGGTGATACTATTCAAACCTTGCACACTCCATCCCAAGAAGATAAAATCTCAAAGAGAAATAGAGAGTAAGGATCATATACTACAGAAACTACAACCGGAACTAAATTTAAATTGATGTACATGAAGAAGCCTAAATTAAATCCTGTCAATGAAGGATTAGAAATAATAGAAGTGATTGATACAGAAACAACAGAAAAGGATAATGCACCTCCTATAGTGATTAAAGAAGAACATCAACCATCAACTTCTAAAACTCATCTTATTCAGAAGCAACACATATTTGAAATGTTATCTTCCAGCAAAACAACAGAGAAAGAGATGGAAATTATGCATAAATATAGAGAAATAAAGATGAAAAATGAAGCTTTGAAGACTGATACATAAAATCAATATTGGAAGCAGTCACAGAGTGACCAAAGCAGATTGCTTTCTGCTTTTGACTATAAGACTAGGAAAATGTAGATGACTTTCCTGTAGCTTAAAGTCAAGCATCCTAAAACACCAGCAGAACAAAAAATCATCATATGAAGTTCATGTAGATGACCTTCATCCCATTGATCAGATTGAATTTCACAAACAGGCTCGTCAAATGCTTTATTCAAAAATGACAAAAAAGGTAATGAGTGTTCAGAAGCTACAAAATACTCTTGCAAACATCAAAGATCAACTCAAGTTGGAAAAGGAATCTTCTCAAGAAAAAGATAATAGAATCAAATCACTGGAATATTTGGTTATTGAAGTAAGATTTGATCCTAGTAATGTCAAAGTTGTAGATGAATTGATTAAGAAGAAAAATGCAGATGTTGATGCATTAAAGGAGAAACTAAAGTTTCCTCCTATTGGACATCCTCAAGAAAAGGAGGTGTTACAAGATGAAAATCAGAAATATGAGATGCTGAATCTCATACTATAGTTGACTGCACAAATAAATGAAATAGACAAGTTGGTCCAGGAAAAAAGCATAGAGCAGAAGAAGTCCCTGTCACTCTCATTCCAGTAGTTACAACAGTTGTGCCTTCCACACTGGAAGAATCATTAGATCCTACAGTCTGAATAGCTACAACACTTGCAGTCACCTCATCGAAAACTTCAGCAACAAAGCCTTCAACAACAACGGCCCAGCCTACAGATGAAACAAGCAAGTTAGTTAAAGCAATGAAGGACATGTCTATTTAGAACAATGAGATTAACAGACTTAAAGAACAACTTAAAAGTTTGGAGGATGAAAATAAAATTTCTAAGATAATGCACAAGAATGAAGAACAAAGGGAAAACAGGTTGAATCAGAAATTGAAGAAATTAGAAAAAGATCTAACATTGAAATAACCAATGGCACAAGCCAAACAACATGTTTGGGCGAATATCGTTGAATATGTCAATGGTGTTTGGCCATCCATACAGGTTATATATGAACAGAAAGACTTAGTCAAATCAGCAAGAGAAGCTATCCAAAAGATAAAATAAAAACTTGGCAATAAATCTAAAGAAGCTCTTGAAATCATCAAATTTCTCAATTCTAAGAACAAGCAATAGCTAGAAGCAATTGGAATTAATGACAGAACAAAAACCATCCTAGAAGTTAGGAAGGTATTTCTAAAAAGAATTTGATGATAAATCTAGAAGAGAAATGCCAGAATATGAAATTTTCCATCACAAGGTTCATGATGAAGTTTGACACTCTCAGATAAAAAGGCCTTATAAATCCATTAGTTATTCATGATAAAATAATTAAGCGGGATGATTATGATAAGAAGATGAGAGAAGTGGCTAAGGAGCAAGCCAATAACTTAGCCATGCAAGGTATTCCCACAGGAAAGGTACTTTACAATAACTTTGAGAATCTTTTCTACCTATAGCATGAGGTGAAACACATATTTATCAATAAGCCTACATTCTCAAAGTATTCTGAAGCAGATGAAATATTTAGGAGGATGATGAAGATAAAATTCCCAGAGACAGAATTGTGGGAAAAGTTGATTGATTTAATATGAAATCAGTTTGTAGTAAAAACAGGATAGTCACAGTTTATAGTTAAAATATCACAGTCAAAGAGTATCATAGTGAAATAGTATGAATTTAAAGTGAAAGGTCAAAACATAAATTACAAAGTAGAGTTTATCTTTGAAAACAACTAGGCGGCGTCGTTTATCTGACCTTTCAGCTGCTCCTGTGCCGTTATGAGCTGGTCGCGTTGTTCAGTAAGCACGATTATCTGCTGCTATTGTTCGGCGCACCACTGCTATAGTTCAGAATGTAGCCTTTCGGCCTGATGGGATGCCCTCTGGATAAAGAAGTATAGTTGAGTTGTACCCCATGTTTCTAGGTTGGCGACCCCTGAATTTCTTTGGTCTGGCTACCTTTCCTACAAGGGTTTCCCACTGGAAGCTGATCGATTATAATGCTCTGGAGGGGATGACGGCGAAGTTTGATGAGGCACTGAGTCGGCAATATTCAAGTCTGGCCATTCCTGCTGATCTGTCTAGGCAGTTTGTGGAGGCACAGTAGGCTCAGGTTGAGCCTGAGCTGAGTCGGCACCAATTTGTGCCATCTGGGTAAATATATCAGATAAATAAACTTGGGTTTCCCCAGCGGGGTCGATCGGTGGTACTACTGCTGCAGTACTAGAGTCAACCTCAGCCCTGTGGTCCCTAGTAAGTAGTTCCCAAATGATTGGGTCTGACACGGTGGCGGATGAATTGGATGGGGCGAATGAAGTGGTAGGTGGAGGTGGAATGGTGCGTGTTGGCGGAAGGCGAATGCTAATGAACTTGGAGGGGTCAATGAGTGGTTCTTCTTGTATCGGCACTCCTGTACTCAGTGGTTGGGGTGGATCCTCCTCAGTGAGGTTCACCACTGGACTCGACTCTATGATTCGAGCCCGCTTGGCCGGAGGGGTTTCCAATGAGTCAGTGGTCTTGTTCTTTTCCCCCATCGGGGTCATCGTCGGACTCGAAGGAGTGAAAAAAATAGTGGGGATGGGGGTGGTAATGGAAGTTGTGTGGGGACGCGATGTAGATTGAGAGAACTGGAACTCAGAAAACAAAGGAAAAGGAACAACACCGCTTGAGACGACCTTGGTCGCCGCGTTAAAACTACGTACCTGAGTGTCTAAGCGGCGAATGAGAGGGGCGAGCTACTCGGTGGGATTCTGCTGGGCCGCCTCTGCATCCGTCTCAGCAGGCCGTTGCTGCGGTAGCATCTGATCAAAGTTGTAAATGGGTACCCCATTTCAGATTTCCATCGCGACCCCCGGCCACGAAAAAACTTCATTGTGGAAAACGGTGTCTTCCAGCTGGAACTTTAGTGGGCGCATGTGAAATGTATCCTCTGGCACATAAGTAGGTTGGATATAAGTATGCCTGTGACTGACCTCGAACCATACCTATTCACTGTACGCATCTAGCAGGTTCCTGGGCACCCGTTGCTGGCTGGTCACCATGTCCATCATCAAACCATACCAGGTCCGAAATGCCTCGGCATTAACTTCTTTGGAGCTGGGGTCAACCGATACCTTCCACGGAACGAACTTCATTGCTAGAGGCTGGCCCTCTGGAATTTCCACTAGCAACCTAACCAGGGGAGTGTGCCACTTCCACATGGCAAACACAACTATCAAATATCCGTAGATGAAGCTTGTAGCCCGCTTGTAGTTTTCTTCGTACGCGTCAAGCAACTCCTTCAATAGGAAGGAACACCAGTTCATTTTGGCGCCCTGAACGCAGTGCTCTGTAATGGAGATAGTGTCCAGAGTGCATTTTCCCTTTGTGTATTGCCTCATTGTCTTGCTGGAAATGATGTAGCATGAAAATTTGATCTCGGGCTTATTGATAAGCTCCATCTTGGCTCCCTTCCCGCCCCGTCATGTGCCATATTTAACATAGTAGTCGGCATCTCCCGACTTCTGCACTCGCTTGGAAGTAGTTTGACATGCATTCGAGACATCCGTGCCATTCTGTGACAATCCTGTAAGCCGGTGGATATCCTCAGCATGAATGGGAATTTCCTTATTCAACCACAAGGACCCATTCTGGACGCAGCTGATTAAGAACCTGGTGCACTGCATAGCCGGTCTTGTGGTCCCGAAGACTGAAAGATTTCTTAAGTTCAGAAGAGAAGATTGCTATAAGCCTCGGAACTCTGGTAGAATTCTGTTCGCTGAACACCTGGTGTCTGTGAAGTAATGTTCCATATACGCATTCCATTTGAGTGCCAAGAACTCGACAAGGTCTGAGAGATTGGCATCCATAAGGGCCGCATTGTCGTATTTCCCGATGAGGGACTCTATTTTATGAATTTTGCTATCGAGCTCTGGTTCCACGACTGTTGGGTGGGCCTTTGGCATCTTGGCTCGACGTTGATACACCTGCAGAATTGGTCTCGACATCTTCTCTCAACGCTGCGCTTCTGGATACCTCTGTTGCTCTGGTTCCGCTTTAATTGCTAATTCTAACTGTTCCAACATTCTCGTGCTTTTTCCCATGCAAGTTATGCTATTACCTAGCACGAGTGAAGTTGATGAGACCCCATGACGAGTTAATTCCTACTGGAATTCTTCTCGGCGATAATCGTGCGATCAATCATCGGCTGAGGTGTAGTCTGACAGTTGCTGATGCTAGCATGGGGAAATGGTTGGATGCGACGGTTAAGGTTACTTCAAATTATGGAAAAATGATTATTGCAGGGTTACTTCTAATTATGGTAATTTATGCTGTAAATCTAGGCGATCCTACGGACTGACACAAGTACTGACTGAAATGATATGGACTGACACTAACACGTTTTTTAGTCCTACGGGGATGACACGCTAGACATGCCCCTCCCCGACCAAAATCAGTTGAGGTGTGGTCCTCACAACAGAGCAGTTATTGACGACCCATGCATGAACGAGAAATACTACCTATGCTCATCCCGGTTGCGGGAGAGTTTATTAAGCTACACTACTCTACGGCTTCTCTCGATTGCAAGAGTTATTAAAAAAAAATGAAAAGACTTACTCGTGGTAAGGTTTCAGGCATGCACCATTCACCCACCCAGGTAAAACCGTACCATCCAGCTGATCCAACCGAACGGCGCCGAAATCTCTAATCTCCACAACAAAGTAAGGTCCCAACCAGTGCATCTGCAATTTTCCTGGAAACTTCTGAAACTTGTTGTCATATAAGAGGACCTTTCCGCCAACCTGGAAATTTTTTTTATTGATGTGGCAGTCATGCCACACCTTCTGCCTGTCCTTCTAAACCCTCTGGTGAAATTTGGCTAGGAACCGAGCCTTGTCCAGTTCCTGTAATTCATGGAGGTGCTCCTGGAGCAATGCTTCTTCTGAGAACTAGAGGGATGTGGCAATTAAAAGACTTGGTACAGTGAACTTGGCGGGAATCACAGCTTCCTAGCCATACACCAACTGGAACTGTGTCTGATTGGTCAAGCGCTTCACCGTAGTCCGGTAGGCCCATAGTGCAGCTAGTAGCCGCTCATCCCAGTCATCCCACTGGGCGTTGCAGATCTTTGTCAACCCCTTTTCAAGAATTTTACTAAATGCTTCAATGGTACCATTGGCCTGCGGGTGGTACGGACTGATTTTGTGATGTTGAATCATAAATGTGTCCAGCAGCGATTTGACTGTGTCATTAATGAAATGCATACCCTGATCACTGGTTAAACTTCGTGGGTAGTCAAACCGGCTGATGATGTGCTCAAAGATGAACCGTGCTACTGTATCCGCCATGCAGTCTCGTACCACCACTACCTCAGCCCACCTGGTGAGGTAGTCGGTCGCGGTAATGATGTAGTGGGCCTTGTAATTCCTAGCGACCGGGGCTATGGGGCCTACGAAGTCGACAGCTCACTTCTCGAATGGCCGCAACACATGTACTGGGTGTAGCGGAAGCTCGTCCCTGTGAGAGGGTCACCCCGTTCGCTGACAAACATCGCATCTCTTAAAGAATGTCTTACAATTGGCATGGACCATTGGCCACCATAGTCCAGCTTGGAGTACCTTCCTCACAGTGGGTTTAGCCCCCACATGCCCCCCCGCAACACCGTTGTGGCATTCCCACATCACAGCTTTGCATTTGTGGTCAAGTACACATCTACGCAAAACCTCATTGAGGCACAATTTGTATAGTTGGCCTGCAATCAGTTGGTATTCAGTGGCACGGATGACCAAATGCCGTTTCTGGAGCGGGGTGTAGTGCTGAGGGCAATGCCTCGTGGTGAGATAGGCGGCGTTGTCAGCCAAATAGTCTGGTACAGCTTCGACTCGGAAAGGGTCATCATCTGGCAGCTGATCATCGAGAGAGCCGTCGTTCTCCCTCGTCTACAACTTGGATAGGTGATCGGGCCCGACGTTCAACCTCTCGGGTTTGACGATCACCTCAAACATGAATTCTTGGAAGAGGAGAAGCGAGCGACAGATCCGTCCTTCCAAGACAAGCTTATTGACCAGGTACTTTAATACAGAGTGATCCATAAAGAACTTGAATTTTCCCCCTAGAAGATAGTGGCAAAACTTCTGGAGTGAGTATACCATTGCTAGGGCCTCCCGCTCGGTATTAGTGTAATTCTTTTCCACATTAGACAGTTTATGACTGGCGAAGTAGACTGGGTGGTCAACTGTCGTCTCTCCGGGTTGTGCCAAGACAGCCCCAAGTGCAATACTGGAAGCGTTAATATGCACATGGAACTGCTTATCCCAGTCTGGGTGAACAAGAATAGGTACCGTCACCAGCTTTTCCTTCAGAGTGTCAAGGGCCATCCGACACTCCTCCGTCCACTGGAATACTTCTGACTTCTGCAGTAGCTTTTCTAAGGGAGCCGTGATCTTCGCGTAGTTCCGAATAAACTGCCTGTAGTAACCGGTGTGCCCTAGCAGTACCCGCAACTGCTTAACCATTTCAGGAGCTTCCATGTGGACGATCACGGCCACCTTGGCAGGATCGACACAAACCCATTGCTTGCACACCAGGTGTCCTAACAACGTGCCGAAAGGAACTGCAAAAATTCATTTCTTCAAGTTCAAGGAAATCTGCAACTGGCGACACCGATCAAACATGATATGCAACAGGGTGGCATGGTTCTTCAACAAACTGTAGATGGTCCAGTCATCCATGTAGACTTCCAGGAACTTGTGGATATACTCCTGGAAAGCAGCGATGACGATCCGGGAATACATGGCCGGGGAATTCTTTAATCTGAACGACATCACGTGGTATGTGAACGATCCCCACTTGGTGGTGAACTTCCTCTTCATTTTTTCCTCTTCCGCAATGCGCACCTGATGATAGCCTAAAAATCCATCAGTGAAGGAGTAAGCTTCATTTCCCGCAACATGATCTAGTACTTCGTCGCTGAATGGAGTGGGAAACGGATCATGGATGCAGGCGTTGTTCGGACTCCGGTAGTCAACACAGAAGCATATCTTCAACTTGTCTTTCTTATTCTGAATGACGATAGGGCTCACCCACTCTGCTTCTTCCATCGGAAAGATGAGACCTGCGGTCAGCATCTTATCAATCTCCATCTTGACCTTTTCTTTTATCCATGGGTTCAACTCATAGGGTCAATGCTTTAAGGGCCTGGCGTCTGGTTTTAGCACAATACACATTTCTCCGAGGTCACCCTTGATTCCCTTCAATTCGGCAACCAATGAAGGGAATAAATCTTCATATTCCTGGAGGAGGCTGAAAATTTCCCTTGTCGTCTCCTCGTTCCAGTAATCCCCAACTATAGCCAGTTTGGGTATTTCCTCCGTACCGATGTTCAACTTCTTTGTCTTCAGCGGACATAAATGGACGCCTTTAGTGGTTGGTTCTTCGTTGATGTTCCGCTCGCCTTCTTTCTCTTTGAAATATGTAGAAATTTGCTAAATAATGATTAATTATCCACCGAGACTATCCTGATCACATACAATTCGAATTTATATGCAACACATAATCTCTTCCACTCAGATCATCACACATGCGGAAATAAAAGAAGCGATAGCACATCAAATCATCATACACATTAACATAGTATGTATGGGGAAATCTTATAGCTGAAAACCCCACAGCTATTGTGTATATTATAATGGATAAAACATGTAACAACTCAGTGCAATACTCCTCACAAGTACTCAGTACTATCTCATGAAGTTACACACAAACTAGCTTGGTTTTGAACAAGTCACTGGTTCAAAACTCACCACCAATTGCCTTGCCTCTATTGCGCAATCCAGGCCTGTCTAAATAGAGATCCAAGGTTCGAATCTCCTTGGCTTGACAGTGCAATCATCATGGGAAATTACTCCAAGTGTGGTGCAAATCTCATGCACAACTGATGTCGCCACTGATAGCTAACTCCACCCTTTCATCTACCTCTTTCACTGGTCTCCACTGAACTGATCATGCATTGTAGTGAACTGATGTGTTCTTGAGTTGAATAATGAGTTAATAATTAATGAATTAAATAATATTTAATTCACTCCACTCATAACTAATTGATTAGCTAGTTAAACTAATCTCAACTAGTTCAATTAAAATAAACAGAACACAACTCCACTAGCTGTCTCATTAACTCCTCCAAACTTCTGCCACTGAAGTCCAACTGAAGTCAACCATGCAAGATGCCATCAAACCCTTGGGAACCACGTGATTCCTCTGTCAGATGCATGAGCCACTTCTGTAGCTCGAACTGAAGTGCTCCAAGAGAGTAAATTGTTGTTTATAGTCCAAATATTATTAAGGGTAAATAATATTTGACTTCCCTATTTTTAGGAGAGGCAGTCTAAAAATAGACTTCGACCTCTTTGACCTAAAAAATAGAGCCTCATCTATTTTTACCAACATGACCAATGCTCCAAGAATCTCAAACTGGAATCCCCGAACCATGCTCCATATGTCTAAAAATAGACATAGTCTAAAAGTAGACTTTGCGCCAGAATTTGCCTGCGGGCCCACTTAGTGAAGGCGACTTCATTTCACTAAGCTCCATCATCTTGCTGCATTCTCAACACTCCCTCTCAGCAAGATATGGATTATCTGCAATCCCTATCCTGCCTATGTGGAATTCGAACTTGCTCCTGGTGAGCGCCTTCGTCAGGATGTCGACATCCTGATCCTCCGTGGGAACATATGAAAGCATCATGATTCTCCGCTGAACACAATCTCTGATATGATGATACCTGATGTCGATGTGTTTGGACCTATCATGAAATACTGGATTAGCCGAGAGTTTAATGCAACTCTGGTTATCACAGTAGATCAATGTAGGCTCCAAATGCAACCTGAACAATCCTGCGAGGATCTTCCTCATCCAAATAGCCTCGCATGCAGCCAAGCTAGCTACCATGTACTCGCCCTCTGCTGAACTGAGTGCCACGGATCTCTGCTTCCTGCTGTACCAGGAAACTGCTATCGACCCAATGCTGAAAACTCCTCCAGAAGTGCTCTTCCGATCCGTTGGGCTCCCTGCCCAATCTGCATCAGTGAAGCCAGAAAGCTTCGTTCCATCCTCCTATCTGTACCATAGACCATATCCCGATGTGCCTCTGATATAGCGCAATACATGCTTGCCTGCCTTCCAAAAGAGCTTGGTAGGCTTAACCATAGCTTGCGAAAGCTATTTAACTGCGTAGCATATATCAGGTCATGTATTGACCAGATACATAAGCGACCCCACCAACTGTCGATAGACAGTGGCGTCCACTACCTCTGCTGAAGTAGCATCCTCCTTCCTCCAACCACCAGGAAGAGGAGTGTCAACAGGCTTGCAGCCTTGCATGTTGAACCTCTCCAGAATCTCCCGGGCATACTTGCCCTGAGAAACAAACAGTCCTCCACTGCGCTGCCAAATCTCCAATCCGAGGAAATAATGAAGGATGCCCAGGTCCTTCATCTCAAACTCTCGTGCAAGATCCTCCTTGCATGAAAGTATCAACTGCTCGTCGCCAGTCAAAATCAGATCATCTACATACAGTACGGTGATCAACAGCTTCCCCTCCACCACAATCTGGTACAGGTTTGGATCCGCCTCACTCTTGGAGAATCCAAGCCCGGTGAAGTAGCTGTCTATCCGAGTGTACCAAGCACGAGGTGCTTGCTTCAGCCCGTACAGTGCTCTCTTGAGTCGGCACACATGCGATTCACTGCTGAAGATCTCAAAACCTTCAGGCTGCTCTATGTACACCTCTTCCTCAATAACTCCATTGAGGAACGCAGTCTTCACATCCATCTGATGAATGTGCCACCCCATCTACGTTGAGAGAGCAAGGATCGTCCGTATGGAAGAGTACCTTGCGACAGGTGCAAAGGTCTCCTCATAATCGATCCCCTCGATCTGTGAGAAGCCACGGGCGAAAAATCTCACCTTGTACTTCTCCACACTCCCGTCAGCCGCCTGCTTCACTTTGTAGATCCATCGCGAACCCACCACTGATTTCCCCACCGGTCTTGGGACAATCTCCCATGCACTGTTCCTGACGATCGAATCATATTCTTCGATCATGGCATCAACCCATGTGGGTTCCTCCACGGCTTCCTCAAAAGAGGATGGCTCCGTCACAACACATTGACTCACAAGAGCCATGTATCCAGTGTACCGATCCGGTGACTGTCTCTGTCTGCGCTGTGCTGTAGGTGGTCCTACAACCTTCTCTGCATCCCGAGCCAGTCGCTCAGCTTCTGTAGTGCGCATGCGCCCTCTGATGGTTGGTGTTGCATGGGTGGTTTCTTCCACCTCCTGAACCTCCTCTTGTGGCTGATCCACATCCGGAAGCTCCTCCTTAGGAACTAACAGCTCCTCATCTGCATGCAAGTGTAGCTCCCTCTCAAGTGAACACTGCATGGCTTTCTCCTCCTGAAATTTTATATCCCGTCGCACAACAGTCTTTCGACTGTCTGACAAATACACTCGATAGTTGTGAGGTGTATCAGTGTACCCCACAAATATTCCAACCTCAGCAGTTGGATCCAGCTTCCTTCTCACATCCTTCGTCACATGCATGTAGACAGGAGAACCAAAAATCCGCAAATGGGAAATATCAAGCCTCTTGCCAGAATAAGCCTCCTCCGTTGTACTCATGCCAAGAACCTTGTGAGGACAACGGTTCTGCACATACACTGCTGTATTGCATGCCTCAGCCCACAAGTGAAGGGGTAGGCCCTGATCATGCAACATCGCCCGTGCAGCACCCACGATCGTTCTGTTCTTCCGCTCAGCCACCCCGTTCTGCTGTGGGTTATTGGGTGCGATGAGCTCTCTCCGAATCCCTTCTGCGCTGCAGAACTCCTTGAATTCAGCCGAGATGAATTCACCACCATTATCACTCCTTAGAGCAATCACCTTCTTCCCCGACTCCTTCTCGACCAGTGCTTTAAACTCATAGAACTTCGCGAATGTATCGCTCTTCTTCTGCATGAGGAAGATCCAACACTTTCAAGAGAAATCATCAACAAAGATCACATAATACTTGTGCTTTGCTATCGAAGCAACTAAGAAAGGACCACACACGTCAGTAGGAACTCAGCCAAGGATCGCCGTGGGCGCGACTATCCTTCTCTGCGGAAAGGTGGCTTTCACATACTTCCCAGCACACCCTTGCATCGATCTAATCGCGTTAAGAGTGCCCTTAGGGAGCCCAAAGAGAAATCAGTCTAAGATCTTCAAAGCTCCATGCAGCGGTGGCCCACCCCCGTGCCATTGGGCCGCTTCCTCATCATCCCTGGCCACCACTTCTCCCCCCATGCCATTGCCAAGCAAGATTTGGGATTACTTGGTAAATCGATAGCGTTCTTGGTTAACCCCTATCTTTCTAAATTCTCCAAGAGCTTTAACCAATCACAAGCAGAAGGCTTTTCCTTCACTGAAGACCACATCATACCCCTTATCCTCCAACATCGCCACAGAGATCAAGTTCTTCTTCAATCCAGGTACATGCATAGCATCCCTCAATACAAAGGGTTTACCAGACTCCCTCTGAAAGGATATGGTACTAATACTAGTCGCACTGTATCTACCATCATCGCCCATCTCGATGTGCACACCCAAATCTTTGTCCTCTAGATCTGAGAACAAATCCCGATCTCTCGTCATATGAAATGACGCACCGCTGTCCAAGAACCACACCGATCCCATCACACTTGAAACCAAGCATGCGATCAGTGAAAAGTCAAGCTCCAACTGTGAAGCCAAAGCCTCTCCATCTGCAGATCTTCCCGCTTGCTTGTTTTTCTTCTTCTTTGGACAATTGGTAGCATAATGTCCGTGATCATGGCAGTGAAAACACTTCACTTTTGCCATATCCTGCTTCTTGCCCTTTGCACCAGAATGAGAAGTTTTCTTACCCTTCCCCTTCTTTTCTTTGGCAATCAAAGCACAGTTTTCTTCATTAGCTCCCTTTGATGAAGATGCATCTCGAGTAGTCCTCCTTATCTCCTCCTGCATGAGATCCGCCCAAAGGCGCTCCCATCCCGGCAGCTTCTCCTGACCATTGGCACTATCTTGATATGAGTGCCAAGCCTTCGAAAGACCAAGGAGAGCCAGGTCGACCATGTCCTCATCTTCGACAGTCACCCCCACACTTCCCAGCTCATCTCTGCATTGAGTGAACTTCGTGAGGTATTTGGCGATACTGTCGCCTTTCTCCATCTTGATGTTCCCGAGCTTATCTTTGAGCGCCAGCTTCCTTTGGTCGCTCTTACTCTAGAATAGATCCGTCAAAGCTTTCCACATTAAATATGGAGAAGCCTTTCCATGCAGGCTGGATACAATATGATCCTTGACGCCCTCCAACAGGATCCTTCGACATTTCGCCATCTTCTTTTGCCATGCTTCGACTTCCGCAGGATCAGTGGGCTTTTGGACATCCGTATCTACGAACTCCTTCAAACCATTATCTTCTAATACTGCCTCCATGCGATCCTTCCATGCAACATAATTCGAACTGCCTTCAAGAGCATATTCGAGTCGCAAACCGTTGAAAGACATTTTCAACACTGGCACCAAGAAAACAAAACTGCTACAAAATTCGAATTCCACCTCAAAGCTCAACCGCTCTAGATCTGTGAGAACAAATTATTTCTAGCACAGAGATTGACTGCAAGGGGCATTTACCAGACCTTTCACTTTCCGAAGAAAGATGAATCCGGAGGCTACCTGGCCCGCATGCAGACTCTGTCTACCGAAATAAGTTTGTAATCATTGTGATGATCAATCTCTGCTTCAATAGCTCCGATACCATGTATAAATTTGCTGAATAATGATTAATTATCCACCGAGACTATCCTGATCACATAAAATTCGAATTTATATGCAACACATAATCTCTTCCACTCAGATCATCACACATGCGGAAATAAAACAAGCGATAGCACATCAAATCATCATACACATTAACACAGTATGTATGGGTAAAGCTTATAGCTGAAAACCCCACAGCTATTGTGTATATTATAATGGAGAAAACATGTAACAACTCAGTACAATACTCCTCACAAGTACTCAGTACTATCTCATGAAGTTACACACAAACTAGCTTGGTTTTGAACAAGTCACTTGTTCAAACTCACCACCAATTGCCTTGCCTCTATTGTGTAATCCAGGCTTGTCTAAATAGAGATCCAAGGTTCGAATATCCTTGTCTTGACAGTGCAATCATCACGGGCAATTCCTCCAAGTGTGGTGCAAATCTCATGCACAACTGATGTCGCCATTGATAGCTAACTCCACCCTTTCATCTACCTCTTTCACTGGTCTCCACTGAACTGTCCATGCACTGTAGTGAACTGATGTGTTCTTGAGTTGAATAATGAGTTACTGATTAATGAATTAAATAATATTTAATTCACTCCACTCATTACTAGTTGATTAGCTAGTTAAACTAATCTCAACTAGTTCAACTAAGTTAAACCGAACACAACTCCACCAATTGTCTCATCAAGTCCACCAAACTTCTGCCACTGAAGTCCTAGCTGAATTCAACCATGCATGATGCCATCAAACCCTTGGGAATAAGCGTAATTCCTCATCGGATGAATGAGCCATTGAGCCTCGAGCCGAAAGTGTACGAGAGAGTAAGCATTGTTTATAATCTTGAAATATTATTAAAGATAGAAAAATAATAAGTTGACTTCCTATTTTGGGATCAGCGATCAAAAAAATAGACTTGGGCACTATCGACCTATAGGTGAAAAATGAAGTCCTCTGTTTTGCAAGCTCAATACTCCAAGAATATGTCTGCGGCCTGGACCCATGCTCATGTGTCTGAAAACAGACATAAGGTCCAAAAATAGACTTTGCGCCGAGTGCTTTCATGAACCACTTGGTAGAAAGGCGACTTCACATTTCACCTTCAACTCACTGTCTTTTCATTTTCAACAAAATATAGGTGCCTTAGGTCCTCTAGACTGTCATCGTCTGGATCACCATCAATCCATTGACAAGCCAACTCATTCCTGGCCTCAGGACGTGATGAAAAGGTGCTCTCGTCGGAGGCTGGGTCATGAAGAAACATGACCCCCTTGATAGCTTGTAATGATCGGGACACCAGCTCGGTATCTCCTTCGAACAAGAAGCACCGAACGAATTTTTTCATGACTTCCTGCCAGGAGCTGGTTCCTCTTTTTTTCTCTTCTTATAAGTACCAGGCCTGGGGGATGGTATCTAAGGAGTGGATGAACTGATGTACCCATAGCTCTTGTGGGTATCCTAGACTTTTCCACTGCTCCTAATAGGTCCTCAGGTGGTCCCGCGGATCGGAAGTCCCTTGGTACCTGTGCCTGCTTCGCGGGCCTTCTTCTTCTTTGAACCGCACCCTCAAAGCCTCCGCCACACAACTCCACCGTGACAGGGTGTTGCAGCGATTTTTCCACCACCTGGCTGATGTGGACTGTAGTGTGATTTCCAAAAGTGGTATCCTGCTTCCCTCTGGCACCATGTCCTTGACCTTTGTCATAAAGGTATTGACAGCTTGCATGTTCGACTTTTGGAATTCCATCAGCCCTTCGTCCACCATCAGGGCCTTGATCCACAGCGGAATCTCCTTAAGCAGCTTCCCTCTTAGCCTGGAATGGAAGATAGCCTTAGCCTTCGAGAAGGATTGGTAGCACTCTGCAGCGAACTCCAAAATATATCCGCCCAAAGTGGTCTCTACCCAAAAATCCACCGCATGAGTCAACTCAGTATCTAACAGATGCAAAGCCACCTGATCCCCGTGCACACACTTGTGGTTTATCTTTCGTGAGCTATCCCTAGGCACCTTATTCTGTAACCTCTACAACCAATTGTAGAGGTCGCTAGGGAATTTTACCTAGAGGATCTCGTAGATATCACTGGCATAATCTGAGAAAAGGACGAGATCCTTGAGTACCCTTTCCTTTTGATTCGTCAACTCTGCTTTCTAAGCAACGAATTGGTCCAGATGGTTATCCCATAATCTCCATACTTCTCCTTTGAAGACCCTCGATACCATGATCTAATTCCCCTCATAACATGCAGGTCCCGGAAACGGAACCATTTTTTGGCAAAGAAACAGGTCTCGCAGGCAAGACCCAAGTTCAGGGGTTGGGGCCAACAAGGGAGTCTGTTGTAGTCTAGAACCACGCAGGCATTGTCACCCTACTCCGGAGAGTAGAGAGTCTCACACGAGGTGTGCCGCAACCACATGCAAAAGGGGAATAGATTGATAGCAGTGAAAGGATCCGAAACTCATGATTAATAGTGAGTTGATTGCATAAACATCATTATATAAGCAAGAACATTCAGAGAGAGTACAGGTATTAAGAAAATAAAATTTTAAGTCATCACAACCATCATGCATGCATGTGACTCAGATAATAAGACAGCAACCTACAAGTATATTGATAATCTTCAACCAAGCCCATAGTTACATCGCTTACACAGGAAGAGATTACAAGTCTGTCACAGACATTTATAAGAGAGACAGGTAGATAAGAGAACCCTAGGAACTACAGAGATGTCATGCTCAGCCTGTGTTCCCTCTGCAACATCTGTTCATTCTCCTTCAGTCTCTTCTGCATTCTTTCTCTTTCAGCCAGGTCACGGCTACTTATTCACCTTCCATCGCAACTGTTAGTTGCTCTTGTGTTCTTCTTCAGCTGCTTCCAGCTTCTCTCTTGTTGTCTGTGTGTTCTGCTCTCTGTCTTTTTCTATATATTCTCTTCGTCTGTACTCATGCATCTGCTTTCTTCAGCTATCTACCTGTTCCCTCACAACTTCGGTAGCTCCACTACTCACCGTATTTGTGACCCGATTGCGGTTGCCATGTGTCTTTCTGCAACCCCAAAAAGCAATTCTTTATTCAAAATTCAAAATATTCAAAACACGTATTCAAAACAAGGGCCCCAACATTGATAATACTCATGAAAAATTGGTCAAAATTCCTTCTGAAGGTGTTTTTAAGTATTCCTCAGTCTTATTCCACATGTTTTTATACGTTCACTCTGAGAAGTTTTCCATAAACCTTCAGAAGCTTGATGTTGAAGGAAACCCACAGTCAGCCATATTTTGGACTCCTTTAATAGGAAAATATTCCACACAGTCTACCTTTACAGAGTTTATTAATTCCTTACTTCATCCTATGGGCAATTTTCTGAACAATAGTAGGAAGCCCAGAATTAGTGAGGAAATTAAGAAGGTCCAATAGTTGTCAAAACATAATAGGATAGGAGATTGGTACTTGTACCAAAACCATACAGAGATAAGGGTATATGGATGAAATCTCACTCCATATAAACTACCTAAATACCTCCCAATGAGGTTATTTTACCTTGAGTACATAAGATAGATTCTTAATTCTTATTCAATTAATTTCCTTGTTGTTAAGAAAAAGACACAATTCAAAATCAAGAATCAGGTTGGCCCTTTCATTTGTAACAGTAGGGATGCAAGTTCAGAGGCTGAAAAGTATTTACAGGAGTTTAAATTCAGTAAGATTTTTCTATGGTATTATGATCCTCTAGGAGTAATATGTAAATTGAGAGTTAAATTCAAATTGAATCCTTATGTACATGAGAAGAAAATAGATATTGAGAAATACTATAACCAGTATGAATGGTTCGAGAACACCTTTATAGAGGCATAGAAGCAAGGTGATACTATTCAAACCTTTCACACTCCATCCCAAGAAGATAAAATCTCAAAGAGAAATAGAGAGGAAGGATCATATACTGCAGAAACTACAACCGAAACTAAATTTAAATTGATGTACATGAAGAAGCCTAAATTAAATCATGTCAATGAAGGATTAGAAATAATATAAGTGATTGATACAGAAACAACAGAAAAGGATAATGCACCTCCTACAGTGATTGAAGAAGAACATCAACCATCAACTTCTAAAACTCATCTTATTCAGAAGAAGCACAGATTTGAAATGTTATCTTCCAACAAAACAACAGAGAAAGAGATGGAAATTATGCATAAATATAGAGAAATAAAGATGAAAGATGAAGCTTTGAAGACTGATACATACAATCAATATTGGAAGCAGTCACAGAGTGACCAAAGCAGATTGCTTTCTGCTTTTGACTATAAGACTAGGAAAATGTAGATGACTTTCCTGTAGCTTAAAGTCAAGCATCCTAAAACACCAGCAGAACAAAAAATCATCATATGAAGTTCAAGTCGATGACCTTCATCCCATTGATCAGATTGAATTTCACATACAGGATCGTCAAATGCTTTATTCAAAAATGAAAAAAAAGGCAATGAGTGTTCAGAAGCTACAAAATACTCTTGCAAACATCAAAGATCAGCTCAAGTTGGAAAAGGAATCTTCTCAAGAAAAATATAATAGTATCAAATCACTGGAATATTTGGTTATTTAAGTAAGATTTGATCCTAGTAATGTCAAAGTTGCAGATGAATTGATTAAGAAGAAAAATGCAGACGTTGATGCATTAAAGGAGAAACTAAAGTTTCCTCCTACTCGACATCCTCAAGAAAAGGAGGTGTTACAAGATGAAAATCAGAAATATGAGATGCTGAATCTCATACTATAGTTGACTGCACAAATAAATGAAATGGAGAATGAAATGGACAAGTTGGTCGAGGAAAAAAGCATAGAGAAGAAGAAGTCCCTATCACTATCATTCCAATAGTTACAATAGTTGTGCCTTCCACACTGGAAGAATCATTAGCTCCTATAGTCCGAATAGCTACAACACTTGCAGTCACCTCATCGACAACTTCAGCAACAAAGTCTTCAACAACAGCGGCCTAGCCTACAGATGAAGCAATCAAGTTAGTTAAAGCAATGAAGGACATGTCTATTCAGACAAATGAGATTAACAAACTTAAAGAACAACTTAAAAGTTTGGAAGATGAAAATAAAATTTCTAAGATAATGCACAAGAATGAAGAACAAAGGGAAAACAGGTTGAATGAGAAATTGAAGAAATTAGAAAAAGATCTAACATTGAAATAACCAATTGCACAAGCCAAACAACATGTTTGGGCGAATATCATTGAATATGTCAATGGTATTTGGCCATCCATACAGGTTATATATGAACAGAAAGACTTAGTCAAATCAGCAAGAGAAGCTATCCAAAAGATAAAATAAAAACTTGGCAAGAAATCTAAAGAAGCTCTTGAAATCATCAAAGTTCTCAATTCTAAGAACAAGCAATAGCTAGAAGAAATTGGAATTAATGACAGAAAAAAAACCATCCTAGAAGTTAGGAAGGTATTTCTAAAAAGAATTTGATGATAAATCTAGAAGAGAAATGCCAGAATATGGAATTTTCCATCACAAGGTTTATGATGAAGTTTGACACTCTCAGATAAAAAGGCCTTATAAATCCATTAGTTATTCATGATAAACTAATTAAGCAGGATGATTATGATAAGAAGATGAGAGAAGTGGCTAAGGAGCAAGCAATAACTTAGCCATGCAAGGTATTCCCACAGGAAAGGTACTTTACAATAACTTTGAGAATCTTTTCTACCTATAGCATGACGTGAAACACATATTTATCAATAAGCCTACATTCTCAAAGTATTCTGAAGCAGATGAAATATTTAGGAGGATGATGAAGATAAAATTGCCAGAGACAGAATTGTGGGAAAAGTTGATTGATTTAATATGAAATAAGTTTGTAGTAAAAACAGGGTAGTCACAGTTTATAGTTTAAAGTGTATCAGTTGAAAGCTCAAAGTGAAAATCAAAACAGAGATGAAAGCTACCAGCATAGAGGACACTTCACTGCCTTGCTAGCCACCTATAGAATTTGTCATATCAAATGGTCTCTAAATCATTTTTTGAAGCCTTCAAGAAACAATTTTATTGCCAAATTGTTGGTTATTAAATTCTTATGATGATGACTTATCCTTGAGTTAATCTTCACTGCTGTTTCCCTCTTAATTCTGAAAAATCTGCTGTTTCCTGAAGAAAAGACTATTAAAAACCAAATTTTCCCTCATTTTTACCCCTCCTTTCACTCAAAATTAACCTCCCTTTTATTCCCTTTTCCTCATAAAATCCTCATTTTTTCCTCATTTTTCTCCATTTCCGTTTACAAATCCCCTTTATTCAGGTTTAAAACTCCTTTTTAAACCTTATCGAAACCCCCAAAATCCTTTGAAAACCTTGAAAAATAAAAAAATAAAAAATTAACTAAGGCCTTTAGCCCACTTCGGCTAAGGCCCCAACCACTTCCCCACCATGCAACCTAGCGCCGAAACCGAACGCTAAGGCCCTGGGTGCTCATCCCAATCAGACATTCATATGGGCACATTTTCTTTGTTAAACTCCATTTTTTGGTCTATCGGTTCCTGCTGCATTTTCCATTGTTGATCCTTTAAACAAATCAATGGCCTAGCGCCAATCGCATCATGAAAAAAATTCATGCCATTCCTCTCCCCCTCTGATTGCAATCTTCCAATTCAATCTAGACCGTCAAAAACCACAAGAACTGACGGCCCAGATTGATCACCCTCCACCACAGCCTCCAGCATTTGAACCCACAGACTCATTTCTGATTGTTGATCTCTCTAAGATCGACGGTTCCAATCTCATCGCATCAGTGCTTTTCTTTTTTGTTTTCCCCTTGCCCCGCTGATCACGACCTTTCGATTACATCTGGGCCATCCATATACCAAGATCTGATGGTCCAGATCAATCCTCACTTCCCTTTGTTATTTCTCAAATCCTGACAGTATAACCTCTTCGGCGAATATCCACCATTGATCTCTGCAGATCAACGACCCAGAATGACCCGACCTCTGCCTCATATTCCATTTTATTAGCCCCAAGATTGGATCTGGGCCATCCATTATTCTAATCCTACGGTCCATATTTGACCCAGTAGGCCCAACTCATTTGGGACCTACTGCCCCCATTGATCAATCCTAGCCATTCATTCCCTGATCTGATGGTCAAGATTAAAACCGCCTTGACCCCGTCCCACCTTTTATCTCCTGTGCATCTATTCTCCATTGCGCTCTCCTCACAACCATTCGATCTAAGACCCCAGATATGACGGCCAACGCGCGGTTTCGCGTGATTTTAAGCTCGAAAGTTAATTTTTTAAAATTACGCAATGTAGGTGGTTTTAAAAGGCCACGTGTCGGCCAAAAACGCATATCGCATTCAAAAATGTAATACCACATATCTGCCTTTTTGCAGTGTGAAACTAGTGGCTTCTTTGGCCGAAACCACTTTCCCCATTTACACTTCATTTTCTCATGTTTAATCTCCGCCGTTGATCTCTGAGATCTAATGGCTCAAGTTTGCTTTTGCCCTCAGTTCATCGCCCTCCACCCATCCTCCAAGGGACTTCATAAGCGAATCTTCGTCGTTGATCTCTGTGGCCGATCTAATCTGATGGCCCAGAATCCTTCAAGAAACCTCGGATTTCATTTTAACCCTTTTTTGACTCCCCCAAAGGTTTTCACCCTTTTCCTTTGCATTTTCTCCCATTTCGCTATAATGTGGCCCCTCCACATTATAAAACCCGGATTGATCTCGACTGTTGATTAATATGCATCAACGGCCCGGACTTAATCTCCTGCACCATTATCCAACCGCCTCCCATCTGACCCAGCGAGCAAATCCTTGACGTTGGATGCTTTCATTCAATGGTCCCAATCTAACCTAAACTTCTGAAGCAGTCTGAGCACTTCCCCACAGGATTTTTTTTAATTTTTCTTTATTGTGTAGGTTTCAATGGTTTTTTCAATTGTTTTAAAAGAAAATTAAAGGCCGAGGATGACGATCCCCCACGCCTTTATTCATGAAAGAGATCTTCCTGCAGGGTTCCGAATTATGTTTTATCAGTGCCTCATGAGCACTGACGCCATAATAAAACCTCTATAACGCCTGCACATCAACAAGACACAGCAAAACTTAATCAAGCAAAGAGTATCAGTGTGAAAGGATCTAGTCACAGCAGAGATGAAGAATTCAAGATTGTTTATGTAGTTTTGAAGGATTAAGGCACACTTTGAGCAAATAAAAAGTATAATCCTCTCAATTAAAGAGGGTTTGAAGAACAGAAGAAAGGAAATTAGGCTTAATTAAGCCTAACACACAGAATTAAAACAAATTAGCAATGATTAAAGAAAGAAAATCAGATCTATCATTCTGAGAAAGCCTCCACCGTCACATTAGAGGCTAATTGAATCCTCTCAGCTACCAAAAGCCACCTGCAGCCTCAAAGCATTCAAAAGAGGCATAGTTATGACCAAAAAAGAGGATATTTTCCCCAATACAGCTGAACAGTTATTTCGAATCAAAGAAACTATTTTTAAAAACTGTTAGAGAAGTTATTACAAGGATAAGAAATAGCCTTAAAGTCAAATATTTTAATCCACTAAGCCTCGAAAGCCAAACAGAGTTATGAAATAGAGATATAGATCAAATATATTCCTGCCTTATGCCTTGCATGGTTTTCAAGGTAGAGAATTGTATTAGTTGTAGAATTTATGATACTTGAACCCTAGAAACTCTTCCACCTCCTCATTTTTCTATAAAATCCCTTAAGGAGCACATTGTAAAGGGTTGGTTGCTGAACTTTGATATAATACTCGTGCTCGAAACTTTCTACATGTAAATAGTGTTCAGAGGCTCTTGAAGTTCTGTTTGTGATAAAATAAGTTAGGCTAAGAAGAGAAGAGGATTGCTGAACTGAAACATTGGACTTGAAGAATGTAACTGGATTGACATCAATATACAAGCTGATTTTTGGGATCCTGGTCTATATCACTGGTGAAGTGCTTCTTTCTATGTTATTGTTTTCCTTTCATGTATGCCATTTTGTTCACCTATTTCTCTGATAAAGAACAACAAGCATAGAGTTAGGATTTACTATTTACAGTACCCTTCTCTGACTGATAAGCTTTATCTCAATGTTTTCCTCCAAATTGTGTGTTTAAGAATGACTTAAGTTAAGTGTAAACATTATCAAGGAATGTTGGTTTGTCCCTGTCTTGATGTGAAAAGCTTGAAAGGAAGTTATTGAATGTTATTTTCATTATATGCTTAGTAGAGTTTGACTAGAAAAGTTTATGGTTTGCCCTGTCTTCTAGTTTCTTTCTCCAAAGGTAATTCTGAAATTTTCCCTAAGAGTATGCTGAAAGCAGGTTAGATTTAAAAGTATCATATCTGATCTTAGGCTGCACTTTGTTTCCTTATTTGTTTTCAACCCTTCTGAAAGTAATTATGTGGACTACTGGATTGTTTATCTAATAAGTTAGCTTTAATACAAGCTTTTCCAAAGAAGTTTATGGTTAGCCCTGTCCTTTGGTTGGTTTTAAATAGTTACTTAAAAGGCTTTTCTTGTTTGGTAAGATTGATAAATCCTAGTTGAAATTATTGTCTTTTTCCACCCTTTCAACAGTTTTATTGTTCCATTCCATCATTTTATCTAAGAGATCTTGTGATATAGATGACTTTCCCCTTGGATCACTCTAGAAATTGTTGCACAATTAAAACCTTTTATGACTCTATAGCCCAATGGACTAAAAACCGGCGTCATATCTATCCTATCAGCCAAATATTGTTATGTTTTCTTATACCTTCACCCCTCTAGAACTCTTTCATTTTAGGAATTTCCACTCAACTAAAAATCATGCTCAACCATCCAAAACAAAAAAAAAACCCTTGTCCTTAATAACTAGCCTAATATCATATCCAAAAGCCTTAAATATATCAATCTTTTCACTTATATATAGATCCCTCTCTGGATTCAGGAGGGCTAGATCCTAGAATCCCAAAGTGGTTCCAATGTCCTCCCTGCAGCTTTAGTCTCACCAATCTGCTAGAATTACAGGGAGCTAACATTTCTGGCGACTCCATTGGGGATTTCTGAGTTAGTAAGAATCTAAGTACACCTTAAGACTCCAAAAATCCCTTTGTTGAGGAATATTTGGTATATTAGCCAGTTGAGCCACCAGGCATAACATTTCTGGCGACTACACAGGGGATTTATGAGTTCATAATTGCTTAGCAAGATTTTATAGACTCATTAGTCTTCCAAACAACCATAAAAAACTCAGAAAAGACCCAAAACATTTTATATTGGTACATGGTGGTGGACCATAAAACATTTTACCTCCAAAAGAGCTAAAAACTTCCACCTGGCGACTCCTCTCCTTATAACTCCCAAAAGACTAAATGACTCCACTGGTAGAAGACCTTGAACTGATTGAACAAACACAGTGACCTCTTTTTCTGATTTAAAAACATGGATTTAGATATAGACCCAGAAGAAAAATATATGGTCATGATGGAAAAATTGATGTACATGCTTGGAAAGAGAGTGGATAGGTTTATGGCTAATCTAAACATTGGTGATCCAGAGAAACATATGTCTTTCCCTTAGCAAACACAAACTCTACCACTACAAGTCATGTATGACGAACAAGATTATAGAGAAAATAATCAAGAAAAATTTCAAATCATGATGGAAAATATGATGTACATGCTTGGAAAGAGAATGGATAGGTTGATGGCTAATATGAATATTGATGATCTAGAGAAACCTATGATTTTCCCTCATCAAACACAAGCCCAATCACCTTAAGACTAAGACAGTGACCAAGATATGTATTATGATCAACACCTTATAGAATATGATGAGCAAAATTACAAAGAAAGCAATAAAGAAGGTTGTCAAGAAATTTTTGATTGCCTTCCTATGTCTTGTACTATGCTGATAAGAGAACTTCATGAGCAAAATGCAAAAACATATAGTGAGCAGTGCTTTGATGAAACAAATAGCTACTTTCAAAACGCAGAATCTGATGTAGGAGGAGATCCAACTCATATAGGGACTCCCCCTCTAGATTAAGACCCATATCAGATTACACAGGAAGAGTGGCATCCTGATAATGTAGAAAAAACAACTCATGAACCTTATATGCAAACTGAGTACCATAAAAATCATGAGTAATTTTTTACACAAGAAGATCAGGAAACAATAGAAAATCCTCAAAGTTTCCCTGCAAGCACAAGTTAAGATCCCCTAGAAGAGGCTCAAGAAAACATCCAACCTCAAAATCAGCCTTTACAAGAGACAGAGAACTGTTGTACTTCTGTTCAAAGGAACATAGAAATAACAGAAAAAGAGATAGATCAGACTATTAATAAACAGTCAGTCTCTGAAACTTATTGCAAAACAAATACTCTTGCTCAGTCACATAGAGAACTTTGTTGTAAAGATGCAGAAAGTTCTCTTGTTGATCATGAGAAAGAGGGTAGCTCTTTTTCTACTTATCCTAAAAGAAAAATCTCTCCTTTGACATAAGAACAAATTGATCAAATACTAAGAAAGCATCTACCCTCCAAACCATCACCTCAACTAGACAGTCATGAACATGGTTCCTATTCCATAGAACAATCCAATGGCATTGAAGACAAAGAGGATAGTAAGGAAATTAATGCTAATACTGAAACTAGTCCTCTTTGGAATATGAATTTTGATGGGTCGTGTACTAAAACTAATGCAAGTGCAGGAATATGGCTTTACAATACAGGAAGCAATCATTCTGAAGCTCATTCATACAAATTGAGTTTTCAATGCACAACTGACATAGTAGAGTATGAGGCACTCCTCTTAGGGCTACATTTATTGAAGAAATTAGGAGCCCAGAAGATAACAGTTCATGGAAATACAGAATTGGTAATTAGGCAAGTGAAAGAAGAATGCATGGTTAAAAATCCTAGACTTAGATCCTATAAGGATGATGCCATGGATTTATTAAAATATTTTAAATATTTCCAACTTATCCTTGTTCCTAAAGACCAAAATAGTTTTTCTAGTGGATTAGCCCTTGTGGCTAGTACATGTCTGAGACCTTGGGAGAACAAAAAATATACAATTCAAGAAAAATTTAGACCAGCTGTACCAAACAATAAAAGATACTGGCAAAACTTTGAAGGAGGAAAACAAATAGAAGACTATCCTACTGAGGATATACCATCTTTTCAAGAAGAAACTTCTCCCATCATTGATATCAATCTTCCATTCAAAGAACCTAAATTTATATCAGAAGCAAGCATAGATTTAGAGAAAGAATAAATTTCACTGCTTGTTGTTTTGCACGTTAAGAATGAAGATGCTTCCAAGCAACGTACTGAAGAGATATTCCTCAAAGTTGAAGTCTTGGAAGCAGACAATCTACCAGACACAGAAGGCCAAAAAGAAGAGAATACTCATCTTTTCTTTGTTGATCGTTTGTAAGAATGTGTGGAAGTCCCAACTGGCTCAAATTATCAAGAATGGATCCTTTGCAAGAGCCAAATGCATGAAAAGTTGTCACCCTCTATGATAGTCTTGGTTTTGAAGATTAATCTTCAAAATGTACTATGGATGCCCCTGACAAGTAGCCAGTTTCTCTATTCTTTTTTGTCACTACTCAATTAGCTACATTGGCACTTTTGTATCATATAAGAATGTAAATATTCCAAGTTAGAATAGGTTAGATAGGAATTTCAATATAGCTCAATTTTGAGCAAATAGATAATTGTTTATTTTTTTCTTCAAGGAAAAAGAAAAATACAAAAACAATAGAAGATAGAAAAGAGGGCAGAGAGAAAAGAAGAAAGGTATAGCCCCATACCAAAAAAGAGAAACAAAATCTGAAAATGTGCAAGCTCAAATGCTACTCCTAAAAAACACACTCCTAGTTAGTCATACAGCCTAATCATGACTAATTAGTTTTAAATTTACTACTGATAGGTTAGTGAAATTAAATTTGCCAAACAGATTAATCTTGGCTTATCAGTTAGGTAGATTAGGATAGAAAAATAAAGGTTCAACTAAGCTCAAAATCTGAACCTATGAAATCCAAAAGAAAGAATGACTCTAATCTATTTAAGTCATGAGTCAAAGACAGAAGTAAACTGGTTCTAACAAGCCCAAAACTTGAACCAGATAACAAAGAAAAACAACTCAAACAAGCCTAAAAACAGAGCCGAAGAATAGATAAGGATGTTCTTAAATATTTCAGATGTTATGCCTTTACCATTTTTTATTTAATTCTCTACAAATAATAATCTATGTGCAACTTGTTTTTATGCCATAGATCAGCAACAAGTTAGACTGTTCAATCCTAACTTAGCTGCTTTTTAAATTTCTTGTTTTAGAAGTTAGAGAATAAAAATATGTTAGACAGTCTAATCCTAACAGATAGTAGTTAGGTAGAGAAGCTTATGAACTCAACTGTTTAATCTGAGTTCATGGAGAAATAAGAAGTAGACTTAGATTAGTTTTAAGTTTTCAAAAGAATAAAATGTTTGTAAAAAGAGTTTTCCAATCCAAATGCACTTTTAAAGAAGAAAAAATGTTAGATCAGTAGGATTGGGTAGGTAGAAATCTTGTTTGATAGAGTTCCATTGTATTTCATGGCTGCTAACATTGTCAAAGCAGAAGAAAGCAAGAAAAGTGAAGAAATTTGCAGCCCAATGGATGAGGCATTGATCAGCCCCCAAAGAATACAAGTCTGAAGTTCTTGACACCTTCAAGAAGGTGCCATCCCCATGTGGAGTCACTGTTAGCCACCTATACAAATTTTCATATCAAATGGTGGCTAAATCATTTTTTGAAGCCTTCAAGAAAAAAATTTATTTCCAAATTGTTGGTTCTTAAAGTCTTATGAAGATGACTTATCCTTGAGTTAATCTTCACTTCTTTTTCCCTCTCAATTCTGAAAAATCTGCTATTTCCTGAAGAAAAAACGGCTAAAAACCCATTTTTCCCTCATTTTTACCCCTCCTTTCACTCAAAATTAACCTCACTTTTTATTCCCTTTAACTCATAAAATCCTCCTTTCTTCCTCATTTTTCTCCATTTCCCTTCACAAATCGCCTTTAATCAGGTTTAAAACTCCTTTTTAAACCTTATCGAAACCCCCAAAATCCTTTGAAAAACCTTGGAAAATCATAAAAAACAATTTTTTTTTAACTAAGGCCTTTAGCCCCCTTTGGCTAAGCCCCCAACCACTTCCCCACCATGCGACCTGGCACCAGAACCAAACGCTGAGGCCCTAGGCACTTATCGCAATCGGGCATTCATATGGGCGCATTTTCCTTGTTAAACTCCATTTCCCTAATGCAATGAAGTTTTGGTCTGCCAATTCCCACTGCATTTTCCATCGTTGATCCTTTAAACAAATCAACAGCCTAGCACCAATCGCATCGCGAAAAAAATTCATGCCATTCCTCTCCCCCTCCGATTGAAATCTTCTGATTCAATCTAGACCTTTGAAAACCATAAGAACTGATGGCCCAGATTGATCACCCTCCACCACAACCTCCGGCATTTGAACCCACAGACTCATTTCCTACCATTGATCTCTCTAAGATCGATGGTTCCAATCTCATCGCATTGGCGCTTTTCTTTGTTTTTTTCCCCTTGCCCCACCGATCGCGACCTTCCGATTGCATCTGGGCTGTCCATACACCACGATCCGACGATCCAAATCAATCCTCACTTCCCTTTGTTATTTCTCAAATCCTGATAGTATACCCTCTTCGGCGAATATCCACCATTGATCTTTGCAGATCAACGGCCCATAATGACCCGATCTCCGCCCGACCTCTGCCTCATATTCCATTTTATTAGCCCCAAGATTGAATCTAGGCCATCAATTATTCTAATCCTACAGTCCATATTTGACCCAGTAGGCCCAACTCATTTGGGACCTACCACCCCCATTGATCAATCCTAGCCGTTCATTCCTTGATCCGACGGTCAAGATTAAAATCGCCTTGACCCCGTCCCACCTTTTATCGCCCTTGCATCTATTCTCCATCACGCTCTCCTCACGACCATTTGATCTAAGACCCTAGATCTGATGGCTAGCACGCAGTTTCGCGTGATTTTAAGCCTGAAAGTTAATGTTTTAAAACTACGCGATGTAGGTGGTTTTAAAAGGCCACGTGTCGGCCAGAAACACATATCGCATTCAAAAAGGTAATACCACCTATCCACCTTTTTGCAGCCCGAAGCCAGTGGTTTCTTTGGCCAAAACCACTTTCCCTATTTACACTGCATTTTCTCATGTTTAATCTCCGCCGTTGATCTCTGAGATCTAACAGCTCAAGTTTGCTTTCACCCTCAGTTCATTGCCCTCCACCCATCCTCCAAGGGACTTCATAAGCAAATCTCCGCCATTGATCTCTGTGGCTGATCTAATCTGATGGCCCAGAATCCTTCAAGAAACCATGAATTTCATTTTAACCCTTTGTTGACTCCACCAAAGGTTTTCACCCTTTTCCTTTGCATTTTCTCCCATTTTGCTATAATGTGGCCCCTTCGCATTATAAAATCTGGATTGATCTCGACCGTTGATCAATATGCATCAATGACCCAGACTTAATCTCCTACACCATTTATCCAACCTCCTCCCAACTAACCCAGTGAGAAAATCCTTGCCATTGGATGCTTTCATTCAACGGTCCCAATCTAACGTAAAATTTTGAAGTAGTCTGAGCCCTTCCCCATAGGACTTTTTCTAATTTTTTTTATTGTGCAGGTTTCAATGGTTTTTTCAATTGTTTTAAAAGAAAATTAAAGGTTGGGGATGACGATCCTCCACGCCTTTATTCATGAAAGAGATCTTCTCGCAGTGTTCTGAATTATGTTTTATCAGTGCCTCATGAGCACTGACGCCATCATAAAACCTCTATAATGCCTGCACATCAACAAGACACAACAAAACTTAATCAAGCAAAGAGTATCAGTGTGAAAGGATCTAGTCACAGTAGAGATGAAGAATTGAAGATTGTTTATGCAGTTTTGAAGGATTAGGGCCCACTTTGAGAAAATCAAAAGTCTAATCCTCTCAATTAAACATGGTTTGAAGAACAGAAGACAGAAAATTAGGCCTAATTAAGCCTAACAAACAGAATTAAAACAAATTAGTAATGATTGAAGAAGGAAAATCAGATCTATCATTCCGAGAAAGCCTCCACCGCCACATCAGAGGCTAATTGAATCCTCTCAGCTACCAAAAGCCACCTGCAGCCTCAAAGCATTCAAAAGAGGCATAGTTATGACCAGAACAAAATATATTTTCCCCAATATAGTTGAACAATTATTTCGAATTAAAGAAACTAATTTTAAAAACTGTCAGAGAAGTTATTACAAGGATAATAAATAGCCTTAAAGTCAAATATTTTAATCCACTAAGCCTCGAAAGCCAAATAGAGTTATGAGAGAGAGATATAGATCAAATATATTACTGCCTTATGCCTTGCATGGTTTTCAAGGCAGAGAATTGTATTAACTGTACTATTTATGATACTTGAACCCTAGAAACTCTTCCACCTCCTTATTTTTCTATAAAATCCCTTGAGGAGCACATTGGAAAGGGTTGGTTGCTAAACTTTGATATAATACTCGTGCTCGAAACTTTCTACATGTAAATAGTGTTTAGAGGATATTGAAGCTCTGTTTGTAATCAAATAAGTTAGGCTAAGAAGAGAAGATGATTGTTGAACTGAAACATTAGACTTGAAGAATATAACTGGATTGACATCAATATACAAGCTGATTTTTGGGATCCTGGTCTATATCACTAGTGAAGTGCTTCTTTTTGTGTTATTGTTTTCCTTTCATGTATGCCATTTTGTCCACTTATTTCTTTGATAAATAAAAACAAGCATAGAGTTAGGATTTACTGTTTACAGTACCCTTCTTTGACTGATAAGCTTTATCTCAATGGTTTCCTCCAAATTGTGTGTTTAAGAATGACTTAAGTTAAGTGTAAACATTATCAAGGAATGTTGGTTTGTCCCTGTCTTGATGTGAAAAGCTTGAAAGGAAGTTTTTGAATGTTATTTTCATTATATGCTTAGTAGAGTTTGACTAGAAAAGTTTATGGTTTGCCCTATCTTCTAGTTTCTTTCTCCAAAGGTAATTCTAAAAGTTTCCCTAAGAGTATGCTAAAAACAAGTTAGATTTAAAAGTATCATATCTGATCTTAGGCTGCACTTTGTTTCCATATTTTTTTTCATCCCTTCTGAAAGTAATTATGTGGATTACTGGATTGTTTTTCTGATAAGTTAGCTTTAATACAAGCTTGTCCAAAGAAGTCTATGGTTAGCCCTTTCTTTTGGTTAGTTTTAAACAGTTACTTAAAAGGCTTTTCCTGTTTGAAAGACTGATAAGTCCTAGTTGAAATTATTGTCTTTTTCCACCCTTTCAACACTTTTATTTTTCCATTCCATCATTTTATCTAAGAGTTCTTGTGATATAGATGACTTTCCCCTTGGAGCACTCTTGAAATTGTTGCACAATTAAAACCTTTTATGACTCCATAGCCCAATGGACTAAAAACCAGCGTCATATCTATCCTATCAGCCAAATCTTGTTCTATTTTCTTATACCTTCACCCCTTTGGAACTCTTTCATTTTAGAACTTTCCACTCAACTAAAAATCATGCTCAAGCATCCAAAAACAAACAAAAACCATTGTCCTTAATAACTAGGCTAATATCATATCCAAAAGCCTTAAATATAAATCAATATTTTCACTTATAGAGAGATCCCTCTCTGGATTCAGGAGGGCTAGATCCTAGAACCCCAAAGTGGTTCCAATGTCCTCCCTACAGCTTTAGTCTCACCAATCTGCTAAAATTACAGGGAGCTAACATACCTAACTCCAACCTTCCTTGAGAAATAATCAGGAGACAAATTAGAAATAGAATATCAACAATTGAACATCAAATCAATAAAAGCAGGGACAACTAGCATTAGTTAGATAGCTGTCACCATCTTCTTGCATGAAGATATTTCTTTTTCCATGAATAATTCCTAAGTTTGTTTTAGGATATTTTGTGATAGTTTTTGTATAAATACTTCACATTTTGAAGTATTGAGGGCTGATGAATTGTTGAACTTTTCTATAGTTGTACTATTTTGGAACCTTAGGGTGATTGTACCAATTTCAAGTCAATAGACTGGATTTCAGCAATAAAGCATCATTTTACAGGATTCATGTGTTGGTCCACTATAGTGAAGTACTTTCTACTTGTTCAATTTTTTGTTTCTGAATTTTTCACCAATTTTTTTATGTCTTTCTAAATATGAATGATATGTCAAGAATTTTATTTTAGAATATGTTAAAAGCAGTCTATTTTGAACTATTTATCATTTGCATGTTTTCCAATGATATCTAGATTAGGGAATTATTAATTGCTCCCTATTTTCAATTTATCTCTGCCTTTTCATTCATTATCCATATTTGAGAACCCTTAATTGCTCTCTTACTCAGATTGAAACCATTTTCATCATCAGCCTTGAAGATCTGAAGTAACTCAACTATCTTGCCCTGTAAACATTTCCTTTAGACCTTGAACATGATCTGACTGCTTGACACATTGACTCCATTAGACCAATGGAATACAGACCTACATCTATCCATCTGAATAAGTAATTACACGACTAAACCAAATCCAAAATCAAATCCCAAGTAATCCTACATAACTACCCTAAAATCAACTACAATTAACAAAGATAAATCGTATAGAGAGAGCCCTCTCTGAGCATTAGGAAGGCTATATCCTAAGGCTTAAAATTAGGTTTGTGGTTACCTCTAATATACTTTAAAACACAAAAAATAGTAACTACCCTTGAGAATTATTGGAGTGATAAAATATTGGCGATCATACTGGGGAACTAACCAATCCTCAATGTTTAAAATAGATGTTAAAGGAAATATTTTTACTTATCTTTTCACCTTAAGATTGGTTTGAAGCGTTGTTAGTAAATTTTCCATAAAAAACTATAATTCTAGCTTCCAGAAGAGTCTACTATACTAGGTCTAATCCAGATCCAGAACCTGTTATCATAGTAGATAATCCTGACATAATTTTAATGAAAAACAAAAAAGTAGAAATTTTAGGAAATAAAAATTCATTGATCAAAGCAAATTCTCTTCCAAATAAATTATCAAGTTTACAAGACATTGAATTTGATTTAGCTCTTGAGCAATCTTTGTTTAAACAAAAATCAGAAAGTGACATACATAATAGTGTAATAGGTCCTGATTTAATTTCATTCATTTAAAGTAAGAAGGAAATTGTTTCACTAGATTCAGATGAAAAATCCCTAGAAGTGTATGATAAACTTGATGCTATAGCTACAACTTTGATTAAGGAAATTGATGAAGCTTATTTTCAAAATTCAGTTGAATTGACAGCTTTATCTGCTTATACCCCTAAGCCTTCTACCAGTTATTTAGATACCAATCATTTAGAATCTATAGGTTCATCCTTGTTTACTACCACCTCATATATTATTTCCACCACACTTTAGTCAACATAATCCTTCATTCCTAAGCTTCCACTTCAACCTAGAGTTTTATTTCCATCCCAAAATACTGCAAGATCATCTTCTAGCACTGTTGCTGCATTTTCAAGCACTTCAACCACATTTCAAAGTACATCTTCTAGCATCCCAACTACATCTTCAAGTGTTCCTACCTCATCTACAAGTACTTCAACTTCATCACCAAGTACTTCAAACTTACCTCCTAGTGAAGCTAGAATCCAAGCCATGGCTACCAGATATGCCCCATTGGTCCTACAAGACCCTCTAAATGCCATGCCCCAAGACTACCAAAGAAAAATACCTAAATTTGATGGAACCACTCACTACATTGCACAATGACATGTTAATGAAATGACAGATTATTTTGAACTGCATGAAATAGATGATCCTGATGTTCAAATGAGACTTTTTGCTCAAACTGTAGCTAGTGATGTGAAGAAGTGGTTTAAAGGTTTTCATGCTGGTAGTATTGTTGATTTAGATTTTTTCCATAGGATGTTTCTTAAGAGATGGGAGAAAAAGAAGAATCGATTACAAATTTTGTCTGAATTTGAAAACATAAAAGGAGCACCAAATGAAATAGTTCAGGACTATTGTACAAGATATAACAGTATTTACAATGCAATCCTTACCAATCTTAAACATCCTCCAGACTCTACCTTGATCAAATTCCCTAATGAATTTGATACAGGTATGGCTTACCAACTAATAGAGAGAAACCCAAAAACCTTAGTTGTGATCCAAGAAAGCTAGATTAAGAAATGAAAGGAGAGTGACAATAAAAGAGGAAACATCAACCTCATATCTTAAAATAGATAATTTAGGAAAAACATTAGAAATAATGATGGATAGGTTAGATAATATGGAAAGGAAGCCATAGTGGGATAACCAACAACAAGGCTCTCAAATAAGAAATCCCAATTTCAGGAAAAATGCCAATACTGGAAAATCTAGAGAATCGACACCTGATCAAACAATAAGACTACCTTTCCAAGGGAACTATTCTGAAAGTTCTCACCAAAACGAAGATGATGAAGACACTCAAATTAACCTAATGGGAATTAATGATGATAACACCATTTTTCTTACACAAGAAGAATAGGAGTTATATGAATTACAACAGTTACAATTAGAATCTGGTGAGTCTTTTGATTACAAGCAAGGTTATGAGTTTTCAATTAATGAATTTCATAAGCAGTATAACCTTACAAGTAAGAAAAATGTAGAATCCCCTACTAAGAAGTCTTCCCAAACTCAAACAAAGAAAACAATAGAGGCTCCTACCACTAAAGTTCTGCAAATCCTCCCTAGGGAAACCCAACAAAACTCTGTTTAAACTCAGAAGAAATCAAGTCCTAATTAGAAAATATCAAGTCCCAAAATAACACCCAGTCCTAAGATTGTAGAAATTACAAATATCGATGTTCAAAATTCAGCAGATCCTCAAAAATATGCTGCTGCTAAGACAACAAATTCTGCTAAAACAAAAATTTCATATCCAAAAAAATCTGTTGCTGATCCAAAATCATTTGATCCTAAAACAACCGCTACAAAAATAGTTTTTGAAATCTCAAAACTTGCCAAAACTTCCACTGCATCTCAAAATGTCCCTAAAAATAAAATAAAAATCTTAAAACGGTGGAAACACAAACAAAAAATGAAAGACCAATTGTAGAAAAAGAAGATAAACACACTCAAACTGTAGTTACTAAAGAATAAATAATTCAGTTAGGAAAAACACAAGCACCATTCAACATCCAAGCTTAAATTGCCAAACTGAAGATACCAATTCCTTTAACAGAATTGGTTAAGCATGATCTATACAAATCACATATCACTGAGACTTTAAACATGAATGATGGAGAAGATTCTGTCAATTTGAGTGATGATCAACCAGAACTGATTTTTTGTCCTAAAGTAAATGAAAAACACCAAGAGGGAGGAGTTCCTCCTTTCTACATTAGCTTGACTATTCATGATCATATTTTACATAATGCTATGCTAGATTCAGGTGCCTCACATAATTTAATTCCAAAAGAAATAATGGAAACCTTGAATTTAGACATCACTAGACCTTATAAAGATCTCTTCTCATTTGATTCTAGTGAAGTGAAATGTCTAGGCTTAATCAAATATTTATGCGTTACTTTAGTTCAGTACCAAGGAAAAAGCATATTCATGGATATTTTAGTAGCTAGCATCCCTCCTAAGTATGAAATGTTGATATCTCGCTCAAGGGGAGCTAAACTACATTTATCTCTACAACTAGACATGTCTTATGCCACTATTTCAGTATTTGGCCAACCCAAGAAACCTTACAGAGAGACATTAACGAAGCACGTGGTTAGTAGTGTAGAAAAACCTTGAAATTATGCCATTTATTCTACACCTACTGATATGGACCTCGTCATTTGATGTAATTCTGAAACTAATATAGAAAACAACACTGAATTAAAACATAAAGAAAATAAATACCTAGATAGTGAAAAAATATTTCATGAATCAATGTGGCACCTATATTTTGATGGATCAGTGAAAAAATTAGGAGCAGGAGCAGGAGTTTGGATACACAACATGGAAAAGTATCATGCAGAAGGTCATGCCTTTAGATTAAATTTCAGATGTACAAACAACACGGTTGAGTATGAATATTTGATTTTAGGATTGCATATTGTTAGAAATTTTGGAGGCAAAAGAGTTTCTATCATGGGAGACTCTTATTTAATTATAAAATAGATTAGAGGAGAATATTCTGTGTATAATCCTATATTAAGCCAATATAGAGAAACAATTTTATATCTAATCAAAGAATTCCTTGAGTGTGACTTTGTTGTAATTCCTAGAAAGCAAAACATATGAGCACACATTTTAGCAACTTTTTCTAGTACATGTAATATGCCTTTTCAACCAAATCATCAATATACAGCAGAAGTTAAATACAAGCCTACAATACTAGACAACCTAATATATTGGAAAATGTTTTCACAGGATGAACAAATCTATCATTTCATGAATGCTGAAGGAGAATTTTGGAATTGTAATATAGACATAGATTGTACTGTAGATGATAAAATAGACAAAGAGATAGATATAAATAACTTATATTTCACTAAACCTACTAAATTTAGTCAAGTAGAAATAGATAATTTAGAAAATGTATAAATATAAGAATTAGCAGATGATGATTCTGACATTTTAAACCTTAAGAATAACTTTTTACCTAAGGGATTAGCCCCATTAGAAGATATTTTTGATTGACATGATGATGCAAGAAAACAAAAAATGTAACCATTAAGATAAGACATAGAAGAATTAAATATAGGAATAGAACAAAGGCCTAAACTAATCAAACTTTTAAAAGCCTTACCTCAAGAAGAAAAAATAAAATACATAGCTCTATTTAAGGAATTTCATGATGTATTTGCGTGGAGTTATGAGGACTTAGAATATTATGACACTAGCATAATACAACACAAAATACCCATAAAAGAATATCAAAAACCTTTCAAATAGAAGGTTAGAAGAATCAATCTAGTTTTAATGACTTTAATTGAAAAAGAGGTTAAGAGAATGTATGAAGCCCAGATAATTGCACCTATCAGATATTATAATTGGGTTTCAAAGCTAGTTCCCACTAGGAAGAAGACAGGGGAAATCAGACTCTGTGTTGATTTCCAAAATTTAAACAAGGTATACCTAAAATATAACTACCCTTTCCCCAAGATGGATCATATTTTACAGAGGGTGGTTGGTTCATCCAGGATTTCATTACTTGATGGATTATCTGGGTATAACCAGATTTTAGTTCAGCCAGAAGACCAACCAAAGACTGCATTTACTACTCCTTGGGGTAATTTCATGTATGTGAAAATGCCTTTTGGATTAATGAATGCAGGAGCTAATTTTAATAGAGCAATGGATATATATTTTGCTAAAGAAATTCATGATTTTATTGTAATCTATCTAGATGATATTACTATATTTTCAAAAAATGACAACGAACATTTAGATCATCTCAGCCAAGTGTTATCAAATGCAGGAAATTTGGAATTTCTTTAAATCCCAAAAAAACTCTCTTTGGACTGGAAGAAGGCAAACTATTAGTGCATATTATATCAAAATAGGGAATTAGGATAGACCCAGCTAGAATAGAGGCCATTCTGAACATAAGCCATCCTAGGAATATTAAAGAATTGCAGGCTTTCTTACATAAAATCAATTTTCTTAGAAGATTCATTTCAAAGTTTGCAGAAATAATTAGAGAACTCAATAACATGTTGAAAAAAAACTCAGTACTTAAATGGACTATGGAGGCCAAAAAATCATTTGAATCAGTCAAATAAGGCTTGATAAGAACACTAGTCTTAACAAGTCCTGATTTCATAAAATATTTCATCATTTTTTCTTTTGCTTCAAAACATACTATTGTTGCAGTCTTACTGCAGAAGAATGATTAGGGCTATGAACAACCCATTGCTTTTTTCAACAAATCACTTAGAGTTGCCACTTTAAAGTATAACATAATGGAAAAGCAGGCACTAGCTTTAGTGAAGGCTATCAAAGACTTTAGAGTGTACATCCTGAATTCACACATCATTGCTTATGTTCCAAATTTAGTAGTGAAGGACATTCTGACTCAGAATGGGCCTGATGGTAAAAGAGGAAAATCGATTTCCACCATTTTGGAATATGACATAGAAATTAAGCCCACCAAACTCATTAAAGGTCAAGTTTTTATTAAAGGTCAAGTTTATTTTGAATTATTATGGTTATCAGGTTACGCTTATGGGGACAAATTTTATTTCAAATAGATGATTAGGAAGAGATATGACTAATATAATAATTAAGTACCAGATCTACCATATATATTATATTTTATTAATAAATTTACAAGCTCCTCCAGAATTTTGTTTGAATTGTGTTTTGTTACATTTTTTAAAGCTAAAGGAAATGAAATTTAATTATGTGATAATGCACTATTTTCAAGACTTATGAAAAATTTCTTTTAACTATTGTTAAAATGTAGTTAATAAAGTCATGAAGAGTTCACGTGCTGATTATGGAGTGACACCTTAGCTAGAAGCTGTTCCAGTCAAAATTTTGAGATATGTTTAAATGGTTCTAAGACCAAGCAGGATGTAGCAAATTATGTACCTGCCAAAAGCAAAATATTTTGAAGTAAGAAAATGTTTCTATTATTGCCCTTAAAACCCACCACTAAAATGCTTTTCAACAAATGGCATTCAGACTTCATTTTTAACCACTCCCTCCATCCCTCACTCAACACAAATGGATTTTGATAGTTACATTTATTTACTTAAGTGATAGGTCATTCCTTCCAAGCCACCGAGCATCGCTATAATCTCATTTCAGAAAAACAACATATCATTCAGATTTAGATGTTCTGCAAGCTCATTACCTATAATGTACCGAATTCAAGTTCATAAAGATGATCAAATTTTAATGGGCATTTTACTATCATTTTGACTGCTTTATTACTTCACAATGTCTTGTTGAACTTAGCTAAAGCCTTGTGAATATCATCAATAAACTACCAAAAGACAACAAAAAGACTTGGAAGAAAAGGTTAGTAAATGCCTTATGGGCAGACAAACTCACCACAAAGAAGTCCATTGGTACATCCCCTTATCAACTTGCTTATGGGATGGATGTTGTTTTTACATCCTCTTTAGGAGTGCCCGTAATGAAGATAATACAAGAACTGAATGTAGAAACCAATGATATCTAGAGAAGGATAACTTGTCGAGGTACTTGTAGGTAAACTATAACAGATGTTTATCAAGGTTCCAAGTTGTTTGAGAATATTAAAAGATATTGACAAGACTTCATAGCATTATTTATACAAGAGAAAGTCCCCAAGGGATTCCAGAAGAGAAAGGTAAATATGGGAAATTGATTTCTATGGAAAGGTCTCATATGGCCTATGGTTGGCATGGTAACAATTCATTCCTTTTTGAAGGAGATGATGGACTATCAAATTATGTGACATATCAATGGCATGTTAGTTACTACTATTTCCCATGGAATATGAGGTTCATTTTTTGATTTTACTTGCTCTGTAATAGTTATCACAGAATGTGAGATTGATTTGATGTCTTTCTTGTGTAAATGAAGCCTGCAGAGAAGGCTCTAAGCTTGGCAAACAAACATTTTACTGAACAATGCATATTTTGTAGCAATAGTTTTGCTACCATCACACTAAAATTCAAAGGCTATTAATATTTCAAAAAGTTTCACATTTCACTGAATGCCACCCCATGGACACCTAGGGGTCCTGAAAATAATAGGATCACAATTTGAATTGAATGATTAGTCCTTGTAACATAAGGTAATTTCTTTTCTTAAAAAAATTTTATATTAGAAAATAAAAAATTAAAGAGGTAAAAGTCCTGTTAAAGTTTAAAGACTTGAAAGAAAAGACAAAAAAAGAAAATGAAATTAACTCAAAACAAAATAGATAAAATAAATTACAGTGATGTATATCTAAACTACATTTTTTACTTCTACTTATAAAATAATATTGTGTAAAAGTGTATTTTTGCATCACAAGACATGAAAGTCAAACTGCTTAATCTTGACCTTTCAAGCTTTAAATTTCATGTTGATAGATAGAGAATAAATATCTAGAAGAAATGTTTAATATTGGCAGATTAGTAGTTAGGTAGAGAATAAAAAGGAGCTCAACAGTTTAATCTGAGCCCTTGGAATAAATAAGGTTGGAATTATTTAGTTTGTTGTTTAAAGGAAAAAAGAATAAGGGTTTGCAAGATCAAATGCACCCATGTAAATGAAGAAAAAATGTTAGGGTAGTTGATGGGTAGGTAAAATCAATTTTCACAAGGCAGGGATAACAGAAAAATTGGTCATTTCATTTACTAACTCCCTTTCAAAATCATTCCCCTTGTAAAAATACCCCATCCCCTTCATTTTTACTCTTTCCCCTTATTTCACTTATTTCCCCTTGCACAAAACACCTTTTCCTAAGTTTAAAACACATTTTCCTTGGGAAAAGTAAAACCCCTTTACTTATTTCCCTTTTCATTTAAAAATACACCAAAAAACCATAAAAATACATGAATCCTAAGTTTGAAAACATATATCGGGTCCCACTATAAAACTCACCCCGATGTTATTTTTATTCGGAATTCACATTTCCGTATTAGCAGGGAGGCATGACTTATTTATTGTAAGTATTATTAACATTTTAATATTTATTATTATTCTATTGCATATTCTTTTAAGAACCTTGTATATATATCTTTATATATATATATATATATATATATATATATATATATATATATATATATATATATATATATATATATATATATATATATATATATATATATATATATATATATATATATATATATATATATATATATATATATATATATATATATATATATATATATATATATATATATATATATTATATATATATATATATATGTATATATATATGTATGTATGTATATATATATATATATATATATATATATATATATATATATATACGTATGTATGTATATATATATTAATATATATATATATATATATATATATATATATATATATATATATATATATATATATATATATATCCCAACCCACATTTTATTTATAACATATCGTTTTATTTTCCCACATGTAATATATTTTAGGCCCACATATTACTATCCCACCTATTATAATAATTCCATATTCCCTAACCTCATTGGTATGTATTTAACCCTATCGCATATATCAAACCCTGACCAAATACATTAAAACCAATGCATATAAAACACATAAACCCGCATTGACTATAAAGTCCTAGGCCCCATACATTTAAAACCCGAATACTCCGTCGCATCCTCCCAACCATCAGATCTTAACCGATCAGATCTAATGGCCATTATCTCCTTTCACACATTTCATAGCCTGATCATTAACATATTACCAACCATGCTATATCTGCAGTTTTCGCAACCCAATGCCTGCCTACGTAGCCAATTCCTATCTGATCGCATCGATCTGAATTATACCGCTAACCACCTTTCGTTCATACAAAAACCACTAAATGGTTTTATCCTAACCGTTGTTAGACCACCAACCCATTTGAATTGACCATGCATTAATATTAAAACAATGTTTTACGAAAATGCATATAACCACCCATTTCACCCTTTTTATCATTGTGTTACTTTTTTCCACAGAAGAAGCATTGCCAACCTCTTTTCTTCCCAAAGATGAATCTGTTGACCTATAATCCAAAATTTTCAATCAGAATTCAACCAATTTGTTTCCAAAGACATTGCAAAATTCATCCAAAGCACTATAAAGACCTCTGAAGCTTCAGAAAAGCTTTCTACAACCACTGGACCCTTCTGCAAATCAAATCTCCATCTTTCTCCACGTATTCCTCAAAGTACTAAGACTTGTGCTTACAAAAAAAGAGAAATAAGTAATTGAATTAGCATAGAAGCCTTAGCAGACCAAAACGAACCTTTGTAGTTTCCCAAATCCATTTTTCTACATACCCTATGAATTTTTTCATAGATTCTGAGGCATGAGACTATTTTAATAACAGATATTGAATAATTGAAGAAGTTTAGACCTCTGCAGACCTGAAGAAATCCATCTTGCTTCCCAAATCCTTTTTTTGCAAACCCTAGATCTAATTTCATAGGATTCCCAAGGTCTGAGGTTGTTTTTTATTACAGAATGTAATAATTGACCAATTGGCATCTTAAACCATTTTTCAAACTATTATCATCTGTCTGAGGTGCTCCTACAGGCCTAAATCAGTTTTTTCTAAGTAAAATATTAATTAATTGATAAAACAAATAGAACAATGGCTTCCAAAGAAGTAGTAAGTGTCAATCCTCTACAACCTCCTGTTGTAGATGCAGAACACACTCCCCTCGCTCATAATTATTTTAAAATTAATGACACAATCACAAAATTTAACCTTCTTGAGCTCCACTGTTGGAGTCATGAAAAATCTATAGACCAAGCAGATGAGGTTTTCATCTCGGAATCCAATTTTCCAAAGTATGTATTCCCACAAACTTTCCAGTGCCCAGAAGTAATCAGACTTTGTCAATATTGCTATTTCCCTGATCAGAGAGCCATAATAAACCATGAAAAGAAATTATATTTACTATTACTAATGATTCTATCAACCAAATGCTCCAGATCAAATCTAGACTAGATGAAACCCGTTTGTCCATTGAAGCTCTCACACAACTATAGCTAAATCTGGACTTCCCTAAGAGGTTCCAGATATTCCAAAATTTTATTCCTTCCTCTGTAGAAATTCCCAAGGTAGATCCTCCTTACCCCTCTGCAAAATTTTCTAAAAGAACCAGACATATCATTAGCATGTTTTCTTTTATTCTTGGATATTTCACAGATGAGCATGCTGATGTTGCAGTGCTAGGTTTTTTGTCTACTTTCACACTTGGTCAGCCTCCTGCTACCATTTTTAATTTTTCCCAATACCTTGCTGATAATATTCAAGAACAATTGGTCAAAATGACTTCTGAAGTTGTTTTCAAGTATTCCTCATTATTATTCCACATGTTTTTATACTTTCAGTCTGGCAAGTTTGTCATAAACCTTCAGAAGCTTGATGTTGAAGGAAACCCACAGTTAGCCATATTTTGGACTCCTTTAATAAGAAAGGATTCCACACATTCCACCTTTACAGAGTTTATTGATTCCTTCATTCATCCTATGGTCAATTTTCTAAACAAAAGAAGGAAGCCCAGAATTAGTGAGTAAATTAAGAAGGTCCTACAGTTGTCACAACATCATAGGATAGGAGATTGGTACTTGTACCAAAACCATATAGAGATAATTAGGGTATATGGATAAAATATCATTCCATATAAACTTCCCAAATACCTTTCAATGAGGTTATTTTCCCTTGAGTACATAAGACATATTTTTAATTCTGATTCAACTAATTTCCTTGTTGCTAAGAAAAATACACTGTTCAAAATCAAGAATCAGGTTGGCCCTTTCATTTGTAATAGTAGGGATGTAGGTTTAGAGGCTAAAAATTATTTACAGGTGTTTAAATTTAGTAAGAGTTTTCTATGGTATTATGATCCTCTAGGAGTAATAAGTAAACTGAGAGTTAAATTCAAATTTAATCCTTATGTACATGAGAATAAACTAGATATTAATAAATACTCTAACTAGTATAAATGGTTGGAGAACACCTTGATATAGGTAGAAAAGCAAGGTGATACTAGTCAAACCTTGCAGAATCCAGCCTAAGAAGATAAAATCTCAAAGATAAATAGAGAGGAAGGATCATATACTGCAGAAACTACAACTGAAACTAAATTTAAATTGATGTACAAGAAGAAGCCTAAATTAAATCCTGTCAATGAAGAAGTAAAAAAAATAGAAGTGTTTGATACAAAAATAATAGCTAAGGATAATTCACCTCCTATAGTGATTGAAGAAGAACATCAACCATTAAATTCTAAAACTCAGCTTATTCAGAAGCAACACAGTGTTGAAATGTCATCTTCCAGCAAACTAGCAGAGAAAGAGATGGAAATTATGTAGAAATACAGAGAAATAAAGATGAAAAATGAAGCTTTGAAGACTGATACATACAATTAGTATTCGAAGTAGTCACCCATTGACCAAAGAATATTGCTTTATGCTTCTGAATATAAGACTAGGAAAATGCCAATGACTTTCCTGCAGCCTAAAGTTAAGCATCCTAAAACACTAGAATATTACCAAAAATCATCATATGAAGTTAAAGTAGATGACCTTCATCCCATTGATCAGATTGAATTTCACAAATAGGTTCATGAAATTCTTTATTCAACAATGACAAACAAGGAAATGAGTGTTTAGAAGCTCAAAAATACTCTTGCAAACATCAAATATCAGCTCAAGTTGGAAAAGACATCCTCTCAAGAAAAATATAATAGAATCAAATCACTGGAAGATTTGGCTATTTAAGTAGGATTTGATCCTAGTAATGTCAAAGTTGTAGATGAATTGATTAAGAAGAAAAATGCAGATATTTTTTCATTAAATAAGCAACTAAAGCTGCCTCCTATTGAACATCCTCAAGCAAAGGAGGTGTTACAATATGCAAATTGAAAAGATGAGATGATGAATCTCATACTACAGTTGACTGAACAAATCAAATAAATGGAGAATGAAATGGACAAGTTGGTCTAGGAAAAAAATAATAGATTAGAAGAAGTCCCTATCACTTTCATTCTAGTAGTTGCAAAAATTGTGCCTTCCACACTAGCAGAATCACTAGCTCCTACATTCCCATTGGCTACAACACTTCCATTCACCTCATCAAAAACTTCATAACAGAGTCTTCAACAACAGCAGCCCAACCAACAGATGAAGCAAGCAAGTTAGTTAAAGCAATGCAGGACATGTCTATTCAGACAAATGAGATTAACAAACTTAAAGAACAACTTAAAATTCTAGAATATGAAAAGAAAATTGCTAAGATAATGCACAAGAATGAAGAACAAATGGAAAATAGGTTGAATGAGCAATTGAAGAAATTATAAAAAGATCTAACATTGAAAGAACAATTGGAAAAATTCAAAAAATAGCATTGGGCCAATATCATTGAATCTATCAATGATATTTGTCCATCCATATAGGTTATCTATGAACATAAAGACTTAGTCAAATCAGCAAGAGAAGCTATCCAAAAGATAAAAGAAGAACTTGGCAAGAAACTTGAAGAAGATCTTGAAATCATCATATTTCTCAATTCTAAGAACAGGCAAGAGCTAGAAGAAATTGGAATTAATGACAGAACAAAAACCATCCTAGAAGTTAGGAAGGTTATTTCTAGAAATAATTTGATGATACAGCTAGAAGAGAAATGCCAGAATATGGAACTTTCCATCATAAGGTTCATGACGAAGTTTGACACTCTCAGACAAAAAGGCCTTCCAAATCCATTAGTTATTCACGATAAACTAATGAAGTAGGATAATTATGATAAGAAGATGAGAGAAGTGGCTAAGGAGAAATCCAATAACTCATCCATGCAAGGTATTCCCATAGGAAAGATACTTTACAAAAACTTTGAGAATCTTTTCTAGCTACATCATGAGATGAAACACATATTTATCAATCAGCCTACATTCTCAAAGTATACTGAAGAAGATGAAATATTCAGGAGGATGATGAAGATAAAATTTCCAGAGTCGGAATTATGGGAAAATATGATTGATTTACTATGAAATCAGTTTGCAGTAAAAACAGGGCAGTCACAGTTTATAGTGAAAATATCACAGTTAAAGAGTATCACAGTGAAAGAGTATCAATTTAAATTTAAAGTTAAAAGCCAAAACATAAATTACAAAGCATAGTTTAAAGTGTATCAGTTGAAAGGTCAGAGTGAAAATCAAAACAGAGATGAAAGTTGCCAACGTAGAGGACACTTCACTACCTAACTGCAGCCTTCGTTGAGCAACAATCAAGAGACAAATCAGCAACAAAATATCAACAATTCAACAAAAAATCAATAAAAGAAAGGACAGCTAGCATTAGTTAGATATCTGTCACTATCTTCTTGCATGAAGATATTTCTTTTTCCATGAATAATTCCTAAGTTTGTTTTAGGATATTTTGTAAATTTTTTTGTATAAATACTTCACATTTTGAAGTATTGAGGGTGGATGAATCACTGAAATTTTCTATAGTTGTACTATTCTGGAACCTAAGGGTGATTGTACCAATTTCATGTCAGTAGACAGGATTTAAGCAATAAAGCATCATATTACAAGATTCATGTGTTGGGCCACTACAATGAAGTACTTTCTACTTGTTCAATTGTTTATTTATGAAGTTTTCACCAAATTTTTATGTCTTTCTAAATCTAAATGATATATTAGGAATTTTATTTTAGAATGTGTTAAAAGCACTCTATTTTGAACTGTTTATCATTTACATGTTTTCCACTAATATCTAGATTAGGGAATTCTTAATTTCTCCCGAGTTTCAATTGACCTTTGCCTTTTCATTCATTATCCGGATTTGAAAACCCTTACTTACTCTCTTACCCTGATTGAAACCATTTTCATCATCAGCCTTGAAGATCTACAGTAACTTAGCTATCTTTCCCTTTAAAATTTTCCTTTATATCTTAATACTGATCTTAATGCTTGACTCATTGGCTCCATTAGCCCAAGTAATCCATCTGAGTAAGTAATTTCACCACCAAGCCAAATCCAAAATCAAATCCCAAGTAATCCTACATAACTAGCCTAAAATCAACTACAATTAACAAAGATAAATCATACAGAGAGAGCCCTCTCTGAGCATTAGGAAAGCTAGATCCTAAGGCTTAAAAGTAGGTTTGTCGTTACCTATAATATTCTTTAAAACACAAAAAATAATAACAACCCTTGAGAATTATTGGAGTGATAACACTTGACTTTATCCTCTCTTCTAGAATCCCACTTTAGCACTTTGTCTCCAATGTTGAAATCATTGTCTTTGGTCCTTTTATCAAGTATTTTATTGATGTTTTCTTGTACCAATTGTGTTCTGTTGTATACTCCTTCACTGTTTTTCTGCAATTGAATGGTTTGGCTTATTATTCTTTGTACGGAATTCTCTTCAGACTGTACTTCTTGAATGAGCTTCATTACTGGAACTCCCAGAGCTGTTGGGAAGATTGCATCCATTCCATAGACTAGATGATAGGGAGACATATCAATTGACATCTTATTTAGCTTGTATTCCCATAGTGCATGTACCAATTTGTTGTGCCATGATTTCTTATTTTCCTCCAGTAACTTCTTAATGATGTTCACCAAAATTTTATTTGAGGATTCAGTCAATCCATTACATTGAGGGTAATAAGATGTAGAATGTCCCAAATTAATCTGATATCTGTGGAAAAAATCCACCATTTTCTTGGATTTAAAGGCAACAACATTATCAGTAATGACTTTCCTAGGACAACCAAATCTAGATAGAATGTTGGTTTCAACAAAACCTGATAATTACTGAGTCTGTGGAAGTCCTGGAAGGAATGGGTTATATCCATTTATTAAAATAGTAAGTTGCAATAGGATCCATTTATGATGGGAAAAGGAGGAAGGGTGGATTTCTCCAATAAAATCTAGACCCCATTGTTGAAAAGGAGCTTCAACAAATATTGGTTGTAATGGAAAAGGTAGCAGCTTTCTCTTTCCCTCAAAGACTTGGAATTTATGACAGGAAACTACCATTTTGTGGATGTCTTGGAAAAGGGTAGGCTAATAGAAACCAACCCTAAGGATCTTATCAACAGCGGTCTTCCAATATAGGTGACCTCCACATTCTCCTTCATGAAATTCATGAATAATCCTATATGCATCTTCTTTAGGAAAAGATTTAAGCAATACACCACCAGAATTTTTCCAATATAAACTTTTTCCAGAATGCAGAAATTTACAGCTTTTAACTTCAAGAATCTGGCCTTTGTTTTCGACAAACCAAGAGGAACATTTAAATTAAAAATCACATATAATATATCAGCATACCACGAAGAGTTTAGGAATTCTTCCTCAATAGGTGGAGTCCAGTTCCTCTTGTTCATCCAATGAGTGAATCATATTGATGTCTAATGCGTGGAAATTTGTTTCAGCCATTAGTTTAGCTAGTCCTTGTCCTTTGATTAATTTGGTGGGCTTGATTTCTAGATCATACTCCAACATGACAACAACCCATTTTCCTCTTTTTCCATTACTATCTTGTGTTAGGATGTCTTTAACCACTGTATGAGGCACAAATGCAATGATATGTGAATGCAGAATGTAGACTTTGAAATCCTTTAGTGCTTTGATTAAAGCAAAAGCCTGTTTTTCCAGGATATTATATTTCAAAGGTGCATCTCTTAAAGCTTGGCTGAAGAAAGCTATGGGCTACTCCTGTCCTTTTGTATTTTTCTGCAGTAATACAACAAAAACTGTGTGTTTTGATGAAAGGAGAATATTAAGAAATCTTTGGTGAAGTCAGGGTTGATAAGAATAGGTGCTTTTGTAAGTGCTTGCTTCACTAAGTCAAAACATTTCTTTTCTTCCTTGGTCCACTTGACTCCTGACTCCCTTTTTAGCATGTTGGTAATGCTTCTTAGGAGTTCTGCAAGGTTTGATATAAGCCTTCTTAAAAAATTTATCTTTCCAATGAAATATTGTACCTCTTTGATATTTCTTGGGTGACTGATTTGCAATATTCCCTCAATCCTATTTGGGTCAATCTTGAACCCTTCTTCAGATATGATGTGGCCTAGGAGTTTTCCTTCTTCAAGGCCAAATAAGGATTTCTTGGGATTCAAATACATACCGTACTTTCTGCATTTCTCAAAGACCATTCTCAAATGAGCTAGATGTTCTTCATCATTTTTTGAATAGACTATGATGTCATCAATATATATTACAATGAAGAAACCTATTTCTTCTGAGAATGAAATATCCATTGCTCTCTAAAAAGTGGCTCCAGCATTCATTAACCCAAAAGGAATTTTTACATACATAAAGGTACCCCAAGGTGTAGTGAAATTTGTTTTGTGTTGATCATTTGGATGTACCAACACCTGATTATACCCTAAAAAACCATCTAGAAGAGAGATCCTTTTGGAGCCTATACCCTTTGCAATATGTGGTCCATCTTTGGTAAAGGTTAATTGTCCTTTAGGGATGCTTCGTTTAGATTTCTGAAGTCTATGCAGAGTCTAATTTCTCCATTATTCTTCCTCACAGATACAAGATTTGAGACCCATTCTGAGTACCTAAGTGGGACTATTATCCCAACATCATATTTTTTTTTTATCTCTTTCTCAACTGGTGGAATTTGGACATGATTTATTCTGCGTAGCTTCTGTTTAAAGGGCTTTTGTCTTTCTTTGAGTGGAATTTTTTGCTGGAAGATCTCAGTATCATAGGACTTCAAGTCTTCATAGCTCCAAGAAAACACATCAATAAATTCTTTTAATAACTCAATATATTTATGTTTTATATGTGTTGGTAGTGTTTTTGATAGCTTTACCATCTTGAGTTCTTGCTTAGTGCCTATATTTCACTCCTCTACATTTTCTTCAGTAAATTCCATCTTTGAATTTCTAGCAACATCATTGAAATAAAAAAGTTCTTCTAGAGGGACAAGTCCTCTTGGCAGGGTATTATCTCTGGATTGTAGCACTTCAAATTCTTCTTTTTCTAGATCTTCACACATTTCTGTCTTATGTGGGTCTTTCTTCGCTAACAGATTTATATCAGCATCATGAGTGGGCTCCTTTTTGTATGTTTTTTCCTCAGTAGAGCAGTCCTCTTCATGATCTAAGTCTGATTTTGGAATTTCAAACTCATTTTTGGATTGCAAGAAATCTTGAATATGTTGATCATCTTCAAAAACTTGCCAATATTTCATATTATCAGGGATTTCTAGAATGTATTTGACTTTTACTGTGTACTGTTTGTTATGATGAGGTTTTTGACAAGTACTGGCAACAAATGCTAGACTGTTGGCAAGGATATTTTTATTTCTTGTGATAGAGGCAAGGTCATATTCTTTGAATGTTTTTAGGACGTCAAGCGCAGCATTCATGTATGCTCTTAATCTAGAATGTTTAGCTTAACATTCTCCCTTAATTTTCCTAATGAATAGCTCAAAATCCCCATGGATAGAGATCCTTTTAGCTTCTAATTTCTTTAGTAATTGCAATCCTAAAAGGAGGGCCTCATATTCTGCTATATTATTTGTACACTGAAAGTTCAGTTTGTAGGATTGACCCTCTACGTGGTTGTTCTTAGTGTTGTGTACCCAAAAACTTGCTCCTAATCCAGTTTTACCACAAGAACCATCAAAGCTCATGCTCCAAAGAGGTTCAGGTTTAGAATTGGGTTCTTCATTTTCTATTTGGTCTAACTTTTCTTCCTCTTCTTCTTTTATTTCATCTGTTTGTTATTTTATTGCTACTTGTTCATTAATGTTTTCATCATTGTATAGGATAAATGAATCAAGGTCTCGGTGGAAAGAGTAGAGAGGGGAGTTATTAGGCTTTTCTTGGTTGCTCACCATGTATTTCATATGATTTTCCCTATACAATCTTCTTCTTTGGCTAAAGACTAGTATGGTAGCATAGGTCATACTCATTTGGATGGTGCCTTGAAGCTTGGCTCCCCATGAGCGTGATACAAGCATGCCATATTTAGGGGGAATGTTAGCCACTACAATATCCATTACTAGGCTTTTGGCTTGTATTTGTGCTAAATTAACACAGATATATTTGACCAGGCCTAGACATTTAACTCTACTAGAGTCAAAAGAGTTAAGTCTTTGTATGGTATAGTTATTTCAAGGCCAAGTTTCTCCATAATTACCTTTGGCATGAGGTTATGGGAAGCTCCTGAATCTAACATGGCATTATGGAGGATTTTATCATGAATATTCAAACTGACATAAAATTTAGGGACACCTCCTTCTTGGAATTTACATTCTACTTCAGGACCAAACAAGAGCTGAGGTTTGTCATCACTCAATTTTATAGTATCAGCATTTTCTCCTATGTTTACGTCTTTAAAAACTTGAGATCTATATACATCTTGACCTAAAAATTCAGTGAGAGGTATGAAAATATTTATCTTGTCAATTTCATTCTCAATACTAAATGGTGTCTGTGTCTTTGGAAGATTTAAATCAGTTTTATTAGACATTATTTTTGCAGCAATTTTAGATTGTTGATTTATAGTAGGGATATCAGTTAGATAAGTTTTGCTAGGGCTGATATTTTATTTACTAGTGCTTCGTTCTAGACTATTTCTGTTTTTAATTTTATCAGAACTTTTAACCATTTTGTTTGAACTTTCCATTGTCTTTTTACGATCAGCTTCAGGGGCCTTTCTAGCAGAATTTTCAGAACTCTTTCTCTTGGGAATGTCTTGGAATTTCTTGCTTCTAAGGTCATACTATCTATGCACCTCCATGATGGAATTTTTGAATAATTGATTATAGTCCTCAGATTCTTGGAACTCTTCTTCAATTTGAGTTGGGGAAAATATGCCTTGCTCCTCCTCAGTGAGGAAAACAGTGTCCTCATCAATAACCCCCATTAGATTAATTTTACTCTCTTCTGCCTCTTCAATCACCCCCCCATCCTCAACAGCTTATTTTTCTTGGAAAGGAGGCCTCATTTGCTGGTCAGGTCCTCTCTATTCCCTCTGTCTTATTTGAGTGGGTTTTCTCCTAAAGTTTTGGTTTTGGTTCCAGTTTCTATTCTGAGGAAACTCTTGGTTTTATCTCGAGAAAGTTCTCTCATTTAGGTTTATTATCTCCATCATCATATCCATGGTTCTAACTAGGTTATCAATCTTACTATAAGATGTGGAGGCTACAAATTCTTCCCTATATGTGACTCTCTTTTCATTTTTCCTTCTAGCCCTTTTGGAAATCAAATTTTCCTCTACACTTACTGCACCCCTCTGCATGTCTTCTAATGTAGGAGGGTATCTTTATCTTAGTTGGTAAGCCATCTCTGGTTCAAAGCCATCTAGAAATTTCATTAGGGCTAGACCTTATGGGGGTTTCATGAGAGGAGAGAGGGAATTATATACACTTTTGAACCTAGTGCAGTAATCTTGGACACTTTATCCAATGTTTCTCTTGATGATTTCATATTCTGAAAATATTTTGGGAGGATTTTTCTTAACTTCCCATTTATTTAGGAACAGTTGATGAAAAGCAGGGAGGTCATGTATATTATTAGGGGTTAGGGCTTTAAATAGTTTTCTTGCTTCTCCCCTTAAGCTTTGGGAAAACATCCTTATCTTAATATTTTCATCATCTATTTCTTGCCTATCAAGATAGTCATCCATTTTATCCAAATGTTGTTGAGCAGTTGTAGAACTACTTTCATCAAATAGGGGGATATTGGACTGATAGTCCTGTGGTAAAGGGACTAAAGGTAATGGTAGGACTAATGGGGCATACCTGGATGCCATAGATGGTGGTTGGGGAACAAAAGGGGGGTTAAAAAGAGGAGGGTTGACAATAGGAGGTGGAGGGTTGAATGGAGGAAGGTGAACAATAGATGTATGAGTGGGGGTTCAGGCTTCTACAACAGGATTATGTTGTAATATGGATGGGTCCAAAATTATCCGAGTTATACAATTTTTGGATCTAGTCTTGAATAAGCTTTGTTCTAAGTGTGAGTCAAATTGGATATCCTGCAATTTTTTGAGGTTTTCAGGCAGGGAACTTGCTAACAGTTGAACTTTCATATCTAGAATTTTTCCTTAGGATTTTCTCTGGATTATCAACTATTGCAGGAGGGTTTGGGTCAGGATGGAATCTGGTATAGATTCTCTTAGAAGCTAGAATTTAGACCCAAGGTTCAAAGAGGTTGGAAGTTTTATAATATTTTGAAAAAATAAACAAATCTGTGAAAGAAAATAATTTAATCACACAGTATTTTGACTAGGTTTTTCTTTGAGTTATGATAATATTAGGTTTTCTCAATAGTCCCTAGTATGGTCGCCATTATGTTGGCTCCCTCTAATTTGCAATATTGGCAAGAAAAAATAGCAGAGAACCACATCAAACCACTTTGTAGTCCAGGGCCTAGCCTTCCTGGGCTCAGAGAGGGCTCTCCCTATGTTTATGATGAAATGATTTATCTTTATGATTATATTTTGTGATTTTAGGCTAGTTATGAAGATTGGGGTTGTTTTTTGGTTTGATTGATTGTAGGTTGGATAGGTAGATTTAGGGAAGCTTAATCCATTGGGCTATGGAGTCATAAAAGGTTTAAATTGTACATCAACTTTTCAAGGGTTCTCATAGGGCAAGCTAACTATATCAAGTCAATATTTGTGGCAAGATGAATATGAAATGATAGTGAGTTATGTAAAACTAAAGAGCAGACATTATCTGAATTCTTTAACTATACTTCAACATAAAATCATATGAGACATTCTCTGAATTCTTCATTCAGGTCTTTAGAGGAAAAAATTCAAGATAACAGTTCAATAGAGGTAAAGAGTTGTTAATAATTCCTTAACACAACTTTATAAGAAAGACCTCAAGATAACAGTTTCAGAGAAACTAAAGAGCAGTTAAGAATTCTTTAGTTAAAATTAAAAAGGAAACCTTAAGATAATAGCTAGGTGAAACTAAATATAAGTTAAGAATTCCTTAGTTAACTTTGTAGAGGAAAACATTAAGATATAGTAACAGTCCAAATTAAGGTGCTCATGCAGCATATCATAATCTAAAATTTCTATTTCTACTATCAAGGAGTGTAGAAATTATATAACTGATATGTTATATGTCCAAGATTCTCCTGATCACACACTATTTTAACTTCATGCACAATACATAATCTCTTCTACCACTGATCATCATATGCGGAAATTAAATCAATTTCATGCACACAATGAAACCATAAAAATTCACACATATGAACACAGTGTTTTAACAGGAAAGCCTGAAGCTAAAAACCCCAACTATCTGTATAATATATATGTCATAGATATCATGTAACAATCCTCATACAAATCTTCTCACAAGCTCTCAGTACAATACAATCGCTACACATTAATCAAGCTCTGATCTAGCAAATCCATGCACTGATCTCTTCCACCTGCTAGCCTGCCTCTACTGCACAATCCCTGTTGAAGAATGGATTTGAATGAACTCAAATTGGTCCAGCCTTGCTCACGCAATCCTCATTAGCATCTACATTGAGTGTTGGATGCAATCAATGCATCACTATAGTCACAACTGATAGTCAACCTGCTCTTTCACCTACCTCTCCACTAGTCTCCATTGAAACTGTCCATGCACTATAGTTAACTAATGTATTCTTCAGTTGATTAATGAGTTAATATTTAGTGAATTAATTATTAATTAATTAACACCACTCTCACTAGTGTATCAATCAGTTAGACTAGATACAACTAGCTCAACTGTGTCTAACTGAGTTAAATTGAACACAACTCCACCAACTACCTCAATAACTCCACCAAACTCTGTCACATGAGTTCTAACTAAAGTCTCCATGCAATAGCTCCACTTAACCCTCAAGAATAGCGTAATTCCTTCTGTCAGCTCCTGTGCCACATCTGTGCACTTAACTGAAGTGCTCCAAGAGAATAAGATAATGTTTATAGTCCAAATATTATTAAGAGCTAATAATATTCGACATATCTATTTTTAGACTGGCAATCTAAAAATAGATTCCGCCCAATATGTCTAAAAATAGAAGTCCATATATTTTTCCAACTTGACCAACCATCCACAAATAGCATCCTGCAACTCATAGAATATGATCGACATGTCTAAAAATAGACTTTGCACCAAAAATAGCCTGCGGGCCCACTTAGTGAAGGTGACTCTTTTCACTAAGCTCATCATCTTGTTGCAATATCAACAGGGAGATTGATGTACATTATGGAAAAAAAAAGGAGAAGCATTAACAAAAGAGGGATAACATCACCATTAACATAGCTCAAGGATCATGTGAAAGTGATTTTATTACTGATGTCCAGGTCAAAATAGTTATAGTGCTCTAATACAATAATATTTGCAACTCATAGTCTAAGAAAAATCTAACCCAACAACCTACCATGATAATGAATAATACATGCAGTATTTAATAGCAATTAAGGAGGCTTCGCTAACCTAGGGTGGTAGATTTCCATTTACTACAGAGTAAATTAATTTTTGACAATGGAGACCATGCAAGGCCCAAGCCAAAAATATCCCTGACAGACCTACTATTGTAATAACTTTCAAATTAACTCTTGAGCTAAATTTAAGATATTTATAACCAACTGCCTATAGAATTAACTTTTACAATAAATTCTGAATTTACGTTAAAATATCTCTGACTATAATATTGACTTGGGTGGCTTTCGCCAAACCAAATTGAAGCTGGAGATGGCCTATGTGTTTGAGAAGTGGTAAATGCTAAGTTGCCTTGTCTTCCTCGTTAATTTGTTTCCTGGTTTATCTTTTAATCTTTAAACTATGTTTATTATCACTTGTAATTTCTTCCTTTATCTTTCTATTTTATCTACCTTCTTCTTAACTTTGTCCTTCATTTTGAACCTATCTTCATTTTTACCCTGAACATTCTATTTAAATCTTTTTCCTTTACTATCCTTTGAATTGAATAAACCTCGATGCTGCTGGAACGAATGTATAATTACTGATAATCATTACTTTCTTTATCCCTGTTTCATTTTGGATTTTGTTCAATATCCTATGCATAATATCCTGGTGAATAAGGCTTTTAAGTTTGAAATTCAGAGGGTATGGTTTTAGATAATTCCTTTCGAACCAGAATAGCATGTTGATTATCCCTTCTCCAATGCTAATCACCTATAAAACCAAAACAATTTATTACTAAAACAGGATCCCGCAGGGTGGTGAGCAATGGTGGTTTATCGCATTTGCGCAGGGTAAGAATGTTTATCACATAGGCACGGCGGGTGGGTGGCTTTGAATCAGAAACAAAGGATGGTTTTTTTTATGCGTGGGGAGGCCGTTTTGTGGTTTTTCTCATGGTGCACAAGCAATTAGGCGGTAATTTTCGAGGGATGAGATGAAACGGAGGGGTAACATGTGGCAGAAGGAAGGGCTACAAAACCACCCATTTCGCAACCCTCCAAAAGTTTTAACCCTCGGGCAGTTTGGGTTGCGATACGGAGCGAGGGTCGTCAGATTAGGCGATGGGGGATCAGACGGTGGTTAGGGTTTGATTGATCGCAAGTTATTTTGAAACGGTGGGGTTGGGATTAAAATGAAACAGAGGTATAAAGAGTGGGGTTTAAATATAAGGTGGGGTTTTAATATATTCGGCGAGTAATACGTAATGGTGGGGCTCGGGGAAAATATTAGAATGGAGCGATTAATGGGGGTCTGTGTTTAAATAAACATGTTTTATTTAAAAAGTGGGATCGATAGATTAAATTTATTAAAAAACAATGTAAAAATGGGTTTTTATATTGTTTTTAAATGAAAGAAGGGAAATGAGTGAAGGGGAAAGGATTAATGAAGGGAATAGGGTTTTTAAGAAGGGGAAACAAGGGTTTTTAAGAAGGGATTTCACAACTATAGAAAGTCAGAAAAGGGTAAAATCAAAAGTAATGGAGAGGCTAAAAGGAAAATAATGAAGGTAGTGAGATTTGGTTCTTCATCATACTCAATCAGAAAATTTTTCCTATTTCAACTGAACCAAATAGTAGATGGACCTATTTTTCCCCTTTGTTTTCTCCTCAAAAGAAAACTATCTAATTTCTAACCTTATAGCTTTCAAAGGCTCAGATTAAACTGATGAGCTCTTTTATTCTCTACCTAACTATTGATCTGCCAAGATTAAACAATTTAGCCAGATTTTTATTCACTAACTATCAACACGAAATTTAAAACATGAATGAATCAAGATTAAGTAGTTTGATCATCATGAATTGTGGCATTTTGGACAAGCTGCACACAATATTATTTGCAAAAGTAAACTATACTAAAGGTAGTGGCATTTAGATGTGCAACACTTTTAGGATTTTCTCTTATCACTTTTGTGGGGTTTATTCTTTATTTTTTTCTTTCTTTTGGTCCTTCGATTTTTCATTTTAGGACAGGCCCCCTCCTCATTGTTTAATATGGAAAACATTTTATAGAAAGAAAAGGTATGTGACATATTACAAGCTTTGATAAATAGTCAATTCAATATTATGATCCCTATTATAGGAACCTAGCAGTTCCCAAAAACTACAAAGAAATATACATTGATATTTTTAAGAAATATATGGATTTGTTTGCTTGGTCATATGAATACTTGAAAACATACGAAAGAAGCATAATTTAGCATAAGATTCCATTGAAGGAAGGAATCAAACCACACAAAAAGAAGCTCATATGGATCAATCCATTATTTTTAGCTCCAATCGAAAAATAAGTGAACAAACTATTGCAGGCGAAAATTATAGTTCCTCTTAGATATTCAGACTGGTTTTCTAATCTGGTCCCTATAAGAAAGAAGAATGGAGAGATAAGACTATGTGTATACTTTAGGAACTTGAACTGAAAATCTATTATCCTTTTCCAAAAATGGATTACGTCTTACAGAAGGTGAGAAGAGCTCACAGGTTATCTATGGTTTATGGATTTTCTGGGTATAATTAGGTAGCAGTAGAAAGAGAAGATCAGAAGAAGATTGCTTTCACTACACCCTAGGGCACCTTCATGTATGCAAGGATTCCATTTGGCCTTATGAACGCAAATGAAACATCTCATAGGGCCATGGAAATAGCCTTCGTTGGTGACAAGTTTTTAGTCATATATCTGGATGATGTAATTGTTTTCTCAGGGTCAGATGATGAACACTTGTAGCATTTGCAAAAGCCTTTTCAAAAGCGCAAAAATTTTTGTCTGTCATTAACTCCCAAGAAATATTTATTTTCCTTATAATAAGGTAAATTATTAGGTCACATAGTTTCTAAACAAGGAGTAAAGATTGACCCAGCAAGGTTGGAAGCCATTCAAACTATTCCTTTACCTAGAAGCAAGAAAGATATCCAGAGATTCTTGGAAAAAATAAAATTTTTGAGGAGATTTGTGCCCAATTACGCTAAGATTGTGATAAGTATAACAGATATGTTGAAGAAAAATGCCGAAGTGAAATGGGACAAGGGAGGAAGAGAAGCATTTGCTATAATGGAAGCACTATAGGAAGCTCTAATTTTGATTAGTCTAGACTATCAAAAGGCATTTTAGGTATTCTCATTTGCAGCCTCCAGTACTATTGTCGTTATGTTGTTGCAGAAAAATGAAGATAGTAAGGAGCATCCAATTGCATTTTTCAGTAAATTTCTCAGAGATGTTGAGCTCAAATACAATATTCTGGAGAAAAAGGTATATTCTTTGGTAAAAGAACTAAAATCCTTCAGGACTTATGTGTTACAGTCCCAAATAACTGCTTATGTTCCTAATTCTATTGTGAAATATGTGCTGGTCCAAAGTGATGTTGAAGGAAAAAGGGGGAAGTGGATAGAAAAAATCCAAGAGTATGATTTGGACATCAAACCCACCAAGCTAGTCAAGGGAAAGTGGCTAGCGAAGTTGTTGACAGAAAAAAAAATTCAAGCCTTGGGAATCAATTTGTTGTCACCAATAGATGGATTTATTAATGAAGAAGGTAAAAAAAAGTCCCAAACAGGTACTCAATACAAATTTTTGTGCTTTGATTGATATAAATATATTGTGCATTACATTTGTTTCTTTTCATGTCCAACTTCCCTAAATAGAAAAAAATACAAAGCTCTCAAGCTCAAGTCTCAGCCATATGTTATCATAGAAGCAAAGCTATACTAGAAAGATTCTGTTGGTATTTTGTTCTTAACTTTGACCGAAGGAGAATCTATTGGAGTCACCAAATAATATCATGAAAGTATGTGTGGAGGACATTATAGCTGGCAGGTCACTGCTCACAAAATTCTCAAGTCAGGCTTCTATTGGCCAACCCTATTTGCAGATGTTTATAGATTGGTCAGACGTTTTCAAACGTGTCAGTTGTTTGCTGAAAAGAGAAAAATTTCTCTGTTACCTCTCATCCCAGTATTTATTGAAGAAAATTTAAGGCAATGGGGATTGGATTTTATTGGAGATATCAATCCACCATCAAGTGGATAGTTCAAGTGGATTCTGACTGCCACTGATTACTTTAAAAAATGGGTTGAAGAAATACCCACTAAGAAGGATAATGACCAAGTAGTGATGAAGTTTCTAGGGGAAAACATTTTCAGTAGATTTGGATGTCCAGTCAAAATTGTGACTGATAATGCTCAGGTATTCAACTCTGCTCGTTTCATTAATTTTTTTGAAACATATAATGTAACTTTATCAAATTCCACAACATATCATCCCCAAGGGAACATATTTTAAGAGTCCTAAAATAAGAAATTGGTCAAAATCTTGAAGAAGACAATCAATGAGAATCAGAGGGATTGGGATATGAAGTTGAAGTTCACCCTCTGGGCAGTTCGAGTCACCCCCAGGAGATTTACTAGGAAGTTTCCCTATGAACTGGTTTATGGGACTCAAGCACTATTTCCTACTCAGCTGGCCAAACCAGTGATTTCTTTCCTTCAAGAAGCTTAGGGAGAACCTAATGCTATGGTAAGAAGATTGAACAAGATAATTGAATCAAGTGAAAATAGAAACAAAGTCAAGGATAACTTGATTACTTATCAGGAAAAGATGAAGTCTATATTTGACAGTAAAGCAAAAGAAGTTGTCTTTCAAGCAGGAGATTTGGTACTAAGATGGGACACCAGATGAGAAGAAAATGGGAAGCATGGTAAGTTTTACCCTCTTTGGTATGGTCCATACAAAACCTCTGAGGCAATTTCAAATAACACATTCATTCTCGAAGATCTAGATGGAGAGTCAGCAAAGCTTCCTGTGAACGGGCAGTATCTAAAGCATTATTTCTAGCATTAAAAGTCAGTATTCCACCATTGTAAATACCAAATTTCTCATTGTTCATATGCGATCAAGCAATATTTGACTCCATGCCCAATGGATAAGGCACTAATCTATGGTTATTAGCACTTCCATGGAAAAAATCACTATCTCGAGGTTGAGCGAGATTTTGTGGCTCATTTGCATTTAGCTTTGAAATATTTTTCAAAACACAAAAAAAGCATATATGTTAGAAAATGTAAAATTTTCTATGTCAAAGAAGAATTTTGATTTATATGTTGGTACATTAACATTTTGTGATGAGATGTGAAGGTAGGTTGAAGGATTAGATAACCATAATAAAGCTCAAGATGGTTTTAAAACAGTGGAGAAAGATGGACTTGCACGAGTTCATTGAATGAACTATCACAAAAAGTGGCACGAAGAAGATTGAGCTATAGAGCGGTGACAACCAAAGAAACAGAGAAATCGGTTAAGGCAGAAGACCTTTAGAAGATTCCCAAAGGATGCGATCTGACGACGAGGATTAAATCGCAAAATTAAAGTGAGAGATGGACAGACAAATTACATCGCAAAGTCAAGTTTGAAAATTTGAAAATTGGACACATGTCAGCATAGCATGATTTCGCATAAGAGATTATTTAGTTTATGTGTTAAGGACATTACAATATAAACAAAATAACTTGTGATGCGATAAGAAGTGAAACATGCGATGCAATAAAGGGATGAGCCACGTGTTGGCACAATGATTCAACGCATATCGCACATCTTTAGGTTTAGAGTTTATCATTAATAATTCACAAGGTAAATTTTTTTGGTTGCGATGCGACAAAAGGGAGATGGTGGTGTGAGACAGTACAACGGGACTGTTGGATTGGTGTGTAGATCAACGATGGAGGTTAAATTGCAAACAGAGCGGTTTCGCACATCGACATTATTCTTGTTTACCATTTAAGATATTTTTTATAGTTTCTAACATGCGATATCGAATAAGTTGTGAAATATGATTGCTTCGGATTGGTCAAGTCATGTGTGGGCTTGCAAACCACAGGTCTGCAGGGTTTGTATAAAGTTGTAGCTGTGTATGCGATAAGGTAATGCGAAGGGCTGTCCAATGAATAAATAGGCATAGGTAGAGTCAGGAAGAAGAATTTATAGTGGCACTGTGGGAAGCACGACATATGGGTCAAGTCGGCCACCGAGGTGCCATTACAGAACTACGCAACTGCTGCATCATAACCAGAAAGGACACCTCACCACTTTGTGAGGATAAATCATGAACATTAGATTAAGAAAAACGAACAATACTTATAGTTTTTATATGTTTTCTCTATATGATTGCATAAGTAATCTTAATAGTTTAGGTAGTCGAATAGTTTCAACAAGTTCAGCAGTTATCAACTAATTTGATGTATTTAATTAGAGAGAAATAAAGAAAATGGGGTTCTTAGTTTTGGACCTCTTGATCACAGTTAATTTGGTACTGAATTTTATGAGAAATTAATGAAAGAAGATCATGTTTCCTGCACCTATTTATTTTGATATGTCTATCTCGTTTCGCTCCTTTTTTATTCCTCTTGAAAGAAGTGAAGTAAAGTAGCAGTCGGTCTCTTAATTACATCTGTGAGTAAGAGTTCAATCACCTTAATTTTCACTCCTTCACTTCATCTCTTCTCTTTTCACAAACTCCTCAAGAAAATTTAAAGTAATAGATTATATGTTTACAACATATTATTTAGAGTTTCCTCTCTCTCTGTGATTTCCTCTTAAACTTAAAAGTGATAGATTATGTTTCTCAACATATCATTTTCAGTTTCTATTACAGTTCTTCTTTTCATTTCATTCAAGTATCAGTAGTTTATGTCATTGTGAAGGATTTAATTATATCAGATTATTGAGGGTATTAAGTAATTAACTTCCAAAGGTGTTAAACAGAGGCCATTTGATATCATAATTATGACATACATTTATAAAATGTCTTAAGCATTGATTCCTTACGACAGCCAAGGGATTGTTTCTTGAGATACAACATGTACTAAGAAAAGAGTTCATCAATGGGTAAGATATTTTTCATTTGAGCTGAATGGTATGCCTATGTCGGCAACATATAAATGTGTTTCCTTTGGGTTCCTACAGTATGATTCTAAGTATGGATTGGTTTCACCTTCACAAGACTAATTTGGATTTCTACGAAAAGGTTATTGAATGTTTGGATGATGATGGAGAGAAGATAATATTGTAGGGTAATAATAATCCTACATTAGTAAGAATGGTTACAACTATGCAGGCAAAGCACAGTTGCGGGAATGGTTGTGTATTGTTTTCAGTGCATGCTTCCAATGATAAAGGTAAGGATGTTGAGGATGCAAAAGTACTGAAGAGGTATTTGGTTTTGAAAAAAAATTAGGATGTATTTCAAGTAGATATTTCATATTTTCCTCCTCACAAGGAAGTGGAATTTTCTATTGAGTTGGCACAAGGGGAAGAACCAGCATGGAAGACACCTTACAGGATGAGCACCTAGGATCTAACGAAATTGATGTTGTAGTTGAATGAAATTGTTGACAAGGGATACATTAGGCCAAGAGTGTTGGCTTTGGGTGCACCAGTGTTGTTTTTGAAGAGGGATGGTACTCTTAGGTTGTGCATTGAATATAGGAAGTTGAACAAGGTGACGATCAAGAACAGGTACCCATTTCCAAGGATCAATGATTTATTTGATCATTTGAAGGGAGAAACAATGTTCTTGATGATTAATTTGAGATCATGATATCATTAGGTACGCATAAAAAAGAGGACACCTACAAGACTTCTTTCCAGACCAGGTATGGGAATTATGAGTCTATTGTGGTTCCCTTTGTTTCGACTAATACTCTAGCTACTTTCATGTATTTGATGAATAGTGTGTTGTGTCCTTATCTAGAAAAATTTGTGATTGTATTCATTGATGGTATATTGATATATTCTAAGAATGAGGAAGAGCATGTAGAACACTTAACAACAGTACTGAGAATAATGAGAGAGCATTAGTTATATGCCAAGCTTAGTAAGTGTATTTTATTTTAAACATATTTAAACTACTTGGGACATGTTATTTTCGAGGAAGGCATAGTAGTGGATCTAGAATAGATCAAATCTATTATGGGGTGGGAATATCCTAGGAATGTGGATGAAGTCAGCTTATACATGGTGGTAGAAGGTATATGAGGTTCACCAGGAACTTCTCATGGATTTCCTATCCTATTAGATCCTTGTAGAGGAAGGGAAATAAATTTGAATGGACGGAAGAATGTACAACTATTTTTGTGTAGTTGAAGCACTTGTTTACAAATACTTGAGTTCTAAATATTGCAGATCCAGATAAAGAGATTTTGGTGTGTGAAAATTCTTGCAAAGTGACTTGGTGGAGTCCTAATGCAAGAGGGACATGTGGTATGCTACAAGTCAAGGAAACTAAATGAGCATGAGTACAAATATGTCACACTTGATCTTGAGTTGGCAACAATCATTCATGAATTGAAAATCTAGAGGCACTATATTCTTGGCATGAGGTGTTTTTTTTATGAGTGAGAACAGTGGGTTGAGATTCTTGTTTGACTAACCTAATCTGAATTCCAGGAAAGCTAGGTGTTTGGCAACGCTTAGTGAGTTTGAATTTGAGATCATGTACATTAAGGGTAAGGACAGTAGGGTTTCAGATGCTCTTATTAGAGGAGTGTAAGTGAATCACATAGAATAGAGTTCATATGGGAAAAATTTATAGGATCATAAATTATAAGCAGGAAAATAGGATGACAAGTACCAACATCTTAAGAATATGTTACAGTAGTAAGGTACAAGCGATTAGGATGTGGATTATCATCTCATGAGAGATGGTTTGGTGAGATTTAGGGACAGGATCTATGTGCTAGACAACAGTGAGCTCAAGAATATTATCTTGAAGTAATTTCATGTTAATCCATATTCAAGTCATCCAGGATATCAAAAGACTCTAATAGTTATAAATAAGTTATATTGTTGGTCAAATCTTAAGAAACATGTGGTTGAGTTCATTGCAAGGTATTTGTATTTTCGACAGGAAAAAATAGAGTGTAAGTACCCACGTGGTCTACTACAATCAATTCCTATTATGGAATGGAAATGGGAGGTCATTTTCATGGTTTTCATCACAGTTTTTCCAAGGACATCTAGAAAACATGATTCCATCATGGTTGTGGTTGACAGGTTGTAGCTCAGTTCATTCCACTGAATTCTATTAATTTAGCTATTCAGGTAGCTCATGTCTTCATGAGGGATATAGTGATATTGCATGGTATTCCTAATAAGATTGTATCCAACAAAGATTCCAAGTTCACTTCCAGTTTTTTGTAGGAGCTATTTGCAGTTTTAGGTATATAGTTGGATTTTAGTACAACTTATCATTAGGAGATAGATGGACATACATAGAGGGTCAAAAATATTTTGGGGGAAATTTTGAGGATGTATGTTATGCACCATGTTGTCAAGATAAATCCCCTCTGTAGACAGAGGCGATATCTCTGGCCCTAGAGTAGGTCTAGCAACTTGAGATACTTTCTAATGCAAATATTTCTTAGCTAATATTAAAAATATGATAAGAAAGGAGATATAGGTGCCTTTTCCTGATGCTATGTTTGAACTCATTGATGATGACCTTGATCCAGGATCCTTTTAGGCTCACTCCTTGCTACTCGTGGCACACAAATACCTTTGTATGATCAAGAGGAAACAATAAATGTAATCCAATACATAATGATCATCAAACATTAGATATCTAGCAAATCAAGGAGTACCAGAATATTTTCATAAAAGATTATTCAAATATAGAAAGAAAATATCATATGTTTTATTAATGAATATAAAAGGGAGAGATTACAACCCAGGCCTTCATGTTGGAGGCCTCCCTTTGGTGAAAATCTGATTCCTTTACCGAAGCTCTAAATAGTTCCTTCTCTTGAACAACTTAGGCGTTATCACAGTGCAAGAATGTAAAGGGAATGATAGCTCAGACTAGCCCAAAAATTACCAACCAGTAGTGGAAGGATGGGGGCCAATTTATAGAAAGCGAGAAGAGGTTGGGAGCCCATGAAAAGAGGAGGAAGGTCCAATTTCTAAGGGATAAACCCCCCATGGACGAGATCAAAGCTCTAAAAATAGAGAGCTTGACTCTATCACCACTGTTTAATAACCAAATCGATGCCTTGGAACTTCTAGAGGTCAAAGCTTCTCCTGAATTTGAGGAAGCACTTCCATAAAGGGATCAACTTGGTTTTCCAAGAAATAAGGGTGTTGGAAATGCTAAGCCAGAACTGTCAATCAGACATCAGCGCAAGAATGAAACTGTGAAACACGTTGACTTAGAAAACTAGGGTTTTGACTAGGTTCCTTTAGTAATCTTCCAAGGAAGTTTTATTTGAGTCTTTAGGGGATGTCTTTACATATTTATCCATGGTGGAAAAATTTCACAGGGTCTATCGCAGGCCACTTTAGGATCAGGGACGGGAAGTGAGAATGGTGAAAAATTACTGTGTAAGAGATGCCCCCTAAAGCATAGAGGCAAAATGGGGAGTGATGGCTGAAATTATTTATGCACCAAGGCAAAGAACTAAGACCACCGCGAGTAAAACTACTAAATCAAACATATTACAATATATGACATCTCTGGTAGGAATATGTCTAACCACATAACTCTGAACTAGGAATCAAATGGCACATGAACCCATGTCATGTTCACAACCATCCATCTAAAGAGATCATAGAAATCGATCTGTGGTATCGACACAACCATCCTTATAGATAGGATCATGTATACAATCATGGATACTCAATAACTCCCCGCAGCCCAAGTCAAAATCAGATGCGATCTGGGGTCTTCACTGTGATATCAATCAATCCAATGTGTGAATCTAGCTATGCGAATAGAGGTGTTGATGTCTAACATTGTAGAAACCACCTGATTACTAGTCAATGAGGAAAACTGTTAATAGGCATGAGAGAAACCACCAATAATGATAATGGCTCTCAAGGTACAACAACACAATATAGAAGTGTGAATAAATGTGTTGAAGTTAAAAACTTGCAGAATCATTCAATCGAAGGAAAATGATGTGAACCTATCATCAAACACAAAGAAATTTCCATTGAGGCATGCAAGCTCCAAGTTACTGAAAATAAGTTTCTAAACCACATTCCCGAATAATGAGTTGAAGTCGACAAGAAGTGATTTGTCGAAGGAGGGCCATAATGATTCCCACATCATCGACACGAAACAACATATATCTCAAAATGATAGGAGTGATTCGAGATTGTAACATAGGAGGTCATATAAGCAAAGGATGTTTACAAAAAGAACTTCTCTTGAACATATTGGGGACATGACTCGGGAGCGTGGCAACATTTGAATCAAATGGGCTCAAAGGATATGGTGACAAAAATGGTGATAAAATAGGAGTAAAATGGATTTCCCAAACCTGCAGAGGAAAAATGACGAATGAATGATATCCTGAACCTGACACAAATTGCAGATGAGTGTCATGTTGAAGAGCGACAAGCTACCCAAAATACACATAGGATGTTCATTTTCAATTTTCCCCCGTTATTGCTAATGAGTACCTCTTTATTTTTGATAGCCAGTGTAAAGAGGATAACATATGATGAGTGTATAAGTTCATTCTTCGAATTAATCCATTCTAGTAATTTCAATGAGCCCTAGGAAGGAGGAACTTGGTCTCATCACGATGACAACTGTTTTACCGTTTAATCTTTAACGAGTCCAAAAAAAGGGTAACTCGATAAATTTTCATGTTTAAGGAATTTCAAAAGAAAACATAGAAAAAAATACCCGAGAGAACCTCTTGACCATGTTCAATCAAGCTATTTATTTTTCGTAAATAGTGAATCTCAAACCGAAAAATGGGTAAACGTATATTGATACTACGTCAATTAATTTATTTTAATGACTTTGAAATGACAAGTACTTGAAAATATTTTCATTTTTCAACAGTCAGAAAAGAGCTGAAAGTTGACTCCAGGGGGGTTCCTTTTTCATTTATTTTTTATAGAGTGTGAAAAAAAAGATAAAATAAAACTCGTTTGCAACAGAAATAACCACCAATAGTGTAGAGATATTGCTACTATACAAAAGGCGGAAACATCACTGACATTGTGGGAAAATAAAAATAAAAATAGTGAAAAATATTTTCAAAAATCTATAAATAGACAAAAAGTAAATTCATTTCCACCTTTCTATTTTGAGTAAATTGGAGAAGTGCATTTTACCCATTTTCCCTCTGAACTTCAGACGAGTGGTGTGGTCAGTCAAGGACACCATCCAACAACCTGTGAGTGATAGGTAAGATCTCAAACTCTCTTCTTCATTTTAGTTCCATTATTTAAGTGTTTATATTTAGAAATTTAGAGATGGGGGAAGGATTTCAAATTTCAAAATCGCCTACGGCCAACGCGGGTTTGAGTTATCGGACACATGTTGGTTGCACTTAGCCCGTTAGGGTAGCACGCCACCAACATCGAATTAATTAAAACAGTCACACTAGCCACAGTGAAGATTTTAAAATGAGAAATCCACCCATTTCTAATGAATTATTTCAAAAACTAATTTGATGAAAGCTCTTAAAATGTTATTTCAACATGTTTTGCAAGTGATTTCAGCAAAAATGGTCATCGAATGGAAAGAAAAAGGTCACAAGGTGGAATACCACCAAGCACTCCACGACCAAAATTGTGTAAAGGAATTGTGTAATTGTGGATTACTGAAGTTCTTTCAAACATCATGGATGAGAGCTCAACAGGAGTTGCTTCAGTATTTTATTGGACAATGGGATGTAGATTTCTAGATATTCATAATTGGAGACTAGGAACTAGAATAATATTTCATGGACATCTATTTCATTGCAGGCTTACCCGGGAGAGGGGAGGGGATACAACTCTCCAAAGCTTGTGCAGGAGATGAGAGTACCAGTATGCTTATTCAGAGACACTTTCCTAGGGCTAAGACGACTGAGAGCGGGAAGATAGAGATATCCTCTATTAGAGTTCTTCTGTTGTGTACAATCCTACACTGCATGACTCAAGTAGCTGGAGCCCAAGGGTTGCATGAGGCAACGAAATACCAATTCCAGTGCGTGGTGGACTGTTTGACCCCTACTATGTTTAACTGGTGCAAGGGGTTATTGGCTAACATGAAGAGCCAATTGACCAAATTAAAAACAAGTCAAATGAAACATTTTGGGTACGGGTCTATCTTGGTTACCTTTTTCTTGGAGAGGGTACCATTTTTTCAATATCAGTGGCTAGACATCCATAATCCATACCCGAGGCTATTGAGGTGGTGTGAGATCATGCCCTATTAGGGCGGGGACCAACAGATTTATTTCCCGAAAGCATTTTTCAGCTGTTTGCATCATCAACTCATCGTGGTTGAGGATTATGCATATGCAAACATCAAATTTAGGGGAGATCGATATCTACCCATTCTGCCAAGCACATAGTAGACTGATGCAGGAAAAAATTGTTTTTCACATTCTTTACTTTTTGAATGTTTTTGTCAGATATTCTAAGATCTAAACTTATGATGTTTTTACATATATGGGTCCTAAAAGACCACCAGGCATGTCACCGATCGTGAGAAGGGTATCTCACCTGGTGGAAGGCATTCCCCTATGAGGAAGGAGAATACCCATTAGCTAAGATAGAGTAGAACTTGGTAGGTATCACGAGAGGCATCCCAGAGTATGCTATCTTTGATGATATTCCTCTTTTCTTTCAGATGCATACAGTAGGTGTTCCAGGCAGACTATGTCACTTACTCTAGCGAGCGATTCGAGTGGTCACCTACTATCACAAGCACCATGTGGGTAGATAACAACCCTATGTTTACATTTTTGTACTGATTTAGGCTTAGAGAGCCATTTTTGTCACATAATACATATTGTTTTGAGATTTTGATGTAACACACTTGTTAGAATCGATATATATATAGACACACACACACACACACACACACACACACACACACACATGCATGTTTCTCCAGATACTTGTGTATCATAATGTTGTATTGGTTTTTACATGTTGCGCAGCTGTCTATCTAATACATGATTTACTAATGTATATGTTAATGTGTTTAAATGTCTTGGAATATGTTGATATGTAATAAAATCAAAATGTATTTCCAATAATCGAACACGTAAATACATACGCAAAATTTGAGGAGTTCACACAAAATAATGGCCATTTAACTATACAATAACAAGTTTTGAGTTTAATTTAACAACCAAATCTCTAATCCCGAGATCAATTGCATCTAAAAATAGCTCGATAACTGCACTATATTCAGCGATATTTTTAGTTGTTTGACCCAAACAGATACCTTGTAAATTAATCAACTCGTCCTTAGGGGCAAAGAGTGCCCATGCTGCAGAAGATAGGTTCCGTGTGCAATGACAAGCGCCATCAACAAAACTAATGTAATGATTTGACGACATATGAAAACCAAGTGAACACAAGGTGAGCAGAGGAAACATGTCTGAAAAACAAAAAATCACACCAAAAATCCAATCAAAGAACAATAATGAATAAAACATTAATGTAAAAAGCATCACACTCATGATCAAGTGTAATACTTCTTTATATAGAACCCAATTCAAGGCTCATCCAATTGGTTTCCTTCATAATATTCCAGCTCATAGGCTCCTCTTTCCAATACTCGTTGAATGATATAGAGCCCGTTCTACATTGGCTTGAGTTTCCCAACTCCCAATTTATCGTGGGCTTGGTCGTAAAGCAGGACCAAGTCACCCTCAGAGAAACATGAGTATTGATAGATTTTTCAAATTGAGCCTTAACTCATCTTTTTTGTGTTTTAATGACTAAAGCAATAAGTTTTTTGGTCTCATAGAGATGCTCGAGTTAAAGAAAATTTTCCTCTTCTAGTGAAGTACCAGGAAGTAGTTCGATGGCTAGCTTCAGAGAAGGAATTTAACACTCAATCCAGAGTGTGACCTCTAGACCATACACCAATTGGAATGGTGTGAATCCAGTGGCAGTATTAGCAGAAGTTTAGTAAGCCCACAAATTTGATAAGAGAATGAGATTCCAATCTCGTCTGTTTCCCAATGGTTCTGTTAACACTGGAAATTTGTACAGCAAAAGATAACATTAATTAATGTCAAGCCAAAGGATTTATAGGGCAGGAAGACATTATGGAATCAAGAAAGTATTTAAAATATCTAAGGTTTTGAGAAAATCAAATTTTAACTAGTCATAAAATTCTATTTGTGCGCATTATCCTTCGAGAAGAGCGCCTTCTTCGCGCCTTTTTTCTCGATAAGCATGCATTCCTGAAAGTGGAAAACTGTCGCTTTCCGGGACCACACAAAGTAAAGGACAATTACTCCTTACATGAAGCTGCCTAAGGACAGCAACCAACACCTCCTTATACATTATGTGAACACACAAACGAATATTTGGAGCACACAATGGAATCATACCTCTCCCTTTGGTCACCATCCACCATGTACCAAGGGAGGGAAGGAGGATTTGAAATCCCCTATATAAAGCCACCAAAGATGAAGAATGGGTGACCACATTGTTATGTTGGCCATAATTTCCCAAGCAATACCAGCAGTGTGTGACTCATAGATGGAGATAGAGGGGACTCGATTTTGCACCGAGGGAGGGAGCTTGCACCAAGGCGTGCTTGGAAAACAACATCCTTGCGTCGGGACCTAGAACCATTGTCTAGGGGCCCTTTGGCAAGTGGGTAAAATTTCTTATTCGCATCAAACATTTAATAAGAAGGGGCCTAGAGCCACTATTTGCAATATTATCATTTGACTCTCTTCAATAGCTTCTGTATATTTGTGTTTTAGTTTTAGTTTAACTTGAGTATACATTTGCATGCTTTTTCCTCTAGGTTGTATTCCTTTGAAGTCCACCACTTTCTACCTGTTACCTAGAGTGTAAAGGGCCGAACCACACCCTTTAAACTGGTGCAATTTCATACATTCATGCACCAAATCCACCACAATAGGATTGGCGACTCCACTAACCTTTTACAAATTTATGTGGTTGGGCCTTATTTTGCAGGAGACCTTTGTCTATGTTGGAGAGTGGAGTTGATAGTCATCTAAACTATCTTGCAGTCCTTAGATTCACTTTGAGTGACAGAAAAAAGAAGAGCAGCTCCTAATATTTTTTACTTGCAGGAATTTGCGCACATTTTTTCCTCACAGACACACAGGGTGCGCGCTCAGTGCTAACCTGCATGTAAGAAAGCGCACCTGTCAAGGCTTTTTGCGCGCAATTTAAAGAATGAGATTTCTATCCCAAGATTATAATTATTTCTACCTATAACGTGCTTGGTAGCCCCTAATTTATCTTCTAGAACTCGTTGTGATACCTCACATCTTGTTAGAACTCACTTCTAGTTGCCTTCTATAGGCTTAGAGTTAGTTTTTGATTCAAGTTGATTTTTTCAAAATTTTCACATAGTGTAAGTAGGGGGAAAATTAATGTGTGTTCCAAACAATTTATTTTTTGCAAATTTTTGGTATTCACACCTAGATAACTAGTCCAAGTAAGTGGCCCAATACCACGCATGCATAGCTATTTTTCTTTCCTTTAGTGTAGAAATTGTTTAGTTTAGTTCAATTTTTGCATTAGGAATTGCGGGACTAGGATCGAATCATCTCTATAAGAGAAAGTAATCTTTGCTTCCTTTGCACCCTCTGGTGATCCTAGGTAAGCATATGAACACTCTATATTCACAATTCACCATCTCCCTTTAGTTAGTCACATAGATTAACTAGGAAAATTTAAAAGCGACCCTTTATCCGGACATGTTTTCTATTTGAGCTAGGAACAATATAATATAGTTTAAATAGGGGTTTTTTATAAAGGATTAACGATATCCACATGTTCAAAATATGTGCTTGTTCACCAATATCCACACACTCAACCACTAAGCAAAGAAAGAAACCTAAAACTAACCTAACCAAACTCACTAAATTCTCCCCACAGGGGCCACAAAAGAATTTATAGTTTAAGTTAGGATCAAGGGGGTAGGCATCCATTAAGCCACCTTGATCATAATTCATATTGAAACATAGAATTTGTGTATTTAGGGAGCTTCAAATCCACCTATCAACCCATGACAAAGAAAACCCGAGCACGGCAGAGACTTGATTTAGAGGGGGTTAGGCTTAGGCGTAGTGCGTGCAGTATCAGTTGGGGCTACCTGACCCGGCTGATACTCGGTACTGTTAGATGACTACCAAGAATCACAAGACTCAAACACACACGTGGGATAGTGGTTCTTAGTGGCCAAAAACTAGGGCATCCTTTACCCTATAGGTGACAGTGCAGGCAAGCGCTAGATCCTCTACCCTTACCTTGGTGGATTCTCTTTGGCTAACTGGGGGCATTGCCAAATCTTATAGAACATTGATCTAGCACTCGTAAGAATTATCCTCAAGGCCCAGTTAATTTTGAGTGTGTGAGGAAGATATAGGTCTTCTAGGATTTTGAGTATCATACGCAAACAAACAAAAACCACTTTTTTTCTTGATTGATCACAAAGATTAATTTAAAGGGAAAATTTATTTTATTTTCGCTTTATTTTATGTATGTGGCCATAATGTTTCTTTTATCATAGACTCTAACCTCTCAAAATTTTCCAAAAACCTAACCTGGTCGACACCCGAACTGTCCCAACAGAACCTCGTCAATCCAAGCGTCTTTTGGAACTCCCCCCATTACCGAGAGGGGTTCTAGATCTTTCGCCATTTAGACATCAAAGACGGAACATTGCCACTGTCATTGGTTCATCCTTCATTGGAAAAACAATAGTTGGGAACCCTAGTCAGTCTCCCAACACCACACCACACACCACTCCCCCCTCGAACCCTAGGGGACAAGGGAGTGTGTCCCATTTTGGAAGCCAACTAAATACACAGCAGGGTACGTCACAGACTAACCCTCGTTCTAACTAGAACTTTGTGTCTTCACACATTGCAATGGCATCAACCTCCAAGTCACCTTTCTTATCGTCGTTGAATCTATCTGATTTAACCAAGCTAATGAATGACCCCATCACGCATGATCCTTCATGGCCTCCCATGCCCATGAAGCTCTCTTTGGATATACCAAAATTAGAAGGCAAGCAAGCAGAAGACCCAAGTAATCATGTAATGACCTTTCACCTATGGTGCTCATCGAACAGTATCATAAACGACACTGTTTGACTAAGGCTATTTCAACGCACTCTTACAGGAGTAGCTGTGAAGTGGTACATGGAAGAAACCTCCTGCTTCACATGGAATCTTTAGCACCCTTGCTACCTCGTTCCTCACATATTCTTAGTTACCTATTCACCACAATTCGGGAATGGAATTACTGACTCATTTTAGACAAAACTCCACTGTCCATATCTCGGACCATCTTCATGAATGGATGCGACGTCGCATTTTATGTAAAGCTAAACTCGATGATTAGTTCCTCTTAGATTTATTCTTGAAAACTCTGACGGTGGAGATTTCAAAGGATGTGGCACAGTGAAATCCCATATCCGAAGAGGATGCAATCAGTAAAGCCCGGAAGCTTGAATAGATTTATATGCAGTCACGATACATTTACAACATCCTACCTAGCGCCCAGTGCATGCAAACTTATCAAGAATTTTAAGGTGTGTCAAACTCTGAAGACGGGCTAATTGGGTCAATGACCCAAGGTTACCTAGGCAGCAGTAGTGAAAATCCTGGTTACAGATATAGTTCTACCAGAACATGTCTCAACCTAGATTTCAAAGTCATCATATGCCTCAACAAAATTTGACTAATAGGGCACAAGCATATCAACAGGGAGGACCCTATCCTCCAACTGAGGGGACCCAGTATGCAGAAATAAACACTGACAAAAGAGCTCCCCTCCAATGGCCAGTTACAAACCTAGGACAGCACTATGCTCAGTCCCCAGCACATGACCCATCTACACAAACAAATACACAGTTGAACTTTCTATAGCCATCCCAAAATAAACCACAGTATTATAACCAGGAGAACTACCCTCCTAACGTGGTAAAGAAAAAATCCAAAAACAAGCCAAAAGGGAACCCTGGACAGGGGGGCAGCAGCCAGCGGCACCCACCGTGATCCCAGGTTGGAGGTAACTCCAACCGGAATCAGAACCAGGAGCTTAGCAATGCCCAACGGTAAGGCAAAAGGACACCTCTTCTAACAAACCATTCCTATTCGATATGTGGAGAGTACGGGAACTATACTCACCATTGTCCCCATCTCCCTGAGCTAAAAAAGCTACAGAGTAATCGAGGACAAGGATAATATTCCCAGAAACTCGTTGTGATGTAAGAACCTTTCCCTCACTAAGGGATGGTCAGCACTTAGCAACAAAACCCAAAAAATTCCAGGAAAAGCATCCATGAAATCGACATGACCGGAGAAGAGACATTTTTCCAAACACGGAATCGCAACTGCGTCACCCCCCCAAACACCACTATGTCAGGGGCTAGTACTAGTGCAACGACTACACCTTTTACCATTTCAAGGATGCCTATAGAACGATTTCTAAAGATGGAAAAGGGACCCAATAGGCGAGTAGGAAATTACTTCAAAGCGGCCCATAATTATAGCATCGTGGATGATTTAGCTCAATCACCCACTTCCATGTCCACTCTGGAAGTATTGCAGTCATGCCCAAAACAATGGAAAGCCCTAATTTCCACGTTAGGTGCTATTGAGCCTATCGATGCGTGCCTAATGGATTTTGACTTAGACAAACCCACCCCCTGGCTTACTTCCATGGTCGCCTTCCAGATACCAATATCGGTACAGAATATCACTATTCACTGATGTATCATAGATGAGGGTGCATCGACATGCATCATGTTGAAAAATGTTTGGCAGAAGTTGGGTTCTCCCAAACTAAAACCCTTAGTCATAATGCTTTGAGCGTACGACGGTCGTCCCTCGACCCCCATCGGCCTCTACCAAAATGTCCCAGTCTGCTTAGCCGGAAAGACGGTCCATATAGAAATTGAAGTCTTGGACACTCACTTGGATTACAATATACTCCTTGGGAAGAGTTATATGTATGTCATGTCTGCCATAGCTTCCTTCATCTTCCACATTATAATGTTCCCACATGAGGACCACATCATTACTGTAGACCAACTGACACACAGAAAGAAGTGTCCCCTAACCAACACAGATGTAATTCTACCCTACGTAGATACAGCCTCAGATGCTCTTTCACGATACCAAGAATATGGCCCTGGCCAATTCAAACCGTCGTCCCTTCTAGGGTCATTCCTAGGAGATCCTCCTATTATCACCGAGGCATCACTCGATGTCACAGGGGCTCTGGTCTGCATGATTTCGACATCAAGTGCCAAGGCTAATCAGGACATGGACCCAAGCAGTAATAACATTGAGGCATCAGCCACAACAGCCTCTCTAGCCTACGCTGCCTCCCAAACTCCTTTCCTCTACTCCCCAGCTAGCTTTTTCTCCCAGTAGGTTTTGGAAACACTGGTATTACCCAAAATATCTTTGGCATTCCCAGTTTGGTACCTCATTCCTCCTTCCGAAACCAGAGACACCCACGTTACAGCCACAGGTTTAAAGCCCCTCAGTCCCAAGGAGGCCCCCACCCATCCAAAAAACGGTCGAGACCACCCCCGCAAAGGAAGCCCCCATTGCGAAACCAGTAATCATTGCCAAGAAAACCTAGAAGAGAGGAAAGAAGATGGTGACCCCCACCATTCCACGAGAATCACAAGTATATGCCATATGCCATGTAATAGGCCATCCTACCCATATATGTCTGGAGCTGGATGAATTAAAACCACTCCTTGTCTCCGAAACAGACATCTCGGTGCTTTGTTCCCTTAAAAAGGAACCTACCACCAAAGGTAAAGGCAAAGTGTTGCCTACCAATCATGCATGTGCTCTCTGTAGCAACTATGGGTACTATACCCACCATTTTCCAAAGATACCATGATATAGGGACGCCTTACATGCGGTCAGGTGATCCTATCCCTCCATCCAATCCATCGGCGATGAACCTCGTGTCATCACGTACCTGCAAGAGGAGCAACAATCACCACAAAGACAACCATTTGTCCCTCCTCCCCCCAAACCACCATACACCAACCAGGGACAGGGGAAACAGGGCGCCTCATCCTCTTGAGTTATCAAGCACATCAATTGTTGCAGATGGCTTGGTCGGGTCTTTGACCTATGGTCACCTAGGCAGCAATAACAGGTATTCAAGGAGATCCTGGACAGGGGGCAGTAACTGGAAACTCCCCCATGATCTCAGTCTGGGGTTAATCCCAACTGAAATCAAACCTAGGAGCCAAGCAACAACCCCCAAGTAAACATAGGTGATGCCACACATTTGCACTCTTGAAAAAAATTATTTTTTCAATGCTGGTAGGTATGCCCTCTCTCATCTTCTTCATTAAATCTCATTACTTTCAATAATATTTGATAAAGAAGATGCTTTCACTTGAGGTAGTTATTTTTGTAGGAAAAGCTCACAAACCATCCACAATGTTATCTCCTGAAAGTTCTAAAGCAGGTATCATTCTACCCCTCGCATGATAGAGTCCCAGAGAGCTTTGCATATCCTGACATCATTTCTCCATCAGAAATAAACCATAGGATCCTCATATCTGACCATTTTTATCATCACCTCACCCTACACATGATAAACATCTGCATTGGTCAGTAGAGCCTCCCCTCCATGGTGCTCATCATCCAAAGTAGACCATATATCATAGCAATAGTGATGCCATTTCCATACCACTCCAGTCCGGGAAGCACCTCATGCCCATCCATTCATCATGCATAAGGTCAATTTTACCATGCTAACTAAAACCCCTTCCTGGACAACCAGGTTCTACAAGCAGATAAAACATGCACCATCGTGCATCAAATTTGGCCCACCATACCTCCACCAGCATAATCCCATCTATGATATTTTTCATCTTCTTCATCAACCTCGCACATGAGACTGACCAATGGGACCCCCACCCTCAGAAAAACACCTTCCTCATGCCATCAGTGAGCGAAAATTTTCATGTTTTGGGGTACCCGTCTCTGTGTTTTGTACAAACCAAACCCCATTATTTTATTATTTTGGTAAGTGTTAAAATATTGCAAACAACACACTTTGCCTCTTCACCCTCATATTTCATCTTTTTCCCCATGGAAGCAGACCCTGGCCTCCCTTCGTTGGATTATTTCACCCCCACACATGCACCATCACGAAATTCATAGCCGATTACACCCACCCTGGAAGTCCTACTGACTCTAGGGATTTTACCTTCAGAAATAACTATGAGTATCACCAAGCTTTTTAAGTATACTCTGACCTCAGGCCATCGAATCCCCATCATCAGTTTTCAGTCACCTCTCACCAACATGCCTATGTTAAACCTATCACATCCAAGTCCCCGACCCCTCAGGTCGACAACCCATGGTTCGGTTAAGGCTTCCTTTTTGTCGACCTCAACACCTCCTTTCCAAAAAGGAACTGATACCTTGGATCACCCCTCCCCATGCAAAGGGGTATCCTCGGGTGGCACTGTGGGAGACATTTTTGTCCACAGATCTCATCGATCCTCCTGAAATTATACTATGACAATAGCTTCATGTCAAGATGGTATTGTACCTTACAACCATTGCACTTTGGTCAAATCCATCAAAGAACCATGCCTCCACAAGCATCTCTGTCAAACAATTCTTACACAGGAAGGTCACAGCCAGTACATATGCGTACATTGCGCAACTACATGCCATACCAAGTTTATGCATATGGGTACCACATTCCACCTATCATCAAAGAAAAAACGCCCCTCAGGGCGTCAACAGTCGTCATTAAAAACCACCAGCATAGCTACCAGAGTAGTGGCATAGACAACACATGTATCTGTCAATTTTGTTTAACTAGCCATAGCATCACGAGCATGGGACATGCCTGCCTCATTGAAATTTCGTATATATGTTGTAAATTGTATTTACTTGCAGGGATCCCTTAGACATGGTCATTCTTGGAACAGATGCAGGGTGTTGTCAACTCCAAAGCTTCACGCAGGTCTCCCTCTCTCTACGCATGATACAGAAAAGAAACTATAATTTATTTCGGCTATACAGTCCTTCCTAGACCTCGCACATTAGGGGGAAACTGTTAACACTGGAAAATCATACAACAGAAGATGACATTAATTAATGTCAAGCCAAATGATTTACAGGGTAGGAAGACATTTTGGAATCAAGAAAGTATTTAAAATCTCCAAGGTTTTGAGAAAATAAAATTTGAACTAGTCATAAAATGCTATTTGCACACATTATCCTTCGAGAAGAGCGCCTTCTACATGCCTTTTTTCCTGATAAGCACACATTCCTGAAAGTGGAAAAATGTTGCTTTCCAGGACCACACAAAGCAATGGACAGTTACTCCTTACATGAAGCCGCCTAAGGACATCCATCAGTGCCTCCTTAGACATTATGTGAGCACACAAAGGAATATTTGGTGCACACAATGGAATCATACCTCTCCCTTGGGTCACCATCCACCATGTACCAAGGGAGGGAAGGAGGAATTAAAATCCCCTATATAAAGCCACCATGAGATGAAGAATGGGTGATCACATTGTTATGCTGGCCAGAATTTCCCAAACAATACCAACAGTGTGTGACCCAGAGTTGGAGATACAGGGGACTCTATTGTTGGCCATCCAACAATCTTAGTCCATCATAACAGAGAGAGAGGGAGCTTGCACTGAGGCGAGCTTGGAAAATAGCATCCTTGCATCAAGACCTAGAACCATTGTCTAAGGGCCCTTTGGCAAGTGCGTAAAATTTCTTCTTCATATCAAATGTTTAATAAGAAGGGGAATAGAGCCACTATTTTCACTATTATCATTTTACTCTCTTTAATAGCTTTTGTATATTTGTATTTTATTTTTAGTTTAATTTGAGTATACATTTGCATGCTTTTTCCTCTAGATTGTATGCTTTTGAACTCCACCACTTTCTTCCTGTTACCTAGAGTTTAAAGGGCTAAACCGCACCCTTTAAACTGGTGCGATTTCGTACATTCATGCACCAAATCCACCACAACAGGTCCGTTGAAGCATGGTCACCAAAACTTTGTTAGCAGGCTCAACCTGGCCATTGGTCTATGGATAATAGTGAGTGGAGTTATTGTGATGTAACCCAAATTTAGTAGCAAGCTTTTTCATCATATGATTTTGAAAATGAGAGCCATTATCAGTGGAAATCGCTTTTAGGACACCAAACCAAGCTATGACATGATTAAACAAGAATTGTGCTGCAGTTAGACCTTCATTATAGTATGTAGGCATCGCTTCGGCCCATTTAGTCAAATAATCTATGGAAACGATAATATAACCATGCCCTGATCGAGCGAGGGTTACAAGTCATGAAATCTATGCCCCATTTATCAAATGGTCCAACAAAGACAACTAGGTGCAACGGTGAGGGTGGGGTGCACTCCTTTCGAGAGTAGATTTGGTAGTCATGGAATTTTCGAACTCGAACAATGAAATATTTAAAGATAGACAGCCAAAAATATCCTCCACAGAGGACTTTTTGGGTGGTAGCATAACCAGACATGTGACCACCACAGGCCCTGAAGTGGTAGTTATTGAAAACTTCCTCAGCTTCCTCGAGAGTCAAACATCGATGGAGGATGGAGTCAACACCAGTGTGATATAAAGTTTCTCCAACAATATGGTAAGGTTGGGACTGCTAACGAATTCATCGTCGCTCATAGTGCAATAACTATGGCCGCTAATTTTGGGTCTGGAGATAAATGATGATGTCTCCATACCATGGATCAAGAGTACTGATGAGAAAGAGTGATTCATCTGAAATCAACTCTTAAAAAGGAGTGGGATCAACCACGATGGGAAGATCAGAAATCACCTCAGCAAAGACAAGGGATTTCTTAGACTTAGCAATATTGAATTCTAAGTCTAACTCTTGAAGGATGAAAATATATTTTGAGCACTTTCCCTCAAGCAACTAATGCAAATATTTCTTATCTAATATTTAAAATGCGACAAGAAAGGAGATAGAGGCACCTTTACCTGATGCTATGTTCAAACTCGTTGATGATGACCTTGAACCACAATCATTTTAGGCTGGCTCCTTGCTATTGGTTTCACACAAGTACCTGCGGCTGATCAAGAGGAAACAAAAATGTAATCCATTACATAATAATCATCAAACATTAGCTATCTATCAGATCAAGGAGTACCAGAATATTTTCATAAAATATTAGACAAATGTAGAAAGAAAACATCATATGTTTTATTAATGAATATGAAAGAGAGATCTTACAACCTAGGCCTTGATGTCAGAGGCTTCCCTTTGGTGAAAATATGAGTCCTTCACCGAAGCTCTAAATCATGCCTTATCCCGAAAAAATTAGGCTCTATCACAGTGCAAGAATGTAAATGGAACGAAAGTTCAAACCAACCCAACAATGACCAACTAGTAGCAGAAGGATGGGGACCAATTTATAGAAAGGGAGAAGAGTTTGGGAGCCCATGAAAGGAAGAGGAAGGTCCACTTTCTAAGGGATAAACCTCCCATGGATGAGATCAAAGATATAAAATCAGAGAGCTTGACTCTATCACCATTATTTAACAACCAACTCATTGCCCTGGAAATTCTAGAGGTTGAAGGTTCTCCTCCATTTGAGGAAACACTACCAGAAAGGAATTAGCTAATTTTTCCAAGAAATAAGTTCATTAGCAGCACTAAGCCAGAACTGTAAATATGATATGAGCGCACGCATGAAACTAGGAAATGCACTGACCCAGAAAACTATGGTTTTGACCAAGTTCCTTTAGCAGTCTTCCAAGGCATATTTCTTTAAGTCTTCAGGCGATGTCCTTACATATTTCTCCATGGTGGAAACATTACACGGGGTCTGTCACGAGGCACTTCAAGATAAAGGATAGGAAGTGAGCCTGGTTACAAATTACTGTGTAACACACCAATATAGGAGGTGGGATTATTATCCTCGACTGGTTGAGTTTTCTTACAGTAATGGGTATTAGGAGACACTGAGGACTAGTCTACTTGAGGAACTTGATGGGCGAATTTGTAATACTCAATCAACTATAGTGATCTAGTGAATAGGGTATTGATTGGACCATACTGTTGGAAGATAAGGAATAGGAAATGCAGGTTATCAAGAATAATATAATGGTAGTATAGGATAGGCAAAAATGTTATGCAAACCAACATAGGGTATTTAAGGAGTTTCAGGTTGGGGAGCATGTGTACTTGCACATCAAGCTCAAGAAGATATCCGTAAGGATTAGATCATGTGCCAAGTTGGCACCTCAGTATTGCGAGCCTTTCGAGATCCTTGAGAGGATTGGACCAATGACCTACATACTTGCATTGTCTCCATGATGTTTTCCATTTTTCACTACTTAAAAGATATGTGAAGGATGTTAATCACATGAGTGTCTAGTTTGTAATGTAGGTGGAACCAAAAGGTGAATCCTAGTGAGAACCTCAATGCATATTGCAATAGAAACAACTCATGCTTTGGAACCAGGAAATTGAGAAAGTTAAAGTGTAGTGCGGTGAGCCCTAGTATTGCACCAAGCTTGTTGCAACCCCCAAGGGCTGCCCTACTTTACTTTATCAACCCGGGGTTCATAAAAACTTGGAGGTGGCAGTGCTATATACACAACAGATGCATTATGTTCATTTCATCTTCTTCTTCTTTACGAAAGGGTGATATTTCTAAGGGTTCTTAGTGAAGTCTGTCACACTTCAATGAAACTAAACTAAATTACAGAAAGGAAGCTAAACTAAATTTCTGAAAATAAATGACAAGAATGAAACTAATTTTTTTTGCAGAAAATAAATGGTAGAAGGGGAACTAATTTAACTTGTTGAAAATAAATGGCAGAAATGAAACTAATTTAAATTTCATTTAACTTAGCCAATCATCTAAAAACACCCTGCTCTACCTATCATGCTCCTATGTATGCAACTATTTATGATCTAATTCTAATTTTAAGAGGTGTTTCTCGCAGTTTGAAAGAAAAAGGGCTAAAGAGGCTAATGGAGGGATTAAGCACATGAAACGAGGCTTAGGAGTGGAAAGAGCGGGGTTAAAGCCTTATAAACCTTTATTATAGTGTGAGAAATGACTTTGGAGTGGGAAAAACTCAAAATTGTGATGGCGGAGTGTGATGGAGGACAAAAGTTGCAATATACGATGTCGCAATCACAATATCGCAAGTTTAAAGGGATAGTGGTAAAGATTAACATGAGCAAACTAAAATGTGCAAAGTTCAATTTGTGATGAAGTAAAAGTTGCGGGTTGTGATTTGCTATGTAGTAAGTTCTACGAAGTGCGAAGTGCAACGAGTGATGTGGCAGACTTATCACATCGGCGGAATGAGTGGTAAATGTTATGCAAAAAAGGTAAATGGTGCAATTTTCGATTTTTGATTTCGCAATATCGCAATTGGAAGTGGAGCAGTAAGCGCAAACGAAACAAGCTAAATGATGCAAGGTGTGATTTGCGATGGGAGACATGGTGGTGGGACTAGCGGAGAAGTGCAATTGCAATATCGCAATCAACAAGAAGGAGTGTTAAGTGTTAAGGGAAAAAGCTAAATGATGCAAAGTGTGATTTTTGATGGGCGACGTGGTGGTGGGACCGATGGTGGAGCGCAATCGCAATAACGCAATTGGCAAGAAAAAATGGTAAATGTTAAGGGAAAAGGGGAAAAGATGCAACTTTTGAAGTGCAATTTATGGTGGCGAGAGAATCAAGGAGAAAAGGCAAAGGTCACGTTATAATGGGTTTGAATGGTTTTTCATGTGTTTTGCATAAAAAGAGTAAGGAAACTGTGAACGGAGAAAAAAAAAGAAATAAGGCTTGAAGGGATTAAGTGCATTAGGAAAAAGGGTAAGTACAACGTTAAAATGAGAAGAAAAGGATGAGAATGGAGGCGTAAGAGTAGTGTTCAAATGTGAAGACAGAGATGGAAATTGAAACAGAAAGGCGCCATGGAACTGCTATGGGGTGTTAACATTAATTCCTGCAAACAAACCTGTAGATTCATGCACGGGAAAAAAGAAAAAAATGCATGATAAAACAATGAACATAAAGAAATTTTTTTTGGCATATGGGGAGGTCAACCCTGCTCGAGCTCTATTGAGAGAGATGAGAGGGGAAGGCTTAACCAAAACTTTTGAATTTTTCCTCTACTCTCTTACTCTCGTAAGAAAATTAAGAACTACAACATCAAACATAAAGCAAATACTACATAGCAATGGAACTATTAGAAGCTTGCTAAATTTTCAAGAATAAATTAAAGAAATGGTAGAAACAAAACTAGCTAAATGACAGAAAGGAAAGAATGACAATATCAGATATGTTGAGGCACATGTGTTGGGCCCTAACCCATGAGCCCAAATCTTTGGAACTATATCAATAGAAATTCATCTGAATACTCATTGCATTAAGAATACAGTCTTATTACATCCTGAATTTCTTAACAACAATAGCCTAATATCTTGCAGCAAAAGTTCTGAATGGAATTGAAGAATAAAATGGAATCGACTAGAATCAACCCACTAGCTAGCTAACTAACTCCTTCCTAGCTCTAGCTCTTCTACATTTATTCTACAGGGAAGCTACCAACAACTCCCTTCAAAATGGTGATTGAGTCCACTTTGACTCCAAGTAAACATATATTGAGTGCCCTTTGTCTTCAGTTTCTTGGCTGCCTCTTGGAATTCAATTTTCTGTAGACTCGAAGTGAAGTATGGCTTGAGTGCACTTGGTCTTGAGTTGCTTGGCTACCTCTAGAATTCAAATTGCTGGAGGGGGATATCATGAGGATCCTTTGGCTACCTTTGAGAGATAAGGAGGGTGGAAAATCCCCTTGAATCTCTCCAATATTTCTCCCTAATTTCCTGATAGTGTGCTCATTTATTATCCAATCATGATCTTCCAGTGGCAGGGAGAAAGTCCCTAAGTCATCTCCTTCTCCAAATATATATAATCTGCAAAATATTCTCACAATATTCTACAAAAAAAACCAATATAGGAAAAAATATGCAAATACCTTTAATCCTTCCTAAGAACATATTAAAGCATAAGAAAACATTATTAAGTGCTGAAGGAGAGATTTAATATATCCTTTTATGTGCACAAAGAAGGTAGATGGGCCTAAGAAAGGATAGATGGGCCTTATTTTATGTGTAATTTGATGCCCATCATCACCCCCCCAACAAAAATGTTTCTCATCCTCTGGGAAACCTATTCATCCTCCCTGCCTTATGGTTCTTCCTGCATGTTGTCTTATTTCATTTTCTGTTTCTTGGGCCATGAGCTACTCCCCCTGCTAATCTTCTTGTTATTCTGCTTGCATTTCTTTTTGTAGGTGTTGCATGGAGGTCCTTAGGTTCCTTAAGAAAATCTATTTTGCATGCCAAGAAGTGGTGGGTCCACTTTTTATTATATTTTTCTTCTTCTTTTTTCTCTTTTTTTTCTTCTTTTTTCTTCTTCTTTTCCTTTTTTTTCTTCTTCTTTTCCTTTTTTTTCCAACTTTTTTCATTGCATGCAAAATAAACTCAGATTTTTTATTTTTTTTCTATTAACTGAGTTCACCCTTAGTTACCCCTTTGCCACTCCTTGTCTTTTATTACAATGAATTGCTTACTTGCCACTATCTCAAGTCCTTTTACTTTTTTCTTGTTTCTTTTCTTGGTGGAAAAAGTGAGGCTAGTTGTTAGATAAAAAAGGTTTCTCTGCTACTGATTTTGGTTATAAAAAATATTTCCTTCTCACACTTTTTAATGTTTTATTAAGCTAAAATTAATTCGAAGAAAGGGTTAGATGATTTCATTCCTGAGCCTTATCATCGATTTTTTTTTGCATGTGATATTGAAGATCATACTGAAGTTGCTTGTGGCAATCTGCTTGAGGTCCTTTGGAGCTTCTGAGCACATAAAGAGGAAGTCCAAGTTGACTATATTTGACTAAAGTGTTGACCAAATTTTCATTTTGTGCCAACTTAATTTTTTCTTCTTGCAAAGGTTGGAGAGCATCTACATTCATTAGAGAGAGATACATGGAGAAATGTTTTTTTTTTTTTTTTTTAAGGCTTACTAGATGCCTCAATGAGGTTTTCCACTAGTAGGTCTGCCTAGGCGCCTCAAAGGAGTTTTTCACTTCCAATGGAGCCATGTACACATCAAGATGACAGATAAAATCATGTGCACACTTCGAATACATGCTTTGAAATATACCTTAATATGAGAGATGAATTTCTTTGACTGAGATTGTATTAAGTATTGTTGAAGAAGAGTGTGTCGTTGCAACTTAATGAATGTTTGGAACCATATGTCAATATAGTTGTGATGCCCCTGATCCACTTTCTGAGTTGGATTACCTTGGATGTCCTCTTCTATTATGATATTCAAATATTCCTATTTTTGTTAATTTTTCTCTTGAACACATGGAGGAAATGTTTGAAAACATGAGGAAAATTTCTCAACATTTGATTTTGATGTTGACTCTTCATCAAGTGCAACCCTTGATCTTATGATCTCATCATTTGTATCTTATTCTTCTTGAGGTTTTCCTTCAGCGACATTGAGAAAATATCTTCTTTGAAATACATTTCTTCAACTAAGATGCATACCATTTAGATCAAGAGGATATGTTTGCTAGTGTTGTACCTCAGCATTGTAAGTGGGTTGAGATACTTCATGGTGTGGGTTTGGAAATGGTGGTACGGGTAGTTGAGTGGGGGTGGATATATGATATGGATGTGTTTGACATTGTGGTTGTGGTGGAGGTGGATGGTAGGGATAGCATGGAGTTGGGTATGGAGGATATGGAGGGAAATATTGAGAATATTGTGGATTTTCCCAATAAGGAGCTTGCCAACCATGTTTCCAATATTCGTTTTGGGGGTGAGATGGCCAAGGTTTCAAAGGAGGGAGTGCTTCCCAATTAGTTTGATATGGATGTGAATAAGCTTGAAATTGTGAAGTGGATCCTTGCATCACATCAAGTTGACTAGGTTTCCAGGGTATCCTTGGAGCTACATAACATAACTTCTTTGGTGATTGCCTTGCTCCATTGTCTTCTTCATAAAATTATTTAAACTTGGGGAATGATGAACAAAATTTAGTAGCATATGATTATGCATGGATAACAAAAATATCAGCATCTTCTTTTTGCTCATTTTTCATTCTTAAAATTTCTACTTGTTCACTTAGATTGCTAATAATTTAAGTTTTAAATTTACCAAGAAAATTTCCAAGTTCATCTTGCCTTACCAATGTTGATGTTGATTTACTTACTCTTTCCCTTCCTCTTGATATGTTCTTGCATGTTTCACAAATTTCTTCAAACGAAAATTGGTATACATCTCCTCTACTCATGAGATTAAGGAGATCAATCCACTCATCCCTAATTGTTCTAACTAAGAGGGTTTTTAGTGTGTCAAATCCTATATGATAAAATTTTTCCCTCTTAAAATTATACATGAACCTCTCTATTAGATCCTCAAGGCTCTCATCTTCTTCCTGGTTCATTCTAAAAATTTCTTCTCTAAGATCATGATATTTATATTTTTCTAGAAATATCTTTTGCATATCATTCCATGATCTTATTGAATTAGTATATAGACTCATGAGCCATTTAAGAGCTCTATCCTTCAATGTTGCAGGAATTAATCTCAGTTTTTGAGTTGTGATAAGTAGCCATAAGACCTAAAAAGAATATCAAATAGAAAGAGAAATGTTTCTGGATCCTCTGTCCTCATATCATGGAAGTTGGGAAGAAAATATGGAGTGATGTTCTTCATACGTACACTGATGTCCATAACTTAAATGGGAAAGCCAATAGGATCTTCTTCATTGTCATCATATCCATGCATCTCTTCTTCCTTCAAAAGTGTATGGTGATTTGGTTCTTACTGCACCACGTGGTCAAGTGGGGGGGTTAGTGTTGGAGAAGTATTTTTAAAAAATATTATGAGTATCCATACTCTTATGAGGCATGAAAATCAGATTTTTTTGTATTTTTCAATATTTTGGAAACAACATGAAAAAGGAAAAAAAAAAGAATTCTAAAACAGAATCAAAGCATCTACTAGACACCTCCCCGGCAACGACGCCAAAAAGTGGTGAGCCTTTGTATTGCACCAAGAGTGTTGAAACTCCCAAGGGCTTCCCTCCTTTACTTTATCAACCTGGGGTTCATACAAAATTGGAGGAAACAATGCTATATACACAGCAAATGCATTATGTTCACGTCATCCACTTCTGCTTTACGAAAGGGTGCTATTTCTAAGGGTTCTTAGTGAATTCTGTCACACTTCAATGAAACTAAACTAAATTTCAGAAAGGAAATGACAAAAAGGAAGCTAAACTAAATTGTTGAAAATAAATGACAGGAATGAAACTAATTTAAATTGCATTTAACTCGGCCAATCAACTAAACACACCCTTCTCTACCTATCTTGCTCCTATCTATGCAACTATTTATGACCTAATTCTAATTTGAAGAGGTGTTGCTCGTAACTTGGAGGAAAGAGGGCTAAAGAGGCTAATGGAGGGCTTAAACACATGAAACGAGGCTTAGGAGTGGAAAGAGTGGGGTTAAAGCCTTATAAACCTTTATTATAGCGCGAGAAATGACTTTGGAGTGAGAAAAAATCAAAAGTGTGATGGTGGAGTGCAATGGAGGAAAAAAGTTCTAATATGTGATGTCCCAATCGCAATATCGCAAGTTTAAAGGGATAGCGGTAAAGATTAATAGGAGCGAACTAAAATATGCAAAGTGCGATTTGTGATGCGGTAAAAGTTGTGGGTTGTGATCTGTGATGTGGTAAGTTCTGCAAAGTGCGAAGTGAGACGAGTGACGTGGTGAAGTTATTGCATCGGCCGAATGAGCAGTAAGTGTTATGTGAAAAAGATAAATGGTGCGATTTGCGATTTCACAATATCACAATTGACAGTTGGACTCGTAAGTGCGAACGGAACAAGCTAAATGATGTGAAGTGTGATTTGCGATGGGCGACGTGCCTATGGGACCGCTGGAGGAGCGTGATCGCAATATCGTAATCGGAAAAAACGAGCAGTAAGTGTTAAGGGAAAAAGCTAAATGATGCAAAGTGAAATTTGTGATGGGCAACATGGCAGTGGGACTGACGATGGAGCGTGATCGCAATATCGTAATCGGCAAGAACAAATGGTAAATTTTAAGGGAAAAGGGGAAAAGTTGCAATTTGCGAAGTGCAATATACGGTGGCGGGAGACTCGAGGAGAAAAGGTGGAGGTCATGTTCTAATGGGTTTGAATGGTATTTCACATGTTTTTCATAAAAAGGGTAAGGCAACCATTAATGGAGAAAAACAAAGAAATAAGGCTTGAAGGGCTTAAGTGCATTAGGAAAAATGGTAAGTACACCGTTAAAATGAGAAGAAAAGGAGGGGAATGGAGGCGTAAGAGCAGTGCTCACCTATGAAGAAAGAGATGGAAATTGAAGCGGAAAGGCACCACGGAGTTGCTCTGGGGTGTTAAAATTTATTCCTGCAAACAAACCTGCAGATTCATGCATGGGAAACAGAAAATAATGCGTGATAAAACAGTGAACAGAAAGCATTTTTTTTGGCTTGTGGGGAGGTCAACCCTGATCGAGCTCTATTGATAGAGAGGAGAGGGGACGGCTTGACCACAGATTTTGAATTTTTTGTCTACTCTCTTACTCTTGTAAGAAAATGAATAACTACAATAGAAAACTGAAACCAAATACTAAACAACAATGAAACTATCAAAAACTAGCTAAATGCTCAAGAATAAAACTAAATAAATGGCATAAACAAACTAGCTAAATGACAGAAATGAAAGAATGACAAGCAGAGAAGCTAAGGCACATGGGCTGGGCCCTAACCCACGAGCCTAGCTCTCTGGAACTAGATCAATATAAATTCATATGAATACTCATTGCATTAAGAATACAGTCTTATTAAATCCCGAAGTTTTTAACATCAAAAGCCTAATAACTTGTAGCAAAAGTTCTAAATGGAATCTAAGAATAAAATGGAATTGACTAGAATAAACCCACTAGCTAATTAAATAAATCCTTCATAGCTCTAGCTTTGTTCTATTTATTTTATAAGGAAGCTACCAAAAGCTCCCTTGAAAATGGTGATTGAGTCAACTTTGACTCCAAGTAAACGTAGATTGAGTGCTCTTCGTCTTCAGTTGCTTGGCTACCTCTTGGAATTAGATTTGTTGGACACTCCAAGTGGAGTATGGCTTGAGTGCACTTGGTCTTAAGTTGCTTGACTGCCTTTGGAATTCGAATTGCTGGAGGGGGATCTCATGAGGATCCTTTGGCTGCCTTTGAGAGTTAATGAGGGTGGACAATCCCCTTGAATCTCTCCAAGATTTATCCCTAATTTCCTGATGTTTTGTTCATTTATTCTCCAATCCTGATCTTCTAGTGGTAGGGATCAAGTCCCTAAATCATCTCCTTCTCTAAATATGTAAAATCTACCAAATATTCAATATTCTACAAAAATAACAAATATTATGCAAAAATATAAAACTACCTTTAATCCTTCCTAAGAACATACTAAAGCATAATAAAACATTATTAAGTGCAGAAGTAGAGATTTAATATATCCTTTTATGTGCACAAGGAAGGTAGATGGGCCTAAGAAAGGATAGATGGCCCTTATTTTATGTCTAATTTAGAGGCCCATCACAGTGGAAGCACTTTGGCCCCAACGAAGCTACATGGGAGATGGTTGATCAAATGTGGGCTATGTATCCTTCATTATTTGTCAGTTGAGGCAAAGGAGTTTTGGTATATGTATATATTTATGTAACGTTTTCATTATAAATACTGCAATGAGATGTATTATACTCCAATAAGTGATATGATTGTCATGTTGGTTTTGCGTTTTAGTAGGTTGTTCATTTTAAATATTGTGTCGAGCTGAGTTATGAAGCTCCATGGGAAGTATGTTTTGATTTTCAATGGTCTTGCTAGTCATAGGTGTCATAGAACACCAAGGACTGTGTTCCCCCGAGGGAGAGGGGTTTCTAATAACCTCGGGTTAAAATTTCATGTAATAAATTTAATAAAGTCAAAATAATACCAAGTTCATGGGACACATATTCCAAGTTTAATGTTGGGAAAACATACTAGTGGGCATCACTTGTTGGTTTTATGGCTAAGGAAATTGGAAAAGGAAAAAAGTAATTTATTGGCATTTTATTTATGAAAATAAAGTAAAATAGCAGACAAGGGACATGAAAGGTCACAAATTTTCACGCGAGGGAAATTGAAGGAAAAATAGAGAAAATTGAACAAAATGGACCTCAATATAAAAATGCTTATGAAGATAATTTCAAAAAAAAAAATTCATATCAGTTTTAGAGCTCTCTCTCTCTATTCTCTCATACTATTGCACACTTAGATCATTTTTGGAGCATTCTAGCCTTGGATAGAGCAAGAAAATGAAGGAAAAGGAAGGACAAGGAAAGCAAAGGACAAGCAAGGAAATTTGGATCAAAAAATTCAGCAGGAAGATTTGTAGGTAACACGTTATGTGATATTTCCTAGATAGCTTGTGAATGCATGGTACATGCATTTGTGTATTGAGTTCTCTTGTTTTCATTGGCATGATTTTTTTTGGATGTGACGGTGGTTTCAACCTTTCCATTCCTTTTCCAAATTTCCATGGTGTGATGGGATTATTTTATTTGGTTTAGGTTTAGATTGCCATATTTTTTTGGAACCAGGTGATGCAGTCTCGGGAAAATTCCCAAGGGTTGGGGGTCGAGGTGGTTTAATCTCCAAGAATCCCTCGACAAGTGGGTGGAAAAAGGAAAATTACTCAAGGTATTGGTGAAGAAACTTTGAGGCATCCAATATTGCTTTGGGTTTAGGGATCTCATGACCAATTTTGGCAGGATCATAGTATCCTGAGGGTGGAGGTGGTTTAATATTTGGGAAGCCATGATTATTTATGCATTGGTTTGATTATGTGATCTCTTGACCAGTTTTGGTGAGATCATGTGAGCATGATGTGGAGGTGTTTAAATCTACGAGAATCCATGTTTGTTTATCTCTTGATTTTCACATTCATGCTTGGAATATGGCATGGTGGTGATTAGCTGAAAGAAAATTTTGGTTCAGCCTAATCTATGGTTAGGTGTTCTATGGAATTCCCCAGCTTGTTTAGCTTTTTCATATGCTAATAATATCTATTTTCCTATTGTATTTTATGAGTACTTGTACTTGTTATTACATGGTTTTGATGGCTCTTCTATTACGGTTATATGCTGGTTATAAGCATGGTTCCACAATAGGTTCTAGATATGGCTCTTGAAATGCTTTTATTAGTTGATCAATGGTTAATGAATGCATGAGGTAACAAATGTAAAAAAATATTTCCTTTTGGATATCAACTATAAATTTTGTTCCTTAAATATATTTATGGTGGAAATGAACATTTAGAATAATATATTTCTCCCATCAAGGCTACAATGATCACCATCTCATTGAATTTTCCTAGATATAAAGTCTACTAGATGTTCCAAATAGTAATAGAGCTAGCCTTGGAAAACTAAAATGTCAAGTGGATTCCTTATTCTCAAACACATATAGGAAGAGTCTACACAAGGCATATTCATACTACACATTCATTAATATAATGACCATGATGAATCTCCTGACATGATCCTTAGGATTTCTAGAATTTGTTGGCATTATTTTCGATATGACTCGGGTAATAACATAATGCGTAACCAACAAATCCATGACTAGTACTGGTCCTTTCATCATCACATATGAAAATAGGTGAATTATCACTTGAGGCATTGTGGGAGCTACAAGAACCAGGTTTTTGCAACAATGAGGGGAAACAGAATCCACAATGAGCGATAATTCTATATTATTCAACCTTTGATTTAAACACTAACCTTAATAACATACATCCAAAACATTTTCAATGACATTTCCAAATAGAATCACAATTTAAGAGGGGATGTGTCATTTACACAGACCACTGAAATCAATTCATACACACATTAAGATCTTGATGAAAGAATATAAATAATAATTATGCAATCAAGTTACAATACACAAGAAAATGAAAATATACAGAACTCAAACTCTCTTTTATTATTGCCAAAAGAGTGTCAAGTAAAACACATACAAACTTGCCATGGTATTTCTCCTCAACTCACCATCCTAAATTCAATGTTACAAAGATATAGTAAACTGCAAAATAATCCACTACCTACCAATGAATCAACTAATATCTAACCAACAGTGAATCAAAAATTATCCAACCACAATCCCTTTGACTTCCTCTGATTTGTGCATTATTACATAAAGTGAAATACCATGGGAAATACTCAGGTATGTAACTACCATGTGCATTACCATGGGAAGATATTCCACTTGATAATCTAGAATAAATCAAAACATGGGCTCAAAGACACAATCAAACTTAGCCATTCCTGCCTCTCTGCTTCCATGTTGTGAATTTCTCATGGTTCTCCCTTCTGTGTCAATTCTTTGCATTCAGAAAAAATTGCACAATGCTCCAGTTTTTTGTTTCTACTCCATCCTTCTACATGCACAAAAAAAAATTCCTCGCAATTTCCTTAAAATGTATTCAATCTCAACAACCCAAAACTTGTCCCAACAGGGCCCCAACACACACTTGTGGCTCATCCCGAGCCACTCGGCCCTTCTGCTATTCCAATCATCATGGAGAGTCTCTTCCCTTAGTGAATTGAGCTCATTTGATTGTGTTGTATTCTTAGATGTTTGTTGTCATTTATTTTTCCTATGGAACAATGTTTTATAGAGGTTGAAGCCCCTACTCATGGAAAAGTATCTACATGGAACCTCTCAGCACATGTAGGGATGATTTCTTTTAGATTTTGTGGTATACACTGAATCAGAAAATTTGACATTGCCATGTGAAGTTTTTCATAATATGTAAGCTATGAGAAATATCATGATAAATTTTATGGCACCACAATACCTCCCCATTTACAATATCTTGCAAATTTGTCCCACCTTCACCTAATGTATTCATACACTCTTTGGAAAACAACATTCCCTCAATCAAAATTTTGAACACATCCAAATAAAATGTACCAACTCTAGACCTTTTCATTTATGAAACCCTTTGGAACCTCCAGTGATGCCTTATGTTGCATCACCCCATGACACTAAAACCACTACTTCTAACACTAATCTCCATATCTCGGGGATAGAATGGAATATCAAAGCCAGATTCCCTTCTTTTATATAGATACTTGATGCACTACAACCTTTTTTAATCACATCTATGCAAATAACTCAACATGTTTCAAATCACATTTGTTATAGGTCAATTTGGGCATCATTCCCAATGACCTAGTTAACTAGGCATCATCTCCAGGACCAATATATAGGGTCTATCATCCCCTAACATTTCAGTTGTTACATGCTCTAAGACAAGGAACAAGAAAAATCAATCAAATACTTTCATCTACAAAGGTTTCCAAAGTTTGAAGTTTATAATATATCATATGAGAGCCCACCAATGTTGCCTCTAAATGGGCTAAGTGCATTGCATATGCAGGTAGCCCTATGCAAGGCTGCTCTGCAACGCACTTCCCGACATATATGGGTGCGTTGGTCACAATGGGAGAAAAATTCTCATTGTTTCGGAATCTCCACTTGGCAAGTGCCTTCTAGAAGAGTTCACATGTGTCAAACTTCGAATCCATGTGTCCATTTGACATCTACAATATTTGGAACACGTATTGTCTATTATTGGAAAGTCATTGATTGTAAAACTACCTCAGCTCCTCTATAAATTGAGCATAGATCTTAGTGTTTGAGGGGGAAGAATTTTTGTATAGAAATTTTGGTGGATTTTTCATTAAGGAGATTGATTTGAGTGACATATTACTAGAGATATCTACATTGTGATGAGGTTGGGATGCTACTGGAGATGGTGACACTAAATCAGTCATTAGGTTGTAACCTCCCCTTCTATCATTAATAAAGAGTACAACTTACTTTTCCCTATATGCATCTATATTGGCTTTGATTTTCCATATTGCAAGATATTATTTGATGTATATAGTTTATGTTTTACTGATTTAGAAAACTAACATGAATAGACATCTATATTATTACTATCCTTTGTTTTTTAGTGTTCATTCTCAAGTAGAAATATTTCGCACAACACTGAATTTGAAACTACAACAAGGGGATACAAGAAATCATTTGGAAGCACTTGATTCCAAGTAAACCTCTAATATATTTTGTGTGTCTATTCTTAGTTAGGAAAATTGTTCGTATAGTCTTAATATGTTGCTCTAGATTAGCAATTTGATTGCTGAAGAATGTTTCGTCCGTAATTCATAATTCAACTAACAAATTAGCGACTCCGCCGGGATATCACTCTATCTCAAATATTTTGATTTTCTCTGTTTATTCACCTAGTGGTTGTTACTCACAAAGATTAGGTCTTTTAAGATCCAAATTATCAAAAGAAGTGTGTTAAACAGTTTTGTTTTTCCTTTGACACTATGCCCAACACACTCTTGGACAAGACACAGTGATTTGCATAGCAATGTCTCCCTTTCAGGCTTGCGTTGCAAAGCACTGTCTCTCTTTAGAGACTGCGTTACCTCCTGAAGCCATCAAAATTCCCTTGAATTTTTGTTTCAATTTGTTTCAGTTTGTTTGCTGCTGAGTTTTGAAAAGCCTAAGCCTCATATTGACCAGTGAATTCATCTACCTCTTCCTCATTTGAAAGAAAATTTGTTTAATGTTTGTTTAAAGCGTTTTTCTTGATCATTGGCAAGTTAATTTCAAAGTATTTTTATTGTTGCATTAGATCTATTTGCTTTTAAAAAAGGAAATTGTTGTAAATTCTTCGTTTCTTGATAGGAGAAATTGTTGTTTCATTCCTCAATTTTCCTTCCAAAGAGAAATTGTTGTTTGTATTCCTCATTTCTCAAAAGTAAAAGGCATTTTTTTTTATTGATTTAATGCACTTAGCTTCTTTTCTGCATTTATAACATTAAACGAACTGAAAAGAAAAAAATTCATTTGCATGTAGTGGTTTATATGATTTGCAAAGGGCACAATTAGGAAATCTGCGTTTAGTTTTTGTTCTTTGATTTGTTTGCTCGCAAATTGATTTCTCTTTCCCTCTAGTAGCTAGTATTTTCATTCAAAAACTAAAAGTGAAATTTTGTTTATCATTCTTAGTTTCATTTTAGGAATTTTCCAATACATCATCATGGTGAACCTTTGAAAGGAAATTTTTTAAGCAAGATAAACATAAAATTAATCTCAATTTACCTAACAAATCATTGGAACCATAACGATAACATTTAGAAGGTCTAGGCTAGACACGTGTTCCGGTGTCGTAAAACATAGCAACTGTCCTTAACTTGTCTGCGATACATTTCGAGTGCGATACCTCACTCCACGTATGTAAGTATATCGTAGCTCGTCCACGTACTTTTGTCGGGTGGTGTTAAAGTACGATAAGTATAAAGGGGTGATGTCAGTGTGTGGTTTCACATCAGATAGTGCTAATACAGACTTGGTCCTCCACGTACCTTTGGGTGTATTTGGGAGGAAAATGTTTAGGTGTTATCCATCCATAGTGAACCGAGTCACCGCCTTGTAAATTGTGATACACCGAACACAGCATTCGGGGAGATTTCCTACCTGTACTTCTTTCTTAGCCAAGAGGTATTCTGCAGTTCACAGTTTCTTAGTAAACCCTTTTTCCTAGCATTACCCTTTTATTTTGTTTATTTATTTTTGGTTAAAATAAATCAGTAATTGTGGAAGAGAAAAATCCTTTCCCCAATTGTTTGCGTAGACTATCGTTAAAACCACCTTTACCACCAGAAGTTACTTCCAGTAGGCAAAGGTGATCATGATCTTTCAAATCAAGTACAATTGTTACCTCTGGTGAAACATCATTTTCCCATAAACCAAAGTTAGCTCAAGTTGTTTATACATATCCCAGTTCATCTACTGTTGTTGAAACAGAGTCTTCATAGCTACTCGTCGTCACAATCCATCCAATCAGTGAGACCATACCTCCTGGACCTGACATTGTTCAACCAAAAATTGATCCAGATCCTCTCTCTTCTTTGCCAGAACATCTGAATCCTGAAGTCAAACAACCAGAAGTTTTTCCTGCCTTGATCATCCCACAAACATATGTAGCTATTAAATCTCCCATATCACACAATCAACCACCTGAAATATACATTGGGCCTGACGGTGAAATACTTCCCCCTAGTTTAATTGTGATTGAAGAAATCCCACAAGATAAGACACCTTTAACTCTAGCCCATTTTGGGGAGGACATTTACTTCTACGAGTCTTTTCCTCAATCAACACCATATAATTTTGTTGATCCTGTTCCTTTTCAAATTCCCGTCGATTCAAAAGGGTATACATTTGGTCAAGTAACCATGCCTGAACCAACATCTTCCATTGGGCCATCTTTTCCAATTACCTCTACTCCTGCCCTAGCTATGCCGTCGATGTTTACAACTTCAACAAAGTCATATTTTCATGGTGGCCCTTTGGTCCCATCAGGTTACAAATCATTATCTAGCATTTTCTCTGGTGCATCTTCAAATCCATGGACTTTACCAATGTCATCATCCAATATTTTAACTAGTAATCCTATAGTAAGTACTGAACGACTTGATTCATTATACACATCTTCAGTGCAATATCAAGTCGGTCCTTCTGGGTCTATTCCTTCAACCACCATATCAATTGGACTCCCAGCATTTGGAGAGCAATATTTTCTGTCTTATTACCCTCCTCATGCTGGGGGGCAACCTTTGGTCACCCAATATGATAGTAATCCATCACTTTTTGGTCAACCTAATGTCGAAATTAATGTTTTTCAATGGCAACCAACTTTTCCTATCCAACCACAAATGGTTGTATAATCGTATCAACTAGTTCAACTTGTTACACCCACATCATTTCCACTTGTCAATACAACTTTACCCCTGTTACAGAATCAAAATGTTGTACAACCTTATCAAATGGGTCCTTCAACTCAATATCCTCAAATGTTGGGTCCACATACTCCAAATCCTTCAGTTAATTTACAACAACCTGTATCCGGAATCATTTATTCACAAGTTGATTTACCATTTTATGGGATGCCACAACCGCAACATGGTTATACCTATCAACCAAATCCAAGTTATTGTAATTTGGGTTATAACATTGGTGGACAAACCCCTTGGCAGCCACAGGTGCAAATGCCTCAAACTTGATTTCAACAAGTATCATATCCAGGTTTTGGTCAACAGAATCCTCAAGCGTTTGCTTTTAAAAACAACCCCTATCTGGGTTACCAGCAGAAGATTCCTTATACTGGTGCTCAAGGGCCTATTTCTCAAGCAATTCCATCTTACCCTGGCTATGCTAAACCTGACCTTAATTGATAGTTTCCCTTTGTTGCAACTTTAGAGTTACCAAATTTAAATCGGCTAACTAATGATCCAATTAACTATGCTCCTTGGTGTCTGGTGATACCTCAAAAATTACCCTCGGATATTCCTAAGTTCAATGGAAACCCTAGAGAAGATCTGTTGACTCATGTTATGACTTATCATTTATGGTGTTCATCAAACTCCCTAAATGATGATTTTTTTCGACTATGTCTTTTCCAACATACACTCACAGGTCCCGCTACAAAATGGTACATTGAATTACCTAGAGCTTCTTTTAATAATTTCACTACCCTAGCTACTGTCTTTTTGAATCATTTCCAGTTACCCATCAGGTATGAAACTGGAAAAAAACTCTTGACCAATTTCAAACAGACTAATGCTACTCAAATCTCTGATCATATTCATGAGTGGTGTCGTCGTCGTAGAATGGTTAAGACATTTGTTCCAGATTAGCTCCTTGTTGAATGGTTCATTAAGTCCCTATTATCATCTATAACTGAGGATGTGGCTAAGGGTGGTTTCGTCACAAAAGAGAAAGTTATCGCTCGTGCCCAATATTTAGACTTGATTTACACTCAATCTGGCATGCTCTATGAAAAAATTCCTAACGCACTGAGATTTTATTTTACTGTTCCTCCTTAATTAAAGGACTCTCATGTCAGAGACAACTTGATTAGCACTACAAGCACACATCACACTACTGCATCTGATCTTGCTCCTACCTCTGAAATTAATTTCATGTCATTTGACAAAGGCAAAAGGGACAAGAAACCCGAAAGTAAGAAAAAAGGGAAATCTAAGAAAAAAAAAAACTTCTAACCCGCAGGAAATATCATCTAGTTAATCATCTGGACCTAGGAAACCTCATTATCCATGCATAATCTGTAATGTGGAACAATTTGTTAGGGATTGTCCTCACCGCGTTGAAGTCTCAAAAATCATCAAGACTTCCCATGCGTCAGCTGTGTTGACATACCCATTTCCAAATCCAGACACAAATATGGTTGCTACGGATCTAGCTCCTAGCTCCCAAGTGTTAATGTTTTCTGTCACAAAACCTTCAATAGATATTTTGGTGTCAATGCATAGTAAAGATTATGGTAGTCAGGCTACTGATCAACCTAATACCTTGACAATTAATTTGTCTATGGAATCAGTACCGCCTACTGCTATTCCTGAATTGAAAATCAAGCCACCAAAGGGAGTATTTCACAAATCGATATATAATCCTTGAGAAATAGTTGCATAAAGTTATAATATAGTTGAAGATTTGGTTCAATCCCCTTCAGCTATGTTTTCTCTTGAGATATTACAAAATTATCCCTCCCAAAAACAGGCTTTATTGTCAGCTATTGGTGGCATTGATCTGACTGATTCTAATCTTTTCATCTTTAATCATATGGGCTATGTGCCACAATTACCAGCAGAATTGGCATTCTCCATACAAGTAAATTTTCTCAATCACCTTGTTCATCGGACAATTATTGATGAGGGAGAATCTACATGGATTATGTCTCTAAATTGTTGGAAGTCACTTGGTTCGCCATGCTTATCACAATCATCAATGACGTTGAAGGCATTTGATGGACGTACATATAAACCTTATGGTATTATTAATAACCTGCATGTTGAACTAGGTGGAGAAATAATGAATATTGATGTTGAGGTTGTTGATGAACCCCTTGAATATAATATTTTACTTGGAAGGCCATGGGTATATGCAATGACTTTAATTGTTTCTACATATTTTAGAATTATTTACTTTCCACATAAAGGTACTATCACAATTATTAATCAGCTATCCTTCTTTTCCTCTGCTTTGCAGGTAACTGGAAGCGTTTTGTTTGTTCACATACCCCAACTAGAACTTGAGAATATTTGTGTAGGACTCTTAAAGGATTCCACTTTAATGGGAACATTTGCATTAGTGCTGCCTGCGACGTCAGAAAAAATTGGAAGTATAGAGACCTAATACATGATCTCTTCCACTCTATCTAGCTTAAGGGAGAGTATGGGTGATTCTAAAATTACTACGTTTGATGAATTTCTTCCGCCCAACCCTGTTGAGCTAGCATAGCAATCAATCTATCAGGCTTGGGTGGAAAATCCGAAATCAGCGTCACCGAGTGTTTGGGTCAATCGTTCCTTATATTTTGGTACTCCCTTTGATCCTTTTTCCTCAATGTTCTTGACAGATGAGAATATTTTGGAAGCCATGATGTCAGAAGGAGAACCATTGGAAGATTATCATCATCATTCCCATCTTCCTGATTATGACGAAAATTATCTTAGTGAACTATATCACCAATCCATAAAAAATTTACTTTCAAATTATTTACCCATTAATGCAATCGATTCTGAGGGAAATCTGTCAAATATTGAAGAAACCATTTCTATCAATATTTCGACCAAACCTGGTATCATATAAAATATTCATGTCGGTGTATCTTGTTCATAAATAGAACTTGAATCATATCACTCTCTATTTCTTGAATTTCGTGACATATTTTCTTGGTCTTACGAGGAAATGTTGGGCATAGATACTAGTATTGTTGAACATGCTATTAATATGTATCATGATGTCAAACTGGTGCGTCAACAGCTTCATCCTGTTCATCCAAAGAAAGCCACTGCCATCAAAGAAGAAGTTGAAAAACTTCTACGTGCTAGTTTCATATACCTTGTTCCGCTAACTGAGTGGGTTTCCAATATCATTCCTATCATGAAAAGACAAAGAACCATTAGAGTGTGTGCCGATTATCGGGATGTCAATCTTTCTTGTAAAAAAGACAACTATCCTACTCCCATTATCGACCAGATTATTGACGATTGTGTTGTATGTGAAATATTTTCATTCATGGATGGATTTTCTGGCTACAATCAAAAAAATATCCTCCTAGAGGATCAACATAAGACAACATTCATCTCATCCCCAAAAGCATCTACTTGTAGGCAGCCACGTCTGGTTTAAATAACGTTAGAAACGCTTTAATTATACAATGACATCACATTTTTCAACTGATCTAGATGATTTACTTTCAAATGTGATTCACGAAATCGAACTAATCACCCAATACACTTGAGAGCTATTTTATGTTGACACTAAGTAAAATACGCCTCAATCCATATAAATGTGTGTTTTGTGTTGGTTCTGGTCGTTTTCTTGGATTCGTAGTCTCAAAAGAAGGAAATAGAATCAACCCATTGAATTTTCAAGCCATTCTTGATTTGTCCACGCTGTTAAACTTACTTCAGATACAGAAACTTCAAGGAAAGGCTAATTTCCTAAGAAGGTTCATTCCAAACTATGCCGAAATGGCTAAAGGATTTACTCAACTATTGAAAATAGGGGTTCCCTTCCATTGGGACCAAGTTTTGCAAGCTTATTTTGATGTTGTCAAGGAAACTCTTGTCCGAGCGTCATTAATGTGTCCCCCTAATTATCAAAATTATTATTTCCTCTATATCGCCGCAGCCAAAACGACCATTGCCATGGTATTGGTTCAAGTAGAAAATGGAATTGAACATCTGATCTATTATTTGAGTCATATTCTCAATGATACGGAAGTTAAGTATTCATACATAGAAAAGCTTGCCTTGGCAGCGGTTCAAGTTGTCCAAAGACTTCGCCATTACATCTTGCTCCAAAAAACCACTACCATTTCGAATTTCAACCCCATGAATTATATTTTGTCATGTCAATTGCTAGGGTGAAAATATTCAAAATGGACTATCATTTTGTAGGAATTTGAATTGGAATTCATCAAATCCAACTCAAACAAATCTTTAGTTTTGGTTCAGCTTCTCTGTGACCTTCCCTCTGATATTACTGCAACTATGTTGAAACCATCATTTCCTAATGAGTCTCTATTTCTGATCGGATCATATGATCCTTGGTATGGGGATTTCATCATTTATCTCCAAACTCAAAATTTTAGACCTGATACCTCTTGCTCTGAATAGTGACGTATTCGATACTAAGCCAAATATTATCTGATCATTGGCAATACACTTTATCATCGTGGTGTCGATACCATTTTAAGGAGGTGCCTCACTTATAAGGAGGCCAAAAACGTATTAAATGATTATCATGCTAGGACTTGTGGTGGAAATTTATCTAGTTATTCTACCACACAGAAGATACTCCGCGCCAGTTACTTTTGGCCTACTATTTTTTGAGACTGCATCCTCGCAGTTAGAAGTTGTCATGCATGCCAGATTTTTTATCGTAAAATCTGCAAACTGCCAACGCCAATGTATCCTGTTGTCTCTATGGGACCATTTTCGAAATGGGGTATTGACTTCATGACCTGTAACCCTCGTTCATCCGGGGGGCACGGTTATATTATTATCACAGTCAACTATTTTACCAAATGGGCCGAAGCGATGCCTACATTCAACAACACAGGACAGACAGTTGCATTTTTTTTCTTTAATCATGTTATTGCATGGTTTTGGGTCTTTTAGGTCCCTATATTACTAGTATATTCCCTTATTTTTGTTATTGTAACCCCCTTATTGTTATTATTGTACCCTTGTAACCCCCATATTGTTATTATTGTGCCCTTAAATTATTATTGTTAGGTCGACTAGGATTATATTGTGGCCCCATGGACTCCTATATATAGAAAGGAGGTTTTGTAATTCGAATCATCCAATAATTTTTCATTCATGTAATGTAATGGAGGTTTCCCCCTCGAAGTGGCTTATTTCTAAGGTGTTTATATCTCTTTTATTCTCTTTTTGGAGCTAGTTTCACAACATTTGGTATCAGAGCTTTGAGATTCTAGGGTTTCACTGCTCCAAACAGGTTATCATGGAATTTTCGCTATAACTTTGTTTCTACGAAGGTTCAGAATCTGAAATTTTTAGAGTGCGAATCCAAAATCCTGAGGAACATCGTCGCAAAATTTCAGAGCTTGGTTCGTAACATTTTCGGAGATATGATCTGTGCAAGTTAAGTCATTTTGCAGGCTCTTGAATTTAACCTAAATAGGTCATAGTGGTATTTTCATAATAACTTTTTTTATACAAAGGTTCAGAAGCTGAAATTTTTAAAGTGCGAAGCCCTAATACTAAGGAACATCGTCGCAAAATTTTAGATATTGGTTTGCAATATGTTCAGAGATATGATCTGTGGAAGTTAGGGATTTTTGTGGCTTCTAAATTTCATCTCAAAGAGGTGATCGTGGGAAAATATTCATATCTCTCTCTTTGAGCATCGGATTGGATTGTTGTAGAAAAGTGGCCACAATTAAATGGATTTTAGTTTTTGGTCTATCAATTTCAGAGCCAAAGGAGGAAACATTGACACGTGGCAACTCGTACAAGTTCACTCTACTGAACTAGTCCAAAATTGGGTCATTGTGGGAGATTGGACATAAATTTTCCTTGAAGAATCCAAATTAGTTTACACCTATGGAATTTGAAAGAAGCTTCAGAGGGCTACTACAGGGCTGAATTTCAGATATTGAGGATTTGCAATTATAGATATAGTTCAGTTTGAAACTGGAGCTCCTCAAAAGCAAGTAAAATGTGTGTATTTTTTTTTCCAAATTGCATGAGTCTTGTTTGAAGAATCAAGTTGAATTGATTCCAACGGCATATTGTAGAATAGATATCAGTATTAGATTCTAAAATGGCCCCTAAAAATAATTCAACACCCATTAAGCCTTTATAAAGCTCTATTATCACTCATGAAGAAGAAGAATGGAAACATGACATATCAAAATTACAAGAGCAAGTGCAACAAATTTCGCTCTCACAAAGAGCATCAAAAAATGACATGGATGTTTGGAAACTAAGATGGATGGTTTGAAGAAAGGCATGGAATCTAAGATGGATGGTTTGAAGAATGGCATGGAATCTAAGATGGATGACATGGAAGCTAAGATCGATGAGAAAATGGAAAACATGAAAAATGATCTAAAAGAAAACATGGAAGGTTTGACAAAGTTGATACAATAAATGTTTCCTAATGGTGAAAAGATAATAGAGGAAACTCATGATGAGAACAAAATAAATGTTAATCTTGATTTCATAAAATCTAATGTTGGCGGGAAGAACCACCATATTCCAAAAATGGATATGAGGAAGTTTGATGGAAAGGATCCTGTAACATGGATACTACAGATGGAGCAATATTTTGATCTCCATAATGTGGAAAACACACAAAAGGTACGCATTGCAACTTTACATTTAGAACAAAATACATTTGTATGGTATCGATGGCTTTGCTCCCGTAAAAAAATTGTCACTTGGTCAATTTTTATGGACGAAATGATAGCACATTATGAGGATACAAAGAGCAACACCTTCTTTAGCCAATTGATAAAAATTCTGCAAAAAAGGTTTTAATGCATACCATTCAGATTTCAAAACTTCAATATAGGGCATTCAATCTATACATAGGATTCTGATCTTAGGTACTTTGAAGATAACATCCACATACAAACTGTGAACTTATTCATCTGAAGGTATTCTGCTGAAAAGAAAATTGAATGTAAAATTATGGCAACAAGGAAGCCTACCACTCACATATATAAAGATGGAAGTCTTGCTACTGCTAGACTTCAACAACCTACAATGTTGACACCACAACAATTGGAAGAAAAAAAGAGAAAAAGGGATTTTCTATAGTTGTCATAGCAAATACAATAAATTTCATAAGTGTGATAAGAAGAAATTACTTTATTTTACATAGATTGTGAAGAGGGAAGAAGAGAAATGAAAGAAGAGGATATACACCAGAACCAACCCAAGAAGAGGAAGAAATGAGTTTCGAATTATATCAGAAAATAAATGCAGAATTATTACCAAACTCAACAGAGACAACGTAAAGGTATAATACATCATCTGTGGTAACCTATACCTTATTCATTTGTGAAGGTACCTGTGTGGAATTGAATTGTCCCTTGCTAAATCTTTAACTGCATCGTGTATGGATGGTTGCAAATGGAGGAACTATAAATTTCTAGAAACGTTCATTCTATCAATCTGAATCATGAAGCAAATGCTATGTATTGACTAGTCCAATGCTTCCCATTCCTATGGGAGGTGCTGATGTTGTACTAGGAGTACAATGGTTACAATCTTTGGGGACGGTAGCTTTTAATTTTCAAGAACTTTTCTTGAATTTTTTTTTTAGAAGGAAAGGAAGTCGAATTACGGGGTATTGAAGGGAAGCCAGGAAGGATAATAAGCTCTAATGTCATGACAAAGCTTCTAAAGAAAGAATAACGAGGCGTAATTGCACAATTATGCTCACTAGAAGTTCCGACATCAAAATCATCTATTTCTGCAGATCTCCAACAAGTCTTGGACAATCATTCCAAGGTGTTTGAAACTCCCAAAGGACTCCCACCTATTCGTGATCATGATCATGCTATTCATTTGATTCTAGGAATTTTTCCTCCAAACATCAGGCCTTATAGATATCCTTATTTCCAAAAGAGCGAAATTGAACGTATCATTGCAGAAATGTTAGAGGCGGGTATAATTCAACCTAGTCAAAGTTCTTTCTCTGCTCCTGTAGTATTGGTACACAAGAAGGATGGATCATGGCGAATGTGTCCGGATTATAGGGAGCTCAATAAGCTCATCATTAAAGACAAATTTCCCATTCCTGTGATTGATGAATTATTGGATGAATTACATGGAGCAATTTATTTTACCAAGTTGGATCTTCGTTCAGGATATCATCAAATTAGAATGAAAACTGAAGATATTCCAAAAACAGCATTTCGAACTCATGAGGGGCATTATGAATTTTTGGTCATGCCTTTTGGCCTTACCAATGCACCTTCTACATTTCAAGGGTTGATGAATTCCATTTTCAAACCCTTCCTTAGAAAATTTGTGCTAATATTTTTGATGATATACTAATCTACAGCAGGTCTTGGAAGGATCATGTTGAACATGTTGACAGGGTGCTCAAAGTATTGGAGGAGAAAAAATTATATGCAAAAACATCCAAATGTTTCTTTGGAGTACAAGAGGTGGAATATCTGGGTCATATTGTATCTCACGAGGGTGTTAAAGTAGACCCTAACAAAATTAAAGCCATTAAGGAATGGAAAGTCCCCACAACCATAAAGAAGTTGCGAGGATTTCTCGGGTTAACAAGGTATTATTGCAAGTTTGTTAATAATTATGGGAGAATAGCAGCACCTCTAACAACATTATTGAAGAAAGATGCATTTTCATGGACTCCTGAAGCAACTAAGGCCTTTGAACGTCTTAAAGAGGAAATGTGCCTAGCACTAGTCTTAGCTACACCAGACTTCACAAAAACCTTTATTGTGGAATGTGATGCCTCAGGAAATGGAATTGGTGCAGTTTTAATGCAGGAAGGAAGACCCATTGCTTTTGAAAGTCGTCCAATCAAAGGAAAGTATTTACAGAAACCTATTTATGACAAGGAAATGTTAGCAATACTACATGCACTAAAGAAATGGCGAACTTACCTAATGGGAAGACACTTCAAGGTAAAAACTGATCATGATAGTCTTAAACACTTTTTGGAACAAATACTATCATCAGAAGAGCAGCAAAAATGGGTCACAAAGATGTTTGGTTATGACTTTGAAATAATCTACAAAAAAGGAAAGCTTAATGTTGTTGCAGATGCACTCTCAAGAAAGAATGAAGAGGTGGAAGTATTGCTTTGTGCCATTTCTATTATCCAACCAGATTGGATAACTGAAGCAAGAGATGAATGGAAGAAGGACAAAGATGTATGGACACTCATTCAAAAGTTGCAAGAAGATCCTAGTACATCTGATACATTTAGTTGGAAAAATGATTCCTTATGGTACAAAGATCGCTTATATCTTTGCAAGAATTCCCAACTAAAACAAAAGATTCTTCTGGAATTGCACACTTCTCCTTTAGGAGGACACTCAGGATTTTTAAAAACTTACCACAGGGTGAAGAAAGAATTTTTTTGGGATGGCATTAAATCTGATATTCAAAATTTTGTGGCGGAATGTTTGGTTTGCCAGCAGAATAAAGTGGAAACAATTAAGACCCCGGGACTTCTACAACCTTTATCCATTCCAAGTCAACGTTGGGAGGAGATTTCAATGGATTTTATCACAGGTTTACCTAAGTCCGAAGGAAAGAGTGTCATCATGGTGGCAGTTGATAGACTTACCAAGTATGCACACTTTTGTGCATTATCTCGTCCATTTTGTTAGGTCCCTATATCACTAGTATAGTCCCTTATTATTGTTAGTGTAAACCCCTTATTGTTATTATTGTACCCTTGTAACCCCCATTTTGTTATTATTGTGCCCTTAAATTATTATTGTTAGGTCGGCTAGATTACATTGTGGCCCACTAGGATTACATTATGGCCCCATGGACTCCTATATATAGAAAGGAGGTTTTGTAAATTGTATCATCCAAGAATTGTTCATTTATGTAATGTATTTGAGGTTTCTCCCTCGAAGTGGCTTATTTCTAAGGCGTTGATATCTCTTTTCTTCTATTTTTGGAGCTGGTTACACAACATTTGGTATCGGAGCTTTGGATTCTAGGGTTTCGCTGCTCCAAACAGGTCATCGTGGCATTTTCGCTATAACTTTTTTTCTACGAAGTTTCAGAAGCTGAAATTTTTAGGGTGCGAAGCTAAAATCCTGAGGACGATTGTCTAAAAATTTTAGAGCTTGGTTCGCAATATTTTCAGAGATATCATCTGTGGAAGTTAGGCCTTTTTTCAATCTCCTAATCAGGTCATCGTGGAATTTTCGCTATAAAAAATATTCTACGAAGGTTCAAAATTTTAAATTCGTATGGTGCGAAGCTGAAATCCTGAGAAAATTTGTCAAAAAATTTCAGAGCTTGGTTCGCAATATTTTTGGAGATATGATCTGTGGAAGGTAGTGCTTTTTCAGGCTCCTGAATTTCATCTCAAAGAGGTGATCGTGGGAAAAGTTCAATAACTCTCTCTCTGGAGATTGGATTGGAGTGCCGTCAAAAGTGGTTGCAATTACACGGCCTGTAGTTTCTTGGATATCAATTTCAGAGACAAAGAACAAAACAATGACACGTGGCAAGTCGTACAAGTTCGCTCTACTGAACCAGTCCAAAATTAGGTCATTGTGGGAGATTGGACACAAATTTGTCTTGGAGAATCCAAATCAGGTCAGACCTGTGGCATTTGAAAGAAGCTTCAGAGGGCTACTACAGGGCTTAATTTGAGATATCGAATATTTTCAATTACAGAGATAATTCAATTTCAATATCGAGCTCCTAAAAGCTAGTAAAAGGTGTGTATTTTTTTTTCCGAATTACATAAGTCTTGTTTGAAGAATCAAGTTGAATTGATTCCAAGGGAAACTTGTAGAATAGATATCAATATTGGATTTTAAAATGGCCCCTAAAAAGAATTCAACACCCATTAAGCCTTCAAAAGGCTCTACTATGACTCATGAAGATGAAGAATTGCAACATGATCTATCAAAATTACAAGAGCAAATGCAACCGTTTTCACTCTCGCAAAGAGCAAAAAAAAATGAAATGGAAGTTTTGAAGAAAGGCATGGAAGTGAAGATGGACAGTTTGAAGAAAGGCATGGAAGCTAAAATGGATGGTGTGGAAGCTAAGATGGATGGCGTGGAAGCTAAGATGGATGACATGAAAGACAACATGGAAAACTTGAAGAGTGATCTAAAAGCATACATGGAAGGCTTGATGACAAGCTTAAAACCAGAAATGATTCCTAATGGCGGAAATATAGGAGAAGAACCTCATGATGAGAACAAAATAAATGTTAATCATGATTTCATAAACTCGAATGTCGGTGGGAAGAACCACCATATTCCAAAAATGGATATGAGGAAGTTTGATGGAAAGGATCCTGTAACATGGATACTACAGATGGAGCAATATTTTGATCTCCATAACGTGCAAAACACACAAAAGGTACGCAATGCAACTTTACATTTAGAACAAAATACATTTGTATGGTATCAATGGCTTTGCTCCCGTCAAAAAATTGTCACTTGGTCAATTTTTACGGAGGAAATGATAGCACATTATGAGGATACAAAGAGCAACACCTTCTTTAGCCAATTGATAAATCTCAAACAAAAGGGTTTAGTGGGGCAGCACATTGAGGACTTCCAAAATTGAATATAAGGGTAACTGATATTCCAGAGGAACACAGGATTGATCTCTTCATAGGCACTTTAAAGGATAACATCCAACATGAAGTTCGCGTTTTGGAACTCGATTCATTGGAGAAGGCATTCAGGTTGGCAAGAAAAGTTGAATGTAAAATTATGGCGACAAGGAAGCCTACCACTCAATTCTATAAAGAAGGAAGTGTTGCTACGCCTAGATTTCCACAACCTACAAGGTTGACACCACAACAATTGGAAGCAAAAAGAGCAAAAGGGCTTTGCTACAGTTGTGATAGCAAATACACTAAAGGTCATAAGTGTGCTGAGAAGAAATTATTTTACATAGATTGTGAAGAGGAAGAAGAAAATGAACAAGAAGAGGATATACACCAGGAACCAACCCTATAAGAGGAAGAAATGAGTCTGACCATATCATGTAATGCATTGGCAGGAATTACCACTCCTCAAACTCTCAAGATAGAAGGACATATCAAGAAGAAAAAGGTAATAGTGTTGATTGATTCAGTAGCACCCATAATTTTATTCATTGTAAGGTAGCCAAGGAATTGAATTGTTTCCTATACCCAACACCAGAATGTCAAGTGATGGTTGCAAATGGAGGAACTATAAATTGCTCTGGAAAATGCCATAATACCAAGCTAACCATGGGGGAATATGTATTGAATAGTCCAATGCTTTCCATTCCTATGGGAGGTGTTGATGTTGTACTAGGAGTACAATGGTTACAATCTTTGGGGACGGTAGCTTTTAATTTTCAAGAACTTTTCTTGAAATTTTTTTAGAAGGAAAGGAAGTCGAATTACGGGGTATTGAAGGGAAGCCAGGAAGGATAATAAGCTCTAATGGCATGACAAAGCTTCTAAAGAAAGAACAACGAGGCGTAATTGCACAATTATGCTCACTAGAAGTTCCAACATCAAAATCATCTATTTCTGCAGATCTCCAACAAGTCTTGGATAATCATTCCAAGGTGTTTGAAACTCCCAAAGGACTCCCACCTATTCGTGATCATGATCATGCTATTCATTTGATTCCAGGAAGTGTTCCTCCAAACATCAGGCCTTATAGATATCCTTACTTCTAAAAGAGCGAAATTGAACGTATGATTGCAGAAATGTTAGAGGCGGTATAATTCAACCCAGTCAAAGTTCTTTCTCTGCTCCTGTAGTGTTGGTACACAAGAAGGATGGATCATGGTGAATGTGTCCGGATTATAGGGAGCTCAATAAGCTCACCATTAAAGACAAATTTCCCATTCCTGTGATTGATGAATTACTGGATGAATTACATGGAGCAATTTATTTTACCAAGTTGGATCTTCGTTCAGGATATCATCAAATTAGAATGAAGACTGAAGATATTCCAAAAACAACATTTCGAACTCATGAGGGTCATTATGAATTTTTTGTCATGCCTTTTGGCCTTAACAATGCACCTTCTACATTTCAAGGGTTGATGAATTCCATTTTCAAACCCTTCCTTAGAAAATTTGTGCTATTATTTTTTGATGATATACTAATCTATAGCAGGACTTCAAAGGATCATGTCGAACATGTTGACAGGGTGCTCAAACTATTGGAGGAGAAACAATTATATGCAAAAACATCCAAATGTTTCTTTGGAGTACAAGAGGTGGAATATCTGGGTCATATTGTATCTCACGAGGGTGTTAAAGTAGACCCTAACAAAATTAAAGCAATTAAGGAATGGAAAGTCCCCACAACCATAAAGCAGTTGCGAGGATTTCTCAGGTTAACAGGGTATTATCGCAAGTTTGTTAAGAATTATGGGAGAATAGCAGCACCTCTAACAACATTATTGAAGAAAGATGCATTTTCATGGACTCCCGAAGCAACTAAGGCCTTTGAACATCTTAAAGAGGCAATGTGCCTAGCACCGGTCTTAGCTACGCCAGACTTCACAAAAACCTTTATTGTGGAATGTGATGCCTCAGGAAATGGAATTGGTGCAGTTTTAATGCAGGAAGGAAGACCCATTGCTTTTGAAAGTCGTCCAATCAAAGGAAAGTATTTACAGAAACCTATTTATGAGAAGGAAATGTTAGAAATACTACATGCACTAAAGAAATGGCGAACTTACCTAATGGGAAGACACTTCAAGGTGAAAACTGATCATGATAGTCTTAAACACTTTTTGGAACAAAGATTATCGTCAGAAGAACAGCAAAAATGGGTCACAAAGATGTTGGGTTATGACTTTGAAATAATCTACAAAAAAGGAAAGTTGAATGTTGTTGCAGATGCACTCTCAAGAAAGAATGAAGAGGTGGAAGCATTGCTTTGTGCCATTTCTATTATCCAACCAGATTGGATAACTGAAGCAAGAGATGAATGGAAGAAGGACAAAGATGTATGGATACTCATTCAAAGTTGCAGCAAGATCCTAGTACATCTGATACATTTAGTTGGAAAAATGATTCCTTATGGTACAAAGATCGCTTATATCTTTGTAAGAATTCCCAACTAAAACAAAATATTCTTCGAGAATTGCACACTTCTCCTTTAGGAGGACACTCAGGATTTTTAAAAACTTACCACAGGGTGAAGAAAGATTTTTTTTGGGATGGCCTTAAATCTGATATTCAAAATTTTGTGGCGGAATGTTTGGTTTGCCAGCAGAATAAAGTGGAAACAATTAAGACCCCGTGACTTCTACAACCTTTATCCATTCCAAGTCAACGTTGGGAGGATATTTCAATGGATTTTATCACAGGTTTACCTAAGTCCGAAGGAAAGAGTGTCATCATGGTGGTAGTTGATAGACTTACCAAGTATGCACACTTTTGTGCATTATCTCATCCATTTAAAGCAAGTACAGCTGCTACTACATTTATGGACAGAATTCAAAAGCTACATGGAAGCCCAAGGGTTATTGTGAGCGACAGAGATCCCATTTTACTAGAAATTTTTGGACGGAGTTATTTTCTTGTTTGGGTACTCAATTAGCTCATAGCTCATCTTATAATCCTCAATTTGATGGTCAAACTGAGATAGTAAATAAATGTTTGGAAGGATATCTTCGTTGTTTTGTATCCGATAAACAAACACAATGGGTCAAGTGGTTACCTCTTGCTGAATGGTGGTATAACACTTCCTTCCATACTGCAGCAAAAATGACCCCATTTATGGCACTTTATGGATATCATCCACCATCCATCACATCATCTTTAAGGAAAAATTCGAAGGTTCAAGCAGTGGAAGATCACATCGAGCATCAGCAAGAAGTTCTCCAACTCTTAAAGGATAACCTGAATTTGGCACAAAATCGAATGAAACAACAGCAGATCAACATCGCAGCGAGAGAAGTTTTGATGTAGGAGATTGGGTATTTTTACGGCTACAACCATATAAACAAATGTCCCTCAAGCAAGCTAAGAAGGATAATAAATTATCACCAAAGTACTATGGTCCTTACAAGGTGTTGGAAAAGATTGGTACTATGGCATACAAATTGGAGCTTCCTGCTTCTTCGCGAGTACATCCAGTTTTCCATGTTTCATGCTTAAAGAAGGTTATAGGTGAAAATCTTCCAGTTCAAACAGTATTGCCAGAACTTGATGGGGAGGGGAAAATCATATTGGAACCTGAAGCAGTCATGGAAAAAAGAACTCGACAACTACGGAATCGATCAATTTCAGAGTATCTCATCAAGTGGAAGAACTTACCCACTGAAGATTCTACTTGGGAGGATGAGAATTTTATACAGAAGCACCCGGAGCTACTCAAGCGTTGAGGACAACACTTTTTTGAAGGAGAGGGGCATGTTAGGTCCCTATATCACTAGTATAGTCTCTTATTATTGTTAGTGTAACCCCCTTATTGTTATTATTGTACCCTTGTAACCCCCATTTTGTTATTATTGTGCCCTTAAATTATTATTGTTAGGCCAGCTAGGATTACATTGTGGCCCACTAGGATTACATTATGGCCCCATGGACTCCTATATATAGAAAGGAGGTTTTGTGAATTGTATCATCCAAGAATTGTTCATTTATGTAATGTATCGGAGGTTGCCCCCTCGAAGTGGCTTATTTCTAAGGCGTTGATATCTCATTTCTTCTATTTTTGGAGTTGGTTACACAACACATTTAAAGGCATGCTTAAATGCTTGCTATTACATTTATGGAAACAATTCAAAAGCTACATGGAAACCCAAAGGTTATTGTGAGCGACAGAGATCCCATTTTTACTGGAAATTTTTGGACGGAGTTATTTTCTTGTTTGGGTACTTAATTAGCTCATAGCTCATCCTATCATCCTCAATCTGATGGTCAAAATGAGATAGTAAATAAATGTATGGAAGGATATCTTCGTTGTTTTGTATCTGATAAACAAACACAATGGGTCAAGTGGTTACCTCTCGCTGAATGGTGGTATAACACTTCCTTTCATAGTGCAGGAAAAATGACCCCATTTATGGCACTTTATGGATATCATACACCATCCATCACATCATATTTAAGAGAAAATTCAAATCAAGCAAGAAGATCACATCGAGCATCAACAAGAAGTTCTCCAACTCCACTCAGTGGACCTCGAATTTGGTACAAAAAAATGAAACAATAGTAAGGACGAACATCGGCAACAGAGAATTTTTGATGTAGGAGACTGGGTATTTTTACAGCTACAACCATACAAAAAAATTTCCCTCAAGCAAGCTAAGAAGGATAATAAATTATCGCCAAAGTACTATGGTCCTTACAAGGTGTTGCAAAATATTGGTAGTATGGCATACAAATTAGAGCTTCCTGCTTCTTCACGAGTGCATACAATTTTCATGTTTCATGCTTAAAGAAGGTTATAAGTGAAAATCTTCCAGTTCAAACAATATTTCCAGAACTTGATGAGGAAGGAAAAATCATATTGGAACCTGAAGCGGTCACGGAGACAAGAACTCGATAGCTTTGGAATCGATCAATTTCAGAGTATCTCATCAAGTGGAAGAACTTACCCACTAAAGATTCTACATGGGAGTATGAGAATTTTATACAGAAGCACCCAAATCTACTCAAGTGTTGAGGACAACATTTTTTTGAAGGACAGGGGCATTTTAGGTCCCTATATTACTAGATAGTCCCTTATTGTTGTTAGTGTAACCCCCTTATTGTTATTATTGTACCCTTGTAACCCCCATATTGTTATTATTTTTCCCTTAAATTATTATTGTTAGGTTAGCTAGGATTACATTATGGCCCCACTAGGATTACATTGTGGCCCCATGGACTCCTATATATAGAAAGGAGGTTTTGTAATTTAAATCATCCAAGAATTTTTCATTCATGTAATGTAATGGAGGTTGCCCCCTCTAAGTGGCTTATTTATAAGGTGTTGATATCTCTTTTCCTCTCTTTTTGGAGATGGTTTCACAACAAGGTCCCATGGGCTATAGTTACAGATCATGGGAAGCATTTTCGCAATCACATGATGGCTGAATTGACTGCCAAGTTAGGATTTTCACAGGATAATTCTACTCTTTATTATCCACAATCAAATGGACAAGTTGAATCTAACAACAAAATTCTTAAACGTATGCTTCAACGAATGATAGGAGTTTGTAAAAGAAATTTTCATTTTATCTTATACTCCACCTTGTGGGCATATCGAACCTCAATGAGAAATGCAACTGGTTTTACTCATTTTCAATTGGTGTATGGTCTAGAAGCTATCTTACCAAACCAATGTGAAATACGATCGTTAAAACTCACAATTGACTTGTCACTTGACACCTCAGAACAAGAAGCACATCTCCTTAACCTCATCCATCTTGATGAAACGTGTCATGAAGCCCAATCTTCCAACGAAGTGCATAAGAGACGTATAAAGGAGAAATATGACAAAAACGTCCAGCCTCGCATTTACTTTGAGGGCGACTTTGTCTTTCTTTACGATCAAGAAGCTAATGTAATAGGTAGAGGAAAGTTTGAGCCATTATGGCATGGCCCCTATATTTTCAAAAGAGTTTTTTCTAAGGGAACCTATGAGCTGGTTGATTACGATGGAACTCCATTGGCACAGCCTAGAAATGTGTTTTATTTGAAAGGTTACTATGCTTAATCATGAGCGTGGTAATTTTTTTTATTATATTGTATATATATGTTGTTGATTTGCATTAACTATCTTAAATTGTTTTTAAAGTTTTCTTGATGTTGGTAATCTTCTTTACATTTCATTGTAGATGTTTGAATATTCAGAACTCTTTGTTGGATATGCTAATAGTGCTAGTCATAGTACGCAAAATCTATCCTCTATAATGTGGGACATTTTCGCTCCGAATGGCGAGTTAGTGAGTTTTAAAGGGATTTGTATTGGTAGATCGACGAACAATATTTTTGAGTATAGAGCGTTGATCGAACTTCTCTTTGATGCCATTTTATTTGGTATTAACCGTATCATCATAAGGTTATACTCAGAAATTGTGGTATTACAACTTACTAGTTCTTATACTGTTAGAAATCCAACATTGCATAGATTTTTCCTTAGAGTTTGACTTTTGGAAAGAAACTTTGATTTTATTCAATATCAACACATTCCCAGAAACTTGAACACATTAAATGATTCATTAGCTAATTAAGTTTTAGACAGAAATTTGCAACATATGTAAAGAAAACACTCACATCATTGAATAGGATTGCACAGTAAACATAGGAAAACACTGAAATCATATAGATAGATAGTTATAGGTTCTTAGAAAAATTTGTGCCTAAGACACATCGGTCGTCTGACCTCAAAATGTATAAAAAATGTCACAAGTAAACTAGTGGTGCTCATGGTAACATGCTATAGATCTAGCTATCCTACGAAGTAACTGCATCCAGTGGTTAGGAACCCCAATAATGTGTCGTTGCAGTTGCATAGGTAGCTCTTCTATACAAAAATCCAAAATCCCTAAGGTCAAACCCTCTATGTGCTACTGAAACTCAATCAGAGTCTCAACCATATCAATATCTTGAAGTACTGCTCTCCCGACAACCCTCTCTGCTTGCATAACTACTTCGCACTCTGGTTCCACTACTGGTTGAACACGACCAACATCTAAAATACATCAAAATTTTAGTTTAGTCTTGGGAAAACATAAAAATACCAAAACATTGTATAAACCTTAGGAAAATAAAAAACATGGTCAAAAACATTATTACCTATTACACCCCACTGAGCGCCTTCTGGTAATGCTAAATCTGGATCTCCTTGGAAATCAACGCCTACGTATGCATACTCATCGATGGCGACGATCTGTCGCCGAAACTAGGCAAAGAACGCAGTCGAGAACACAATGGTAGATTGGCCTACATGCCTACCCATGAGTTTCACCCATCTCTGCATCCGCGGATCTCTAGGATTAGACACATCCAGTGTCACATGTTGTGGCTGCATCAGTGGAATCTGTTCCAAGACGAAGGATATAAGGATAAAACCATAACTGAAATTCTTCTTCCTTCCTCCCTTTGCTTTATTCAATTGTTCCTTTATTTGAGAAAGAACAGCTTCAGACTAGTTGAAGACTGTTGGCTCCATATACTCTAGCATGTACTGCATATACGATCTATTCGCTACATGTAGTGTAACAGTGCCAGCAAGTTTTGCGATCGTGAAAAGGATAGTTCTCAAAGGCAAATCTCTAACATCTCGGATGCTTATCTTTCCATCTTTTCTTGGCTCTGCCCTTGGATAACGATGTTGCAAAACATAATCTCTCGCTGTCTCTCCTCCAACAATAGACCCTAAAAGCGAAATGGGCAAGCCTCTCCTCGAAAAACCTATAAGAAAGTACACATCCTCGACTGTTATGGGAACCACTTGGTTCTTAATATGAAATGCCTCAATAGCTGGATCCCATGCTCAAACTAAGAACTCCAAGAGTTATATCTGTTGCCTCATCTATGACAATTTGAAGTACTTAAGCAGTCCACAATCTCTTAGGGCTCTTACTGTACTCGGATCATTTAAGGAAATCATATCTTGTTCTTCATGTTCTCTTTCCCTCCATGTAATCATCATTGTAATCTGATGGAAACCTGAAATACAACCATAAGATCCATTAGATTCTAATCAATGCAAAAAACAAGGCACATTTTGGGCATAATGTGAGAAAAAAAAATCTATATTGTGCCCAATGCACTCCCTAACAAGAGACAGTGCATTGTGTATGCAAGTAACCTTCACTGTACTTGTTCTGCAACGCAAGTTTTGACATTTAGGGGTGCATTGCCCTCTTTTTGGGAAGAATTTACCCTAGGGGCCTTAAAACCCTAAAAATTTCCAGAAATTGGAAATGAAATGAATACTAAAGGAAAGAGGAGGTTCATATCACTAACCTAGATCAAACGGCAACAAAAATTGTCCACAGAAACGATCACAATCAACAGCTGAAGTTCGGGGGAAAAATCAGGTTCAGAGCTCCAAAATGAAAATGGTAACTATGGAATGGTAAAAATGAATAGTGAAACTACTTTTAATAGTCATTTAATTATTTTCAAATTAAATTTATTGCTATGGCTATAGTTTTATTATGTTTTTTTATCATGAAACGGGTATTTTTAATCCATTTTATGTTTTTTTCAACAGGTCTTACAACTGATGAACAAATTAGTTGTGAAGATTTATTTCAAGAATGATTTGACCACAAAGCATACTTTTTCTCCTTATTTTTGAGCTTTGTTAAAAATGAAAAAGGATTTGAAGCGCAATTTTATCTCTTTTTCGAGCTTCGATAACAACAAAAAAGGAACCCCTGGAGTCTTCTTTCAGCTCTTTTCAGACTCCGATAATGTGAAATTATTGCCGAGCACTTGTCTTTTCGAGCTCGTAAAAGTAAATGAATTGATATCTACTCAGTATAAGTTTAACCCTTTTCCAGACTGAGATATATTATTTACGAAAAAAGAATACTTTGGTTAAACATGACTAAAGAGGTTCTCTCAGATATTATTTTACACTCTTTCGGATCTAAGCGACAAATTTACGAAAAATTACTTATGGAGTTTTATTTTGTCCTCTTTTTAAAACTCTCTAAATATGAAAAAGGACCGGGCTATCATTGTCGTTAAGCTCGTTAAAACATAAAATAACGACAGGCTTGTCGATCATGGCAAGACTCAAGTTTCATTCATTGCTAGACTCGTTAAATTATTAAATAATGATACTTTATTCACCTGAAGGGTTGAATTATAGATCAGGAAAATGTTATCCTCCTCAAGGTTCTTAAAAAATAAAGAGGTACTGGTCGACAAATGACCGGGGAAAATTTGGGAAAAGTGAGCAAAATTCTTTATGGTAGCAAGTCACTCTTGAACATGACACTTCCTTCACTCCATGTCCGTGACTATTTGGGTTGGTTAATCATCTTGACGGTTCATTAATACCTATGGTTCATCATACCTTCACTTCGGTTTTGGGTCAATGCTGCCAACTCATTTCAGTTTCGTCCAGTGAATAACTCATCCTTCTGTAATACTCATAAACCTTTATTCTCATGATCATCATCCCTGAAAATTGCTATATCAAGTCATACCCTTGTCTCTTAAATCAGTAACTCTCGTTTCACAATAAGGTGACTTCCTATCGACAACAAATCATTATCCAGGAAGTTTACTTAGAAACATCAGATTCCAGTACCATGAGGCTTATTACAGCATCGACAAGATCCTCACTTCTAGACTTTTGACCGAAATATTTTGTTTGGCGTTCGACATCAAATCATCTATTCACACCTTACGAAATGTACTACAGTACTTTGAGGGCCATTGACATCAATGGTGGTTCTCTCTCATTTGTTAACAGCTCACATCATTGGCTGGTAATCAAACGATGTCTTTCCATGTTCGACGACAAATCATATATTCGCATGGCTAGACTTGTACCTGAATGATCGAGTGAATGAGATAAGAAGACCTCGGATCTAGTTTCAGCCATCTAGGCTGTGATTTCAGGATTGTTGTACACATCATTTTTACGATGACCTTACATATAGATTGTCATCCGAACATGGGACTATATCTGTAGGCATGTCTGCATTGGGCAACATTCCAAAGACGACGACTTTCTAAATTATGTACATGTTATTAGATTGTTTATGTGTTGAACATGGGAATGCCTACCCTCAGTAATTATGATTAAGAAGATATATCATGATGTAACGTATTGTAAGATTGATGCAAGTCGCCACTCCGCTTCATCTCCAACCCAACACATTGTAAAGCATATCAATCAAAATACTGTTGTTATTATTCTGACTTCATGCTTTAAGGGGAAATTGTTATAAGTCAATTTGGGCATCATTCCCAATGACATGGTTAATTGGGCATCATCTCCAGTACCAATGTATAGGGTCTATCATCCCCTAACATTTCAATTGCTACATGCCCTAAGACAAAGAACAAGACAAATAAATCAAAGGCTTTCATCTACAAAGGTTTCCAAAGTTTGAAGTTTATAATATATCATATGAGAGCTCACCAACGCTGCCTCTAAAGGGACTAAGTGCATTTCATATGTAGGTAGCCCTATGCAAGGTTGCTCTGCAAAGCACTTCCCAACATCTATGGGTCCTTTGGTCACATTGGGAGCGAAATTCTCATTGTTCCAGAGTCTCCACTTGGCCAGTTCCTTCTATAAGAGTTCACATGTGTCAAAATTCAAATCCATGTGTCCATTTGACATCTACAAGATTTGGAACATGTCTTTCCTATTATTGGAAATTCATTGATTGTAAATTGAGCACAGATCTTAGTATTTGAGGGGGAAGAATTTGTGTAGAGAAATGCTGGTGGATTTTTCATTGAGGAGGTTGATTTGAGTGACAGGTTACTGGAGATATCTACATTGTGATGAGGTTGGGATGTTGCTGGAGATGGTGACACTAAATCAATAATTAGGTTGTAAACTCCCCTTATATCATTAATAAAGAGTACAGCTTACTTTTCCCTATATGCATCTATATTGGCTTTGATTTTCCATATTACAACATCTTATTTTTTTATATATTTTATGCTTTACTAATTTAGCAAACTAACTTGAATAGACATCTATATTATTTCTATCTTCTGTTGTTTAGTGTTCATTCTCGCAGGAAATATTTTGCATAGCCGGCTGAAATTTGAAGCTACAATGGAAGCGACAGAAGGAATCATTTGGAAGTGCTTGGATTCCAAGTAAACCTATAATCCATTCTGTGTGTCTGTTCTTAGTTAGGAAAAGTAGCCATATAGTATTTAAATTTTTTTTCTAGATTAGCATCTGTCTAGGGAAGAATTATTTATCCATAATTCATAATTCTGCACTAACAACATTGGTCCCAATTTTACTTACTGGAAAAATTAATAGCAGCAAGTGATGGCTTGAGCAACACATGCCTAGATTCTAATTTCATCCCATCCGTAGTTATATTTTTCAGATCTGTGCACACAACTGGCCTCCATGTTTTTAATACATTCATTAACAAGCTGAGGAGATGACGTTTCCTTTGTGTTTAAGATGGAAATGCTCCTGACACAAGACACATTGTCACTCTATTATACTTTTGTCGTAAATTCACTACATGTTGCTACAATAACCAATCAACTCAACTTATGGTTTTTCTACACCCCATCCTTAGTCACTCCTATGCTTAACACCTAGTTTTTTATATGATATTCACACCAAAAAATACACGTTTCTCACCACTGCAACATATTTTCATGTTACACTCCCCTTTTGCACAACAAAATTCTTCATGTAATGGTGGAAAATATATACTCAACTACTAATTTTGCATCAAAATACTTGTTATCACCAAATTGGGACTAGTTGGGATATTGAACAGTCAATTTTATGTAATTATTTCAAACCACTTGGGATTTGAATTTTTCTTCCAACCAGAGAGGGATCTCTCAAGAATATTCAAGAAACAAGATTATAATGAAGATGGCTAACTCTTATAGGTTTTTAGATGATTTTTGCAGTTGGAATATGAGTGAGAGCTACCATTGGGCATGGATTTTTCATGGAAATTCAATTACAAGTAAGTATCATTCATGGAAATTGAGGCACATGAGCTTTTAAAAAATAACTCTGATAGCTAACATAATACATAAAGGAAGTTGGAGCATAAAATTTTTTGAATTCCAAGTAACCATGTATAAGAAATCTGAATCAATATTCAAAATATAAATGGACACAAACACATAAAATCTCATTCAGAATCTCAGGCCTGAACAAACACTTTTGAAACTATGTATTAACTGAGCTAAGAAAAAAAATTACAATAGTAGCTCTGGTCATTTACATCCATCAACCCCATCTCATTCTAAAACTCTTCTATTTATAAAGTGAAATCCCTTTTACATAGGTCTACCACCTAGGCTAGACTCTCAAACCTGATCTAGAGATCTAATCCAAAAAGGATTCCTTTAGATTGAGAAAAAATAGATATATTCTGTTTGAGGGAGTTTGTAGTAAAAAAGGACTATATCATTATTAACTACATCAAAAAAAAACTTTTAATAACCCATGTTAATGATGGCTATAGAACCAAAAAACCATATTTAGGTGGAAAACTATCATACTGGATTTCAGGTCCTTATATACCAAATTTGATGATGAGTTGTCCATTGGTGAGGTGGAAAAAGAGATGTGTTGTCAGCCATGTCAATCCTGTGAAGTGTATTACTGAGTTGTCTTCATCAAAAAATGTCCCAATAACACTTCAGAATCTCTTTTAGTGACTCATATCCTTCCTGAAATGCATTGAATTTCCTGAAAAAGACCAAAACTTTAGAACACTGGAAAAACAGAGTATTTAGGCAAGTTCGTAGCGTAATTTTCGTAGTATATTCATAACACTACCTTCTGCAGATTTTTTGACTCTTATGACTATGGGAGGATATTCATTGGGTTTAATAAGGTATATGCATGCCTCCAATTACTCCTAACATGATATTTTTTGGGAACTTTTGCCTCAAAAAATTCTATAGAGAGTTCGTAGCGAAAACTCAGCTTCAAGCCTGGAGCTCACTACGAACTTGCCTAATTTCACTAAATTTTACATTTTCTATTTCTAACACCAAAAATATATTTGCAGCCCTATAAATGACTTGATATTATTTCTTAAGAATAAAATTAGCCAAAAAAGGTGTGTCTTACCATATTTTATGGAGCATAAGAGTCATATTCCATCGCAATCATCTTTAAACCTTTTTTCTTCAACTCTTCCTTCACCATATCCATTTGTATCTCCAATTCTTTGACTTGTATTTATAACTTCCTTCTTTATAATTGCAACCATTTGTTCCTCTTGAAGATATGTTTCATCATTCTGTGCAAAGGAAGCTTCCTTTTTAACATTTTCCTTGACCCCTTTACAACCTCATCATAAAAATATATCTATTTCCTCACTTATTTTTTAATGTCTATGAGCTTCTTCCTCTGTTGTTTGATGTCTTCTAACTCCATCTTAGTTTCCAAAATATATTCTCTAGCTTCCTTAAGTTGTTATTTTAAGAGCTCCAGTTCATATTTTTCTTGAACATTTTCCTTGCCCTTTATTGCCTTACTCACCTCTTCCTCCATTGGAGATAACTCTATTATTTCTTCCCTTCTTGGTTGTTTCTCCTTTTCTGGTTCCTTATGAAACTTCTCAGATTTTTCTCCTTTTGATAATTGTGACCTAGTGAGTGGCTTCCTAGGATTAAAAATAAAACCTGAGTCTTCTTTGGAAAAGTCTAGTTTCTTAGCTTTAAGACTCTTTTTCTTGGTTTTTTCTCCTTTAGCTTCTATAGGCTTCACAATAGGAGATTCCTCAATGTCAATTCCTTGCAAGATATCTTCTAGCTTGCCTTTCCCCTCTATCTACACTTCCACCTCATGTTCAATCTATGTTTCAGCCCTAGAGTATTTCTATTTCTTTGGATTATTTTCCTTTAATCTAGGTGTCTTTCTAGGAGTGAGGACATCAAACTCATATCCACTCAAGAATAGAAAAGTGGACCAATCCATGTTTAACTTTTCAACTCCTCCATAACTAACAATTTTATCAAACCATTGTGAAAAATAGAAGTGTCATTGCTTTTAGGTTTATCTCGAACCTTATCAACCATTTTTCCTGAACTCCTAAACAACAAAAATGGTAAATCTAGAGGTTGTTTACCTATGAAATGAAGCATCAATATGAAGTGGTATTGATAGATCATGTGAAATCTACCTTCACAAGTAAATTATTTCTAAATCACCATCAATATTTTTGAATAATTGTCCTTAAGGAAAGTCCTGGAGATGTTTGAGCTCATGTATATGCCTATGTGCTCCTCCTTTAGAAACTCATCATAGTTTTGAAGCTTGAACTTTATTTCTTTAAACCACTCCTCTCCAGACCTTGGAATCTCATTTGTATGTGCAATTGTTTCAGGAGACATAGAAAAATTGAGGATGCCCACCTTTGACCCTGTTAGCCTCCACAACGTCCGAAGGCTAATGAATGGATTCCGACAGAGGTTACCTCAAACCAAGATTTCAGTTTGGTAGCTAGCCCTACCAAACTAGAGATGGCTCTCTCTATGAGATCATAGCCAAAGGATTTGACAGGATGAGGAGTATATTTTAGGCTAGTTAGCTCATCTCTAGGGTTTTTAAAGTTTGATTATTTTGGTGTTGGATCAGGGATGAAACCAGGTAGTTAGGTCAAATGATCAAAGGGTTACAGCTGAAAATATATAAAGGAAAAAGGAATAAATTCTTTAATGATGGATTAGGGTTTTTTCGGTGTAGTGTAGGGCTTGAAAGAGTGGAGATAATATTAATGAGCATGCATCATGAATTCATTAAAACTGAAGGAAATAAACATGAAATTATTTTCCCAAACAAAATAGAGCCACGAAGGAATTCTTCTTATCAAACTTTAGCAATATCACTGAGGAAAGAACGACATGGAAAGAGAATATATATATCATTCATAAAATACTATAACAGAGAAAAAACCAACATCCATAACTCATTGCACATGAATTCCTAGATAATAGCTGTAATTGTTCCTCCGAATTTTTGAATAAAAGTTGAAGCACAAGCTACAATGGTCTCAAAAATTTGATGTCCAAATAGTCAAATGACTCTGAAAATGATAGATATAGACCAAAAAACCTCTCCCCTATATTATGGGTTGAATCCCTCAATTGTGGAGTTGATTACATGATATTCTCAACAAAACCCTAATGTCTAGGGAGGTCAACCAATTCACCTCATCATAGGAAACTAGATACATTTGACCAAAAATCACATTAGCAAGCATGTATCTACCCTATTTTACTATTCAACTACTCAATTACACTTCACGACATCATAATATCATCATATTTCATCAATTACACAATTAAAAGTCAAAATTGGTCAAACTTCCTGTGAAAAATGCATACTAGAGAAAATGCAGTGAAATCTGAACAAACCACAAAGTGTGTGGAGAAAACACAACATGCTTGGGAAAAAGGCAATTTTAAGGTCTTCCAGGTGTCCAAATGATGATATGAAAGTTGATATGGATAGCCATGGATTTCTTCTACATGATATGTTGCTCAAGCACTCTAAAAGGTGGCTTATAGCCCTCTAAATCTTCATTCTCCTAAGAGTACTCAGAAAACATAGTGTGGCCTCCAAAAAGAAGGCAAAAAGGCCATTTTTAGCTATTTTTTTGGGAACTTTGACCCTCCAAAATTTTCTGACATGGCTCCAGCACTGACTAGGATTGAATTATGTGTAAAGAGTAATCCACCAATTTATATAATTCATCTATTGGATCTCCCCAACAAAAGCGCAGCGTGGCCCACACTGCGTTTTTTCCAGTGGGACTAGTTCTCAAAATTGTCAATTTTGACCGAGAACTCACAAAAACCAAAATTTGCTCCAAAAAAATTCTAAATTTGTCTAGATATGATAGATGGAGCTTTTATAAGGTGTGTTATGTTATTAGAGAAGCATCGACAAGAAGTTCTAACTTACCCTTCTCCTTTTGGCTGATTAGGGTTTCCTTTACTTTTGCTTGCAATTGTTTGACTTTGACTTTATAAATCTGATATTTGGTGTATTAATGGGAATACATATGCCTTTCCAACTTTTTGTCTTTGTTTTCTTTGTCAATTATATTCTCTAAGTGACAATTCATTGTGTCAAGTGAGAATTACCCATTTTCATTTATTTCCATGGCTATCCTTTCTTTAAATGTCAACTCTTCATTTGGTGGATTTTATTCTCTTTATTTCTGAGGTGCCCTTCAGAGAACCATGGTCCTTGTCCTTTTCCTTGTCACCTACTCTTCATGCTTATCTGAATCTTCCCTGTCAACCATTGCTTTTTCTTTCACATCTTTCATACTAGCTTTAAACTGATTCTTCTCTAAAAACAACTACTTTACCTTCAAATGGTTGTTCTCTTTCTCTAGGAAGGAAATCCTGAAATTAGCCCTCACCAAATTTTTCTTGAGTTCTTTGATATGAGAATATTTATCCTTGATGACCTACTCTGTGGTTTCATGCTCTTCATTGGCCTCAACGTCCACTATATCAATGTCATGATGGATGAGATCCTCATCATGCAAATATGCTTCATGATGTGATGGTGATCCCTGTTCTGCTGATTTAGGCTTGGCCCCTTCCTCAATTTGAGGAGAAGACACAAGACTTATGTCTCTTTGGTATGCCTGAGTGACCTTAAACATCCTCTTAACTGGAACTGTGCTAGGTGAGCCAACCTTCACATGTCTAGATGGTGCTGATGGTGTTGATGGTGGCCTAGGGCTAGTAGGCTGACTAGCAGGAGGGAAAAAACATCTGATTGTATGAATGTTTCCCAAGTGATGTTATTTTTTTCAAGATGGTATACAACAATTATTTTGATGGGAGCATGGTGAAAGAGGCTGACTTCAATATCACTCTACCTATTCTGGATTTTTTCTGCCATCTTTGTCAGACTTCTGTAGAGGTAGTAGGGAAAATTTAGTAGCTTTACCCCTATGAAATGCATCAATATTCTAGCATGGTACCTGTATAGTCTAGAAAATTTTCCCTCACAAGTGAAGTACTTCATGATGAGCTTCACTAATGGTGTATACTTCTCAAGGATCTTCCCAATATGAAAAACCTTCTTCATGTGGTGTTGATAGTGTCTTTTGAGGTAGGGCTTGTAGTTTTGAATCTCTAGGTCATGGTTCTTGAACAATTTCTCACCATGATTGGGTAACCCTGTGGCCTCTGCTACTACATCAGTTTATATAGTGAATTTAACCCCTGCAATCATGACCTTATCCTTTTTTAGCTGCGTGCCATACACTTTGGTCAATTTGGCATGGTATTTTACTCTCTCAACTTGCTTACAAATAGGAAGACACCCTACCCTTTGAAAAAAATTCTTGTATAATGGTGATGACATCAATTCATGAGTGGTTAAGGGCTCATATCTTGAAATTTAGCCTCCCTTGTTTTAAGGCCTGTTATCTTTCTTCATATGTTCTTTGCAAGGGGAAAACCCTAATAGTGAAAAATAGGGGAATGGAGAAATGGAGTAGGATAGACGGGTTAGGAGAGGGAAATGGGGATGGGAAAAATTAGGGAAGTAGTGAAGGGTGTGTTAGGGTCTTATAATAATAGGGATCATAATCTTGAATTGGCTATTTTTAATCTTGTAATATTGTACATAAGTTTGCTTTCTGCAAATGTTTTCCCATATTAAAAAATTAAAAGAGGGTCTATCCTAAAAGAATAATCAAAGGACCAAAAGAAAAAATATCAAAAAATATTATAAAGTATGAACCCCACAAAAAGAAACAAAAATACTAAAATTTTTGCACATTCAAATGCCACTACTTTAGTTTATTTTACTTTTGCAAATAAAAATTGTGTGCAGCTTGTCCAAAATGCCACAATTCATGATGATCATGCAGTTTAATCATGATTCATTCATGCTTTTAATTTCATGTCATGGTAGTTAAAGTGAAAAAAGATCTGGCCAAACCATTTAGTCTTGGCAGATCAATAGTTAGGTAGAGAATAAAAATGAGCTCATAAGTTTAATCTGAGCCATTGGAAGTTATAAGGTTAGAAATAGGTTAGTTTTCTTGTCAAAATAAAATAAAAGGGTCAACAAGCTCAAATGCACCCAACAAAGCAAGTAAAAATGTTAGGGTAAATAAAGGGTAGGTAGATTCCTTTCACAAGTAATGAAAAGCATCAATTGGTTCATCTCATATCACTAATGTCCTTCAAACACATTCCCCTTGCTAAAAACCCTATTCCACTCTTAGAAGTCATTTCCCCTTGTAAAATCCATTATTCTAACCCTTTCCCTTCCTAAAACCCCTTTCCCTAGCTTAAAACCCATTTCCATTATTAAAACCCCCTTCCCCTTTACTAACTATGCATTATTCAAATAAAAAAACCAAACCCACTTTTACATAGTTTAATACATTTAACATTATATTGGGTCCCACTTCATTTAAACCCTCCCCAATATCATTTTAAACCCCCTCCTAAATGTATTTCTAACATCCCACTATCATATTTTCTAACTTCTCGATATGAATTCAAAGCCTTTACTAGCAGGTTTCATACAAAAATAAAAACCAAGTTAAACCGTAAACTGCGAAGGAAGAGGCAATTCTACACAGATGTAACACAGACACATTAATAGTTAAATAGAGATAAAAATACATTTACATCAACAACAACAAAAATTCATACAAATTACTCTTCAGGAAACATTTTGTATTTTACGTATGTCTTTTTAGTAAAATCTATTTTTTCTAAAAACCACATGAAAAACAAGAGAGTTAGTGTGATTTACATGAGAGATGAAACAAACGAATGAAAGCAGATAAATGAAAGAAGACAGCGTAAAAGAGAAACAAACAAATAACAACAATCAGAAAATCAACGCCATATTTCAGTTAGTTAGAAAGGTGTCACTACCTTTTTGCATCCAAATATTTTATTTCCTAGAATAAATCCTAGTCAGTTGATATGATATTTTGTAATAAGTTGTATAAATACTTCATCAATACAAAGTATTGAGTGTGGATTCCTGAATATTTCTATAGTTGAATTGATCTACTACCTGAGGGTTTATTATACATTTTTCCAAGTTGACAGACAGGACAAGTAATAAAGGCATTTCTTTATAGGATTCATGTTTTGAGCTACTTCAGTGAAGTATATTTCAATTATTCTTGTTCTTTTATTTAAGCATTCCATAAACTTGCATGTTTTCTAAATTTTAATGTTATAATAGGAATTTTATTGAATAACTTGTTTAAATACACTCTTTTTTGAACTATTATTCATTTTCATGTTTTCTTCTAATATCTGGTTTAGAGAATTCTTGACTGCTCCTTGATCCTGATTGACCTCCTTCACCTTCATTCATTATCTGGTTTAAGGAATCCTTAATTGCTCCATGATCTTGATTGAAAACCGCTTCACCACTCAGCCTTTAAGATCTGATTTTACTCAGCTATCTTGCCATGTAACACTTATTTAGAACTTGAATCAGTTATGTTTTCTTGATATATTGTCTCCATAACCCAATGGAAAATAGAAAGGAACCTATCCATATAAATCATTAATTCCTCCAACAAATCAAAATCAAACCAAATCATTCATACATAACTATCCTAAAATCAATTAAACAACAAAGTTAAATCATTAAGAGAGAGCCCTCTCTGAGCATTAGGAAGGCTAGATCCCAATCTCAAAAAGTGGTTGATAGTTACCTCGGTGATTTCTTTCTTTAGCCTTGAGAAATTACAGAGTGATAACATAGTGGCGACCATACTGGGGATGAACATCTTCTTCAGAAATATTATACAAGGATTATATCTGATCTATGATGGTGGACAGTGATCAGACACACAAAGGCTAAAATCATCCAAATCAATTTCAAAATCAAATCCAAGACTCCACTGGAGGAATGAACCTGAAACAACAGCATGGGAATATCAGTTTTATAACTTGGATTATAATCCAAGACATCATGTTCTTTCTCATCAAGAAGGTTTTTCAATGTATATTGTATTTTAGAAAATATCTTAGACTAGTATTTAATTACTTTCCTTTGAAGATTGTAAATGAAAATTATCCTTATCCCTTTGAGGAGCTTTCTTCTAAAACTTATGATAATCATCTTCTGATTGATAAGCCTTAAGTAATCAAGACTAATCTTATAATTCTTGTACATATTCCTATACCTTGTAAACTTCTAGATAGATATAAGCCACTCATCTTACCTCTTATACTCCATGATTTCATTGATAACTATTACAAATATCTCCCTATGTTTGATGGAGAAAATGGTAACATCACTTCCCAAAAACATATTCAAGGTTTTGAGAATTATCTGGACCTATTTGAGATTGATGAAGATGATGTTAGTATCAGGCTTTTTGCTCTTTCTTTGCAAAGTAAAGTAAAAAGTTGGTTCAAGAATCTTCTTATTGAAAGCATCTCAAATTTCGAACAATTTTTCAAATTGTTCCTTGATAGATGGATAATTAAAGTCAATATTTTTATTATCATAGAAGAATATAATCAGTTGAAAAGATAGCCAAACGAGACAATACAATGATTTTTTGATAGATTTAATCAATTTTATTATTCAATGCCAGCAAATATAAGACCTTTTTCTGATTCAGCTCTCTTGCATTATCCAAAGGCCTTTGATCCATAAATAGAGTTTCAACTAAGAGAAAGAAATTCAAAGGCACTTGAACAGATACAGAACATTGCAGTAGATGTAGAAGTTAATTTGAAAATTAGAAGGGAAAAGTTGAAAGCAAAAGAAGAGAAGAACAACATTACAGAGCCCCTGACATCTTCAGAAGTGAAACTTGACATTTTTGTAAGTAAAATAGAGGAAAGGATACAAAACATCCCCATGAAAGATGGATTTTCACTCAAGATCACCATGACCCACTTATTATAGAAAAAGAAGAGGTTGTTGGCCATAAACACTTTCCTGCTAATCCCAACTACCATAGATGAGAAAATGGACTTATAGATCAATATGTGGAGGAGAAATTTGTTGATCTAATGTATATTTTTGATGACATATCTTATTTTAATGATTTTCCTAAGTATTATTAGTATGATGATAATTATGTTCTCCAAATTCAAGCTAACTTTACAGAGCGATCAGTAGCTAGTTTGTGGGATGAGAAAATTCAGTTTCAACAACTCGAATACAGTGATCAACCAATACTTATCAATTATGGGAGTGAATAAGAAAGAGCAGAAAATATAAAAATAAGTGAAGGACCTTTGCCTCTTTGTTTTTCTTCATTTAAATTCATCAGAAACAACTTTAATGCAATAAAAAATCAACAGTATTTAGGTATTGTTATTGACAACAAAGAAGACAATGAAACTCTTGATCGGGATTCTTCAATTTCACAATTACAGTTATCAAATTACATTGAAATACATGATCAAATTACACAGGAAAGTTCTATACGACTATGTTTTGAATCATTTCAGTTTTTAAAGGAAATTTTTTATAATATCTCTAAAGCAAAGGATGAGAAGCCTTTAGAAATCTATGAAGTCCCATTGAAACCGATATGTAATAGTTTGCAACAATCCTTCCAAGTTTTTCATGATCCAATAGCTGATGTGTTGGATGATGAATGCAATCAAAATATTTCTCCATTAACTAACTATGAGCTTCAGAATCAAGATGATCGTCAGATAGACATTTCCATTAGTAGAAATATCATCACAAACTATAAATAAAGAAGTTAATTAAATTAAAACTAAAGAATAGATTAATTGATGAATAATTTAAAACAAAATTAAATTAAATTATAATAAAAGAAAATAGTAAATTATTTAATGATATAAATTAGTTTAATTAAATTAAATTATAATAAACAAATTAAAATCAATAGTTTATTAATTATATATATTAATTTTAACATTGTCATATTTCCATAAAATAAATTACATAATTTCTCTTAATTTCAATTAAATTATAATTTAAATAAATTAAAATTTGGATTAAACTGAAACCATCATTCAAACTGAACTTTATAAAACTCCTTTTTAAGTCACTATTTATTCTTCCATTCTCTTGCTCTATTTCTCTCAACATTTCAAAGAACGTTTGATGCCTACCCCTGATGATGGACTCACTTAGCAAGTCCGAAATGTTGGGTTATTAAAAAAAATCAGAAACAGGTTATTCCTCTTTTCAAAAATCTTTTTCACCTGTATGGATTCTCTTTTTAACATCATCACAAAGCTTATCTAAAAATCTGTGATTATCTCACAACAATCATAGGTTAATTTTGCAGGGAAATAAAGGTAAAAATAACTATTTAGTTTCATGGCATGGAGGCCATCTAGAACAGATGTAAAATTTCTTGGATCAGTTGAACATTAGTGCATATGCCTTGGAAGATCCTTTTGAACAGTTTCTAGATTCAACAAAGGAAATTAAATATTTTCTTATCAAACTCATATTTGTTGACAAGTTTCTATTGGGTTGTAGAACTTCAGTTTTGATCACAAACAAGTGAATGCAGCAAACTCTATCAATGTATATAATTATTGAATGGTTGCCTTGGTTGTTTCATTTTACCTAATCAGCAGTTGTACAACTGATTATATTAAGTAGGTATAATTTCAGTATTATTGGATTTTGATTTCAGCAGCAAGTTTATTTCAGATCAGATTTAAATTCAGCATGTGTCCGATTTCAGTTTGCAGAAAAGGTTGTGATTTCAGTTTCATATTTCAGTCACATAGATTATGTAACAAAGCATGCGTAGGCTTGGGATTGGCCCAATGGATCAAGTCACTAGTCGATGGTGTTCTTGACATCTCACAAGGAGATGCCATCCCCAAGTGGAGCCACTATTAGGGTCCTATAATAATAGGGATCATAATTTTGAATTGGCTATTTTTAATCTTGTTATATTGTACATACTTTTGCTTTTGGAAAAAATTTTCCCATATTAAAAAATGAAAAGAGGATATGTCCTAAAATAATAATCAAAGGGCCAAAATAAAAAAGATCAAAAAATATTATAAAGTATGAACCCCACAAAAAGAAACAAAAATCTTAAAACTATTGCACATTCAAATGCCACTAATTTAGTTTATTTTATTTTTGCAAACAAAATTTGTGTGTAGCTTGTCCAAAATGGCACAATTCATGATGATCATACATTTTAATCATGATTCATTAATTCTTTTAATTTCATGTCATGATAGTTAGTGAAAAAATATCTGGCCAAACTATTTAATATTGGCAGATCAGTAGTTAGGTAGAGAATAAAAATGAGCTCCTAAGTTTAATCTGAGCCATTGGAAGTTATAAGGTTAGAAATAGGTTAGTTTGTTTGTCAAAATAAAATAAAAGGATCAGCAAGCTCAAATGCACCCAATAAAGGAAGTAAAAATGTTAGGGTAAATAAAGAGTAGGTAGATTACTTTCACAAGTAATGAAAAGCATCAATTGGTTCATCTCATATCAGTAATGTCCTTAAAACACATTCCCCTTGCTAAAAACCCTATTTCCACTCTTGGAAGTCATTTCCCCTTGTAAAATCCCTTTCCCTTTATTCTAACCCTTTCCCTTCCTAAAACCCCTTTCCCTAGCTTAAAACCCATTTCCATTATTAAAACCCGCTTCCCCTTTACTAACTCTGCATTATTCAAATAAAACAACCAAACCCACTTTTACATAGTTTAGCGCATTTAATATTATATCGGGTCCCACTTCATTTAACCCCTCCCCTATATAATTTTAAACCCCCTTCTAAATGTATTTCTCACATCCCACTGTCATATTTCTCAACTTCCCTTATTTTAGCATATAGTTTATATATTTTACCAACCCCATTTATTCCATTTAACTTCTCGCTTTATATATTTACCAAACCCCTTTATATAAAAAACCCCCGCATGTATTAAATCCTGACCCACTTTATATTATTTATCCCTTCTCTTAACCTTTACCCCGACCCCACTTTCCTTTAAGCCTCTGCTTAAATAAATTTCCTGACCCCACTTCATTTGAAAATTCAAAACTCTGACAGTCGTCTAATCACCATTTTCAGATCTAATGGTCTACAAAGAGTTTTGCATCCCCCTGATGATCTATAATTAACACCGAGGTTGGGTACGAAATGGGTGGTTTTATCCACCCCCCCTGCCATGCGGCACCAATAGATCTTATCGCACCCCCATCCTAAAAACCGCCAAACCACCCTTTATGTGTGCGATAAACCACAAACCCCTTCCATTGTGCGATAAACCACATGTTTACTCCTACATTGTGCTGTAAAACACTGTGATAAACCGTTTAAGCTTCATAACCCTACTTTATCGTTATTTTCCTATCTCTCTTTGAATTATGAATCTGAACTGTGAAACTGAAAAAGTCGTTTCCAACCAGAATTGAGACCATCCATAGTCCGGAATCTTTCCACATACCTCCTAGTTCAATGAAGTCATTGCTCACCTCCCTACATGCCTGTGTTTTCATTAACAATTGTTTTATTTTGTAGGTAATTAGCAAGACTAGGAGATTGTACAAACAGTTTTGATACTACTTCCAAAACTTGTTTACTCCTTACTCTCGGGATATGAATTCAAAGGCTTTACTCAGCAGAAGTTTCATGTACATAAATAAAACCATGTTAAACCAGAAACATAGCAGGAAGAGACAATTTACATAGAGATAGTAATAGTTAAATAGAGATAAAAAAAAACATGTACACCAGCAACAACAAAAATTCATACAAATTACTCTCCAAGAAAAATTTTGTATTTTACATATGTATTTTTAGTAAAATCTATTTTTTCTAAGGAACACATGAAACACAAGAGATTTAGTGTGATTTACATAAGAGATGGAACAGACAGATGAAATCAGATAAATGAAAGAATACAACGTGAAACAGAAACAAACAAATAACAACGATCAGAGAATCAACAAATAACAAATAACAAGTTTTATAAATACTTCATCAATTCGAAGTATTGAGTGTGGTTTCTTGAATATTTCTATAGTTAAATTGATCTACTACCTGAGGATTTATTGTACCTTTTTCCAAGTTGACAGACAGGACAAGTAATAAAGGCATTTCTTTACAAGATACATGTGTTAAGCTACTTCAGTGAAGTATATTTCAATTGGTCTTGTTCTTTTCTTTAAGTATTCCATAAACTTGCATGTTTTCTAAATTTTAATGTTATAATAGGAATTTTATTGCAGAACTTGTTTAAATACACTCTGTTTTGAATTATTATTCATTTTCATGTTTTCTTTTGATATCTAGTTTAGAGAATCCTTGACTGCTCTCTGATCTCGATTGACCTCCTTCACCTTCCTTCATTATTTGGTTTAAGGAATCCTTAATTCCTCCATGATCCTGATTGAAAACCACTTCACCAGTCAGCCTTTAAGATCTGATTTTGCTCAGTTATATTGCCCTATAACACTTCCTTTAGAACTTGAATCTGTTATGTTTTCTTGATATATTGACTCCATAACCCAATGGAAAATAAAAAGCCACATATCCATCTAAAACAGTAATTCCACCAACAAATCAAAATCAAAACAAATCATTCATACATAACTATCCTAAAATCAATTAAACAACAAAGTTAAATCATTAAGAGAGAACCCTCTCTGAGCATTAGGAAGGCTAGATCCTAATCTCCAAAATTGGTTGATAGTTACCTCAGTGATTTATTTCTTTAGCCTTGAGAAATTACAGAGTGATAACAGGGTTTTTGGAAGGTTTAGGAAGTGGAATTTGAGGTAATTAAGGTAGGAGTATACATAGGGAATTTTATTACAGGTCTAGGTCTAGAAGGCTGCAAAAAACGTAGTATAGGGATAGTGGTGTGGTGTAGGGGATAGGTTTTAGATTAGAAGCTTAAGGAGTGAAAGTGAGGGGTTTTGATGGCTTTAGGGAGTGTATGTGGATGTGGGGAAAGGGAAAATTACTATTGGAAGGGTTTATTTGACTTAAAAATTTGCAAAGAAGAGCTCTCCCACAAAACACAACGTGGGGCTCTTTGGAGGAATTACACCATGAAAACAAGAAAGCTCAACTAATAGGGAGGATTAAAGAGGCATTACTTACTTGTAGAAGGATTAGGAACCTTTTAAATTGGTTTTAAAACATTTAGAACTTGTATTTTTTCCTCTCGAAGGAAAACGCAATGTAGGAGGGGAAAACACAGTGTGGAGGCTAGGAAACATAGCTGGTTGCCTTTGCATCAAACTTTGACGTGTGCTATGACCATGGAACTGATAATGAAGAGATTTTTGACCGAAGAGAGCTCTTTGAAAATGATATTAATGAGAAAAATGAATGAATTTAGCTTTTATAGGTTTGTTTGGAGTCATTTTCTTCAAAGAGGTAGGGTGGCCCACCTCATGATTTTCTATTTTCTTTTGGAACCTTCTAGCTTTGGAACTTGAAATTGCAGTTTTATAACTTTGAAAATTATTACATAATTGAAACATAAATTACATTTTGAAACCAAATTTCATTGAACAACTTTACCTATTCCCACTCCTGAATTTCCGTATTTATGCATAGAATGACAAATTTTGGTGACGTTAACCCTAATCACCTAATGGTGAAACTGTGACGAATGAAAACCATGATGATGTTGAATGAAGTGATGATGATGATATTTAAATTTTGGTACACTCAATTTAGTGATGACAAGAACCGACATGTGAAATTATTTTAAAGGAGTGGAAATAACCCTAGACACACTAACTAGTGACCAAAGTTTTATTTAAAGACCTAATGAAATGACAAAAAGTTGACTTGAGAACCTAAAAAGACCTTGTAAGAGAATATTTGATCATTGGTGATAGTCTAAACATACTAACACTAACAGAACCTGTACCAATGAAATTTATGGAAAAATCTTTAGACACTTGTGCATGATACCCTTGCAGTTTCTAGCAAAAACGCATGCAATATGCATTGGAAAAAGCTTGTGAGAAGTTGGGCTCTTTTGCAATTAACCTCATATCCATGGGCTCATATCTGACCACAGTGCCACCCTTTTTTGGCCTTTTATTTGAATCCATAATTTCAAACACAACGCTAATCAGCTCCTTCTTTGACACCTGCAGAATTCTTTTGAGACAACAAGAAACTCTCCTGACACATATAACACTTAGCCTAATCAGCTACAGGGTAGAATTTAAGAATATATACTATTGGAAAAAGTGTTTAAATATCTTACAAGGATGAAGGTGAGGTGTTTCTTTTCTAATTATGGATCATACTAAATTAGGAAAGAGGAAATGAGTGGGAAAAACGAAATGATGTGAGGAATAATGATTACCACGCATGCACATGACATATGATGAGACATAATAGAATGGTACCATGATGACTAAGTGTGCACTAACCAATGAAATCTTGACAAGATAACCTTTCCCATCGTTAGGAAAAAAACAGATTTCGTAGCATTTCCAGTACTCGAGAGGGAAAATTCGCTACGTAACTGTTTGGCACTTTTGTAGCGAAATTAGACTGTTTTACACTAACTACACTGTGAAATTCAGAAAAAATTTCCAAGTGTCACATAATGACCTTTATTACCCATGCAATCATATTTTTTTTTGAATTTACCTTGATAGGACCTTTATTGCATGACTAATGACTATTAAGACCCCTTAAACTATGTACAATTTTTTAAATTTAATGAACTTCATGACCTTATTTTCATCCAAATGACCCAACCTAACTTACCTAAGACCAACCTAGAAAAATCTAGTTGTTATCAAGGATAACACTAATAATTTTTTCTATTCTGAAACAAAAATAAAATTTAACACTCCTATCATTTTATTTATAGACACAAATTAAGTTTGAAATATTCCTACTCAATGTGGCATGGAAGACTGGCTATCCTGCTACAGTTTCAGCCGACTCCCGTTTACATATCCTTTTAAGGTTTCAACATTAAACTGAGTCTATTTGCATGGTTCCAACATTTTTTACAACCTTGATCATATATGGGCCAATCCAATGTGTTTGAAGCTTCCTTATGTGCTTCAAAAACGTTTTTTCATAAAGTAAAACTATGCCACTCAGTTGAAATTATTTTTGCTTGATACAATGATGATGTCAAGATTTATCTTAGGCCTTCTACACATTTTGATGAAAACCTATAAGCACCTGATCTGATTCTAGATGTAGTAACTCCTCAAGCCTACACTCCAGGGCATTATACTTAGTCATATGTGTAAAAGTAGCTCCGCACAGACTAGGTACTAGAAGATCCATTGGCATCACAACTTCCTCCCCATACACCAATCTAAATGGTGTCTTCTCAGTCAATGATTTATGAGTTTTCTTATAGTACCAAAGTACTATGGGTATTCTAAGGTCATAGTCATCTCTATTTTCATTACAAACATTTTTTAGATAATTCTCCAGGATTTTATTAAAATCCTCCACTATACCATTAGCTTTAGGATGATATGGTGTACTCTTTTGGTGATAAATCTTCAACTATTGGGTCAATGTCGCAATGGTCCTATTTAAGAAATGTATACCCTATTTATTCATTAATATTCTAGGACAACCAAATATACTCACCACATTCTTTAACAAAAAAAGTGTGCTACAATTCCTCACTAGTGATTCTTCAACCCATATAGTCAAATAATCTATTGTAGTAATTATATATCTTGCACTGGATCTCTTTGTTGGTGGAGTAATAGGACCCATAAATTCTATCACCTATATATCAAAATTTTGAATTTTAATCTTCAAAGCTAAGGGCATATCATCTCTCTTATAATACTTTCCTACCCTCTTACAAACATCACAACTTCTACAAAAATCCTTTGCATCAACATGTAAAGTTGGCCACCAAAAAACTATGAATATAATATTTTGTGCAAAAACTATCTCTATGTAATGTCCTTCTACAACTCCTTTTTGCACCTCTGTCAATATCATCGGTCGCTCATGCTGTAGTACACACATGTGCATAATCCACTTAGCACCTATCTTATAAAAGAAACTTGCGATGAGTTGATATTATTCATACTTGAAAACCAATTGTATCTTCTATGGAACATTGTACTCGGTTGGAGCAACCCCACTACTAAGGAATTGAGAAATTTAAGAAAATTATCCATCAACCATTGTAATTGAGAACAATTGTGCATTGGTTAAATTTTCATCTAGATCTTTGGCGTATTCTGCTATGGTGATTTTGGATAAGTGACTTGGGCCTGCATTTAACTACCCATACTTTAATACCACCTCAAAATTATATTCCTGAAACAATAATAACCACCTATAGATGTGACCCCCAACATAGGCTTATTCACCAGGTATATCAACGTTGAATGATATATGTATAACTTGAATTTATTCCCTAACAGATAATGTTGATACTTTTGAAACACATAAACCATTGTGAATCATTTGTTATCCATAGTAGTATAGTTATGCTCTACATTTGATAACTTCCTATTTTTAAAGTAAATTGAGTGATCCAAGTATCCTTAACCTGGTTTTGCTAAAATAACTCCTAGAGAAATATATGAATCATCTACATGCACATGAAATTCCTTTGACATGCCTGGAACAATGAAAATTTGGGTGCTAACAATCTTCTCCTTCAAAGTATCAAGTGCATACTAATATTATTTTTTCCAATGAAAGGGTACCTCTTTCTTCAATATTATTTCCATGGGCAAGTATTTGTGAGCATTCCACTCAATGAATTTCCTAAAATAACCAGTATGACCCAAAATGGATCATAACTGCCACATAAAAGTGTAAGGAGGTAGATCCACAATAATCACAATTTTAGTAGTGTCCACCAAAACCCTTTCTTACACACAATGTGACCCAATAAAATGTCAAAGGAAGAATAGAAAATTCACTTCTTTAAATTCAAATAAATTTTCAACCAATGACACTTATCTAGCATCAACTATAGTACCTATATGTGCTTCTTTAACAAACTTAAAATTCAGTCATCTAGGTACACCTCCAAGAATTTATATATAAACTCCTTGAATGTTGCTACGGCGATCAGGGAAATTTTTTTTGGAACATTCTTCAGACCAAATAGCATCATTTTGTATTGATAATAGCCCCACTCAATAGAAAAAGTAGTTTTATAATTACCCTCCTTGTCAAACTAAAAATGGTGATAGCTAGAAAATATATCAGTAAAAGGATACGCCTCCCAACCACCAACATTATGAAGAACTTCATAAGTGAATGGGATAGGAAATGGATCATGCACACAATCATCATTGAGTCTTCTCAAATAAACACATATTTGAATATATCTCATTATCTTATTTTTCACCATGATAGGATCGATCCAGTCTGACTCCTCAATTGATTCAATGATCCTTGCCTCTAGCATCCAGTCTCATTCTTGTTATACCTTTTTCCTATAAATTGGAATTAGTCCTTAGTGTCTCTGCTTGACAGAACTCACATCCATATTTAATGGAATATTCATATTTCCTAGTTCACCTATTATGCATTTCATCTCCACAAATTTGTTTTGAAATAAATCTTGATATTGTCTCAATAGATCTTCTATCTTCTCCATTGTCTCATCATCCTAATAATCCCCTATCAAATCCATATTTGGGTTATTTTCACTAGAATATTTACCTTCTTCTTTTTAATAGGATTTGAGTAATCCTTTATCTCTAGCTTAGATCTGGATACACTTTGTTCAACTTCAGTCTATGGAATATGTAGGTCCCTTGGGTCCTCATCACCATCAATGTCTTCATTAACATTCTAACACTCCATGAATTCTTTTACTTAATATAAATGTTTATGATATGGACACAAGTGTGTTGTCATATGTATAGGTCAGAATTTTGATGAAAAAATATTCTTCTTCAACACCTTAAGTGTTGGATCCAACACATAATTCTCGGTTGTGAATAGCATGTGAACTTGAAACTCTGAGTTAGCTCCTCCCATTTTGCAATACCTTGGCACACTTCTAGTTATGAATTTTGAGTTCGTTTGTATAATATCTAAGGTATGTACAAATTTATGGACCCATTCTTCCTACAGTATCTTCCTTCCATTCGATGTTGCAACAAATTTCTTCATATGGGTTTCCTAACAATCCAACCTAGTATACATAACTCCCCTAACCTCAGAGTTAGACTCAAACTGAACGCACAAAAACTATTTACACTTAGACCGGGTATCTATGATAGGTTTATGTGTAGCCCACAATTTCACATGAGTTTATCTTAAAGCGACATCTAATGCTAGTGACCTTAATTAATTAGGCACCTTATACTCAACTTTTTGGAAAATAGACCCAATAGCGTGCAAACCATCATACCTGGGTGGATCCTACAGCTTAGTCCTAATCCATCACACTACATGAGTAACATGTGCATAGCTCCTAGTAGAGACTTCATCTAGTCAATTGTGTGAATTATCCAGTCCTTCCTCAGAATCTAAAGCATAAGAACTATTGATGTGCCAGCTGAGTACACCATCTATTTTTGGGTTGACATAATCCTCCCTATATATATTGTATAATATCTCTACATTCAATTCCTCTTAAACAGGCTCCACATACATGTCTCCTTCACTAGTATCTAATGACACAATCACTCAAACATTGTTTAACTCATAAATCATTTTCCTTCCCTTCAAATTAATGATTAATTAATTTTCAAAGGCCAAATCAATGCCAAATATTGTTGGATAGGGTTCAGTATCATTTACAATCTCGATCACTTCAAAGTCTGCAACACTCTTGACCTCATCAATATCCACTTCTACAACTGTCAAATTGGTTTTCCCACCTCAATTGGATAGGGGACCATGTCAACTTACGTATCCCCATCATCTCCCATGTCTTCTTCAACAAGATATTCACATGTGATCCCAAGTCGAGAATAATATAATCCATATCATAAGCGCATATTTGTGCACCAAACCTCAATTCCCAACTTGTTCTATTCTTTTTTGCATCCTAATTAACTGTGCATCCTAGGGTAAGGGCTACTACAACCTTTAGCTCCTTGATTCATTATTCGATAATCGAGTCAAGCTTCTATAAGGCATAATTATTTTTCATCAATTCCAAACAACTCTTCAAAAATTATTTAAGAGAATTATCTCCAATTGCAGTACTTTCAACAACACTCCTGTCATAAACTTGGGAATATCATATACTAGAGTTTCTTTTGAAACGTTCCATTGTGACGTAACCAACTCCTTATGTGCACCCTTATAGATAGATTTCTCCTTTTGAGGGTCAAAATTTGGCAAAGATTTTGTAACCTTCCTCCCCCACTGTTGATTATTATTTCTCTGCTTGTTAGCATCCATCTCGATCTGAGTGCCTCCTCACGTAACCACATCCCCATGAAATCGATCTTGGCGTAGTTCTGCAGTAGCCTCCTGTAGTTTTTTCCCCTTCTTCTCCTAAATTTTTTCGATCAATTGAGGCAAATCCTTTGTCGCATTCTCTAAATCCCTACAATATGTGAGTTTTGAACATGGATTAGGACAATCTCTAGTAATATTTCTTAGATACCCAAAATTATAGAAAATTATTGGTCCCCTTCCTCATCCAAATGCTCCATGTCCTCATATAGTCCCTCCAATTCCTCCACCCATCATGCCTTGACCTCCACCTTGTTGGTAGTTATGCACCATACCATATTGCCCTTCTTGTACCCTGTATGAATCCATTGTGTGATCCTGCTTTAGCTCCAATGCTCGATAAGTATGGATTTCATGACCAATATATATATATATATATATATATATATATATATATATATATATATATATATATATATATATATATATATATATATAAGTTGCAAAATAGAGTCATTTCTGAGGTCTCATATTTGTGCTTCATAGGAGAATTTTGGGGTGTATGTACCTGTTAGCCACCAGTAAAATTTTTCATATCAAATGGTGGCTAAAACATTTTTGGAGCCTTCAAGGAACAAGTTTTATTGCAAAAAAGTGTTATCTCTTGAAGACTCATGAAGACATCATACCCTCGATTCAATCTTCACTGCTGTTTCCTTTTCCGTCTCAGAAATTCTGTTGTTTTCCATGAAGATAATACTGCTGCAAACACCACTTTTCCCCTCCCCCACCTCAAAACTAACCTTCATTTTATTCCCTTTTTCCCCCACTGTTTTCCTCTATTTTTTCATCCATTCCACTTTTTTCCTTCATAAAATCCACATCACAGAGTTTAAAACTCCTTTTTGAACTCTGCCGAAACCCCCAAATCCATCAAAAAATTCTGAAAAAATAACAAAAACACACCTTTTTGTATTGAAGACTCAAGCCACTTTGGGCTAAGTCCTAACCACTTCCCCACATGTGCTCGTGCACTAGAACCAAACGCTAAGCCCTTTTGGCGCTTATCACATCGGAAAAAATCCGTGCACACAAGTCTTTTGTCGAGTTGAGAACTCTGATTGTGATTGGCCCTTTATTGCATAACCCCCGATCATATTATTGCTCCATATAACCCCTGTCCCCGCAATCGGGCGCTAAAACATTGTAATAATCCATTCCCGATTGATATTTTCCTTTGTAAAGTTCATAAACCCACTTTTTCCTAAGTTTGGTCTAAACACGCCCATATAATGTTTTTTAATGTAAATGGGTAGATTGAAAGACCAAGCCTAACTTTCCGATGTGATTGGCCCTTATAGGTATAAGCCCTGGGCCTATCGCACTTCATATAAACCACTGGCCCCGCAGACAGGTGCCAAGCCATATCATATATATATCCTTCCCCAACCATGAAACCTTTTATTTTTATAAAAACTTTGGGTTTTCATGTATTATAAGGTTTTCCACCTTTTTTATGTTTAAGATATTCTCTGTTGTTGATCTTGAGCCAATCAAATGGCCCGCGCTACATCACATCGCAAATTTTTCATCAAGCGCATTTTATTTCCCTTTCCGATTAACTTCCTCCGATCAATCTAGGGCCATTGATCTCCTCCCCACCTTCCCAGATCTAACAGCCCACATTCGCTCTGATTATTAACCTTTCCCCATCTCTGAACCCCTCTAATTTATTTCCCACCGTCGATCTGATCTACAGATCGACGGTCAGCGCTCGATCGCATCGGCGCTGTGAAAATTCTTCCCCCCGCCGATCGAATACCTCCGATTGCATATAGACCGTACACGTGTCCAGATCGAACGGTCCAGATCGCATTTCCTGAATTTGGTTAAAAATACGCAACCCCACTCATAATGTCTTTCGGCCAATCCTAGCCATTGATCTCTGCAAATCATGGTCCTACTTCAACCTTTCTCCGCCTGTATATTTTTGTTTTGAAACCCAAATTTCATCTCCACCGTTGATACCCTAATCGAATGGCCCATAATAAATCCGCCCTCCCCACTATCTGCATGTGCATCTATTCCATATCACGCTCATTCTCCACCATCAGATCTGAGGCCCCAGATCTAACGGCCCACATTTCATATCGCGTAGCTTTTAGTGCGAAGGCTATTTTCCCAAGGGCTGCGCGATATTGGTGATTTTGAAAAGCCACGTATCGGGCGGGAATGCATCTCATGTTCAAACAGGCAAAACTGCCTCCCCGCCTTTTTCTTCCATGAAAATAGTGGTTTTACCTCCCGAAACCACTTTCCCTTTTTTACATTGTGTTTTATCGCGTGCGCCTTCCACCGTTGATCTCTGCAGATCAACAGCCCAGATTTTATCTAGCCTTACACTATCGCCCTCCGCCTCTACCAAAAGGTTTTTTTTAACGAAGATCTCCGTCGTTGATCTCGTGGGCTGATCTCATCCAACGGCCCACGATCATCCCGAACCCCCATCTCTATTTTTTATCACATTTCTCTTGAAATAAAGGTTTTAACCCCATTTCTTTGCATTTCTTCTATTTTCCAAACAATGTGACTCCTTCACACTGATTCAATCACAGCCAATCCCGACCGTTGATCTCTGTGCAGTCAACGGCTCTGAATTAATTGACACCATTATTCTTTCCAAACAGTCTCCCTTTGATCTCCACCGTTGGATGATTCCATCCAATGGCCATGCTCCTCCCCTCAACCTCCTAAGAAGTTTTACCACCTAAAATCAGGATTTATTTATGTTTATTGTTTTATGCAAGTTTCTATGGTTTTTTCCATTATATTAAAGGAAAAAAAAAGGCTGGGGATGATGATCCCTCACGCCTTTGTGCATACAGGAAGATCATTCCATGGGGTTCAAACTCACGTTTCATCGATGCTTCATGGGCATTGATGCCATATGAACCCTGTGCGGCCCTGCACATTAACAAGACACAGAAAATTAAATCAAACAAAAGAGTATCAGTGTTGAAGACCTACCACGACAGAACAGAGGATTGAAGATAGTTTTGGGGGATTACGGCTAAGATTGTTTATCAAAAGCTTAATCCTCCAAATTAAAATAGGGATTAAATAAAAATCAAAAGATCATCAGACAGAAAAGCCTCCACCACCACAACAGAGACCAATTGATTCCTCTCAGCTACCCATTGCCACCTGTAGCCTCAAAGCATTCAAACAAAGGTTGAAGCTATTGATTAGAAATCAAAAATTTGCCTCAACGTAGCCAAATAGTTAATTATGCTAAAGGAAGTTAATGCAGAAAATATCAGTAGAGTTATTACATCCTGAAACAGAGCCATAAAGTCAACAAAAGCTCCCACCGAGCTTAATATTAAATGTAAAATAATTAATACAGTGAAAACATTTGTAAACTTCTCCATTGAGCCCCTCAAAGTCTGAGAAGCATTAAACTCTGTATTAATTGACCCAGGAGATCTTTTATCAGATCCCACCTCCTCATTCCTTCTATAAATACTTCTGTAGAAGATGAGAAAATGTTGGTTGCAGAACTTTGAAATATACTCATGCTCAAAACTTCTGACTGTAAATAGTGTTCAAAGGCTCTTGAAGCTCTGCTTGTGATATAATAGTTAGGCTGAGAAGTGAAGGTGATTGCTAACTTGAAACACTGGACTTAAAGCTGTAACTGGTTTGAAGCATTAATACAAGCTGATTTATGGGATCCTGGTCAATGTCGACGACGATGTTTTGCTTATTGTAAATCGTTATTCAATTTTTGTTTTCACTTTGTTCATCTTCTCTAATAAATAACAGCAAGCATAGAGTTAGGATTTACTGTATATCAGTACCTTTCTCTGACTGATAAGCTTTATCTAAATTCTTTCTTCCAATTTGTGTTCTTTAGGAATGATTTAATTCAGTTCTAACAGTTAAGAATGCTGGCATTACCTCGTCCTACTATCTAGGCCAATTGTTATTATTTAATGTCATTTTCAGCTTATGTTAAGTGGAGATGAACTAAGGAAGTTATGGTGAGCCCTATCCTAGTTTTATCCCTACAGACTATCTGAAAGTTTCCCTAAGAGTGTGTTGAAAGCTGGCTAGTTTCGAAGTACTTACCAGATCTTAGACCATTCTTTGTTATCATCTGTGTTTCCCTTGTGTTTTAAATGTTTTTCTATTGAAAGTGTATCAAAGGCTGGCTAGTTTCAAAGTACTTACTACATCCTAGTTTACTTTTATGTTTTTCTTAAGTGTATGTCAAAAGCTGGCTAATTTCAAAGTACTTACCAGATCTTGGGCTTCTCTTTATTCTTCATTTATTTAATCCCCCTACTTGTTGTATCATTTCATTCCATAAATCAACATTAAAGAGATCCTTAGAAATAGATGACTTGCCCCATGGACCACTCTTGAACCTGGTTGTTTCAATTAAATCCTATTATGACTCCATAGCCCAATGGACTAAAACTAGCAAAACATCCATCTTTTTGGCCAAAGCTTTTTCTATTTTCTTGCAACTTCTCACCTTCGAAACTCTTTCCATTTAGGACTTTCCACTCAAATAATAATCATGTTCAACCATCCAAAAACAAAAAAAAAAACCTCAGGACTTCATAACTAGCCTAATATCATTACCCAAAACCTTAAATATAAATCCATCTTTGCACTTATTGGCGAGATCCCTCTCCAGATTCAAGAGGGCTAGATCCTATAATCCCAAAGTGGTTGAAACTGTGTTCTCCCTACTATCGGACTTTTCCAATCATGTTGATTACAGGGAGCTAACATTTCTGGCGACTCTGCTTGGGACAAGGTCTGAGTGATTTTCATTTCAAATAATCATAAGATATCAGTAATTCCTTTCTTTCGAATGACATTTCTTCTATTAGCTGATTGAATCATTAGGCATAATATCTCTGGCCAACAAACTTTGTTTAGTGATTAAAAGCAGTCTTTCAAGCACTACCAACACACGGTAATCATGATGAAACTTGTTTGAATCAGTGACAAACTAGGCAGACCCTAGGATTCTCATAAGAGTTTATCTAACCTTGAAAAATCAGCTAGCTTAGCCATAACAGTAGAACTGTCTTTGTCTCACAACCATAGCTAAGTTGTGAAACAGATTTAGGACACTCTTAGAAACCACACAACTAAAAAATAACTCAGAAAACCCAAAAATATTTTATATTGGAATTTAATAAACATGGTGGTGGAAAATAAAACCTTATACCTCCAAAAAAGCTAAAAAATTCCACTTGGCGACTCCACAATCCTCAACAGACCTTAAGAATCCACTGGGAAGAACCATTATCATTATAATATCATTTAAACTCAGTTAGAGGACTGTAGGATTAATTTTGTGTAAAACATATTAGTTGACCTCTTAAAGACTGTCATATCTGGTTGAAATTTTCTTGTTTATTTGGGTCTGAAAAACGCAACATAGTGGCTCCTAGAAAGATTCATACTAGAGCCTATCCTGACCCTGATCGACCTGAGATAGTTTATAACCCAGAAAGTATCCTTAGGAAGTCTCTTAAGATAAATTTTTCAACTGTTTTGAGATCACCCTTGAGAGCTAATTCAGTTCCTGAAAATCTTACATCTCTACAACAATCACAAGCAGATCTAATAAATCCATTTAGAACTAGGTCTCTTGGTGATTTATATCAGCTAGATTCTCAGTCTTCACTTTCATCTCCTAAAACAAGTGAACATCCTGGTAGTAGAGAAACAACACCACCTGATTCACACTTCCTTTCCAATTTAGGTGTCTCTCATCCAATATCAGCTCAGTAATCTATCCCTGTTCCATCCACATCTCTTCACCCTACATCCACTGTCCAAACCACTCCACTTCAACCTAATTTTCCTTTTTTTAATCCACCTCTTGTAAATCCACCTCCACCACATATCATGGTAGCATGGTATGCTCCCTTAGTCCTTCCTGTACCATTAGTTAATCTTCCACAAGACTATCCGTCCAAAATTCCATAATATGATGCTAGTAATGCTACAACTACATCTCAACATGTGCATAAGATGAATGACTACTTTGACAGAAATGAAATTGATGATGATTATGTCAAGCTTAGATTATTTTCTCAGAGTCTGGGGGGAGAATTAAGAAAATGGTTTAAGGGCTTAACCCCCCATATTATGAATGATCTCCAAGCCTTCCATTAGACATTCTTAAACAAATGGGAAGCGAAGAAGAATCCTCTCCAAGTCCTTTCTAATTACAAGAACCTCCATAGAAACACTGGGGAAAGTGTTCAAGCTTACTACACCAGATTTAACAGTGTGTATAATGCGCTTTCCCCATATCTAAAACCTCCACAAGGCTCGGCTCTAAACAAGTTTCCTGAAGGGTTTGACCCTGAGATGGCCTATCAGCTGAGAGAGAGAGATCCTGCAACTCTTGAGGATATGCAAAAAGGAGCTCTTGCTGTGGAAGTTAGCTTAATGGAGAAGAGAGTGAGAATGAAAAACGATAAAAGAGTGTCCTTTAGAGAGGAATCTACCCCTTCCACTTCCAGCTCAAATATGGAAAAAATTATGGAGGAGATGATGAAGAAAATGAGAATTCTTGAGAGAGCACAAGCAAGTCAAAACCGAAATACTCCTTAAAACAGAAACCAAAACCAGAATCAGAATTTTAGAAGGAACCAACCTCCAAATAGACCTAGGGAAGATGATCAACAGATCACTCCTCCCTTTCATCAAAACTATGTAATTGAGGTTGAGGAAATAGATGAAATAACAAAGGAAGATGATATCAACATGTTGGGAGCAGATAATGATGACTTTGAGATTCATTATGATATAAAACAAGGTATTTACACCCATTATGATGACAAAGGAGATGATGATGAAAGCTATTATCAAGACATGGAAAATGTCATCATTGAATCTCAAAGGCAATATGACCTTAGAAGTAAAACCAGTCAACAAACTCCCAACACCAAAACCTCTGTCAAATCTTCACAAAACAGCTCTGTAAACAAGCCTAAAGTTGTCAAACAGAAGGACAAAACAGTAGCTGTAAATTCTGATAAAAGTAAAGAGAAAGGCACTCAAAACATTACAAAACAGAGTGCAGACCTTAGCAGTACTAACACTTCAGCTAGTACTCCTGTGAAAACAATTTTTTCAAATGTAAATAGAACAAATTAGCAAGCTAATGTTGCTGATAGAGTGGCAACTAATAAGGCTGAGACAATTACCTCAAAGAATCAAACACCTTTTAGCTTGGAGCAGGAAATTTCCAAAATTAAAATCTCTGTTCCCTTGACCGAGTTAGCTGCCCAGAATGTATATAGGACCCAAATTTTGAAGGCTTTAAACATAGAGGGTAATAACGACATATTCAATCTTAATGATGACCAACCAGAGCTTATTTTTGGTTCAAAGATTGAAGGTAAGTATCAAGAGGGACCTATTCCTCCCTTTTATGTAAGTTTAAATGTTCATGACAAGATTTTGCACAACGCTATGCATGATTCCAGGGCTTCTCATAATTTAATGCCTAAAGCTGTGATGGAGAGCCTGGGTCTAGAAATCACCAGACCTTATAAAGACCTATACTCCTTTGACTCGAGCAGAGTAAAATGTTTAGGATTGATCAAATATCTCTGCGTCAACTTAGCACAGATCCTAGCCAAATGCTTGGTTATGGATATTGTTGTGGCTGATGTGCCCCCAAAGTATGGAATGCTATTATCAAGATCTTGGGGGGCTAAGTTACAAGGAACTATGCAGATGGACATGACCTATGCGACTATCCCTGTTTTCAATCAGACAAGAAGACTTTACAGGGAGTCCCATATGCAATACACAGTTACAAGCCAAGACAGACCGCAAAACTCTCCTCTGTACTCTGTAAATACAGGCCTTGATTCTTTTATCTTGTTTAACGATGAAAATTTTGCTGAAAAAGTCACTTTAACAGAATTATTGGCCGATAGAGAGGAAGAAGAACACAACGCAGAAGTGTCAAAACAGTTTGTTGTGTTTGAAAACTTTAGAAAGCCAAACAAAGGTCTTGAGCTACAGGTCATGTGTCATTTTCTTTCAAACCTTGATAGTCGAGAAAGAAACCCTCAACACAGTGAAAAACCTGAGGAGTTGAAATGAATACAACTAAATGTTGATATTCCACAACAACCCGAAAGCGCTTTAGTTGAAGAGGACAAACACCAAACATATGAACCCGAATCTAGTCCTCTATGGAGTATGAACTTCGACGGGTCATGCACTAGAACCAACGTTGGTGCAGGTGTCTAGATATGTAAGACTGAGAAAAAAAACACAGAAAGCATTTCATGTAGATTAAACTTCCAGTGTTCGAATAACATAGCGGAATATGAATCCATGTTTTTAGTCTTACGTTTGTTGAAAAATTTAGGAGCCAAAAGAATCAGAGCATATGGGGATTCTGAATTAATCATTAGGCAAGTCAATGGGGAATACAACGCAAACCACCCAAGACTTAGGGCATATCAAAATGATGTCGTGGATCTTTTAAAAACTTTTGAGGAGTACTAGGTAATTTTTGTCCCAAGAAAAAGAAATATCATGGCCCATAACTTAGCCTTTGCATCTAGAACATGCTTAACACCACATGAAACCACAGACTGCACAACTCAGATAAAATTCAGACCATCCATTCCTGTTAACAAAAAATATCGGCAAGTGTTCGACAGAGACAAACAAATAGAAGACTTCATGCAATTCAGAAACGAATTCGAACTACACAGTTCGGATTCAGATTATGAAACAGATTGCAACAGTGAAGAAAATTTTCTTGGTGAAGAAGAACAGTCTCCCAAAATTGTCAATATTAATATTTTTTCTATTAAACTTGAAAACGAAACAAAAATTAACTGCAGATTTAGAAACAAAGGATCAAGATCTAAGCGCAACAATAGTATGACTCTCCAAATATATATAAACACCCACCAGACTGGCCTGAGCCCTCTCAAACGATCCACTATAAATAGGTAAATGATAGGTCTCAGGAGGATGAATGTGGACGCTCACGATGATAAGAAGTTAGAGGAAATTCTGATGGATGAGTCTTTGCTAGCTTGAATTAGTGAATAATCGAAGTGATCTCTTAGGGACTGAGTCATTTAGGAAGATTCCTTTTGCCACAGGCACACAAGATGAAAAATAGGGCCTTGGCCATGGGCACAAGAGACCTAGGTCATGGCTAGAGGCCCTTAGACATGGGCACAATCCTGAAAGCCCATGGCTAAGGGTAAAACAAGAAAAATCCCCCCCCCCAAGTCAGGAAAATGAAATCTAATTGTGACGGCTAGGGGTTAGTGATCTATGGGTAGAAAAATAAGATCGTAAAAGATGCCCCCTAATGTAAGAGGTCAGAATGAGCGGCTGATGGACGAAATACATTATAAAAAAATCATAGGTAAAAGTAGTAATGGGGAAACATAACCAAGAACATGGATAAGAAAAAACTGAAGTTTCAGTCTCAACGGTGTTGACAACATCCCTGAGTCGGGCATATCCATGCTCGGTCATAAGAAGATACTGAACATGGCCGCCAAACATACACTTTGGATCCATGATATAAAGGACTAAAACATGGCCACAACAGACATACACAGTGGATACATGTGACTCAATGAACAGAGCATAGCCACTAAGACATACAATCATGGATCTATTTCACAGTATACATCAGTAGGACTACGGACACATGAGAGAAAGAGAAGTGTCGCAAATAGCCCTCAAAGTAGATAAATGATACATAAATCCAACACAACCTGGGAAGGATGTAGAATAAGAGTGAGATATCCCTAACCCAAGGTCTTCGACATAACCTCGAAGATATGAACCTGCTCATGTGAATAAATGAGTTGAAGTCGAGCAATGGCAGAAACCACCTGATTACCAGCCAATAAGCTAAACCAGTAACATACGCGAGGGAATCCACCAATGAGGAAAATGGACCCTAAGGTACCTAGTACAATCCACTAAGTGTGAATAGATGAGATGATGTATAACACCAATGAAATCTACCAATCAGGAGCCAATGATGTGAAACCACTGTCAATCGCAAGGAAGCCTACCACTGAGGTATGCAAGCTCCAAGGTACTACAGTTTCCTTGATCAAGCACTTGGATAATGAGCTGAAGTCGATGGGAGAAGATTCTTCGAAGGAGGGCCGTAATTTATTCTCCATTAATTGACATAGAACAAACCAGGATGATGTGATGTATGGATGAAGTCATGAAGTGATGAAGTACAACTGACATAGGGATGGTCGACTCAAAAAAATTCAACAAGCTACTGCAGATTGCCGACATAGGTTGAGACTTCCCTTGAACACATAACGACATGATAGAAGAGTGGCTTCACAGCATGAATAAATGAGCACCATGTGATATCATTCAACAACACAGTAGGCATCGAGGCACGCTCCATATGACTGGAAGAGTAACCAACTAGAGGAGTAAAGAGACTCATATAGATTGTATGACTCCTAGGCAAGCTAAAACCTAACTATAAGATAATGAGACAGACAGGTTCTATGTTCAAGGGTGGCGTAATTAATGTTGCCAATGGATGAAAAATGAAGATAGATGTTCCCTCCCTTCTCTTTTTCTTTTTTATAAGTTCATTTTTCTTAAATTTGTCCCCCAAGCCCGAAAAAGAGATAAAATTATACAAGGGAGAACCTCCTAGCCACAATAGACAAGGGTATTCCTTTTCCATAACTATTTTATCCCAGTCCAAAAAAAATTTTAAACTTATCCTAGGTAGACGAAACTTCAGGTACTTTAATGAGGGTGAAGTACAAAAGTTCACTAGGAAATATTTTCTAAGTTAAGGAGTCTGAAAAGAGCTTAAAGAAAACTCCTCCTCGAGGAATGAGTGGTATAAATGGTAGAAACTAGTTCCGTTAATGGTGGAACTACGCATGAAATAAGGCAGGCACGATGCTTGCTAATGGGACCGCTCATCACTGCAGTTCCTCCAAGAAATGGTAAAACACCAAGTGGGTGTGGATGGTAGGCCAAGCAAGTGATGACGATGGATAAGAGAAACTGAGGCTTAAACTGTAGAATGAAGCTAATAAAAGTGGAAATCACAAGGGATAGAGTGTGGAATAATCCTGGTGTATGGCCAAAAATATGATGAAGAAGAGGACATGAGGCACAAATTTGAAGTCATGGTGGGTCTGAAGGAGGGATTCTGAGAGTGATAAAAAATGACTACATGGAAACCAATTTGGCAAGGAGGTGCTAACTACAGTGTCCATGAATGGGTAATATCTACCACCAAGTGACAACATGCATAAAGGAAAGAGGCTAAAGTCGCAACTTGGAGGGGTCGGATCTAAGGCATAAAAATATTGCTGACAATAAAAATGTGAAATCAGAAAAAATGACCTACCCCTATATGCCAGTTCAAGTGAAACACACCTAAGGTCAAATGGATGTCGCAATAGAAATGCCACGTTGTCATGTAAAAACCATCTAAAAATACTAGACCCATGGTTAAATCACATATTTAAAGAAATAATCATGGACGAGGGAAAAAAAAGACCTATATTTTGGTTTTGTTGAATTTAAATAAAAAAATATATATATTTTTGGCATAAATCAAGCATGATAAATACTCGCATCACACACCAAACCAAAAAGGGGATAAAGAATCACACTCTTATGTATAGTATGTACAAGTGCAACTTAGTCTAGTAGTCATGCTAAGAAGTGCCCACAGCCTGGCACGGGCTAAGGGTTCTTATACACAAAATTATGGGAAGAAGAGGCCATATGGTTCACCAGTGTAAATCCATGGAAAATGAAGTAAAATTGCCCCATCCGGAAAGGTTGACCAAGCCAGGGACAATCTAACATAGTCATACTTACAAAACTACCTCGTGGACATAGAGGAGGATCAAGACATAAGAAAAGGTGCATTTTATGTCTTGATCCTCCTTTATGTCCATATTGGGATGGAGTTTATGTCTTTATCCTCCTTTATGTCCATAATCAAAGGACACGAAATATAGATGAGACCACTGTGGTCATGGCATAAAACAACTACGTCCAAGGAGCAGGTTATAGTCTTAAGGAGCGTCGACGAATTCAACATTGACATGTACCATTTTCACCCCTGACTCGATGGAAAAATGTTGGAGGACTCCCTTAGGAATGAAATTATGATCGTAAAATGCTTGCATAGTGGTATTAGACGTTGCAAGAGTTGGAGTGCCAACAGGTTTCCAACAAGATATGGACATGACACAAGTGGAAGATCCCTCATCTACCATAGTGCGATGGATATTCTTTTGGGAAACCTGCACAATAGTTTCGAAAGCAATCTGATGGGAAAGACGAGTAGAAACTTTCTCAGCATTGAAAGTGATGACACCAGAGTCAAAAAGGTCAACTCCACCAATGGTAGACAATAAGGCTTTGCACTGTTGAGGGAAACTTTGCAAAACCTCCAAGGCATACATGGCACAAGGTGTATGGGAGAGATATTCAACAATACTATAATGGTCAGTAGCCTTGGAAAAAGGGTTGTTTTTCATATTACGTAAAACACTCTTGGGGGGGCGATAGACAGGTTCCATAGGATTATCTAAAGTGAGCGTTCCAGTGGAACTAGGTGGAGCTGGTGAGTACTTAAAAGGAGAAATCAACTCAGGGGCATCATAATACTTATCACGTGTGGCCACGTTGACATCTTCCTTGCACATAAATACAAATGAACTGTGAGGGGGATGGGAAGATGACCCTTAATTTACCCCTTGTGGAGGTTAATAAGTTTTAGCAATCATTTGTCTGTGGTTTTGTAGGGAATGGATGCATTTAAAAAACAAGTTGTTGAGAAGACAGTGGTGAAAGAAGCCTATGAACTTAATCCATTCGAGGAAACTCATGAGTGATATGATTTCCTTAACAAATTTTACAAGGGAACTTGAATTTGTAGCAACGCGCACTGGTGTCCCCTCCTCGACTCTGAGGATGGGGTTGAGAATCTTCGGAAGTTTTATTTTGTTGTTTGTTTTTCTTGTTATTCTTGTTATTTTTACCTCCATTTTGAAAGTTTTTCTTTGGTTGAGAGGACTTCACCGCAAGAAAATTTATGGAATACTTAGGACGAGGTGCTTTAGCAGATCCAAATGCACTTGCTCAGGCTTGATATGTTATATTTAATTTCCCAAGGTGAGCAACAAGTTCGCTCATGGGATCGAAAATAGACCTAATCACACCATTAACATGTGGTTCAGGGACAATTTTAGGTGAGTCAATGGAAGGCATAGGGGAATAAGGAAAAAATTTGTACAACGTACTAGATTGTGAATATATGAGATCCAACTATTGGCCAGCTAACATATCTTTCTCCTCAGTAATAACTCGAAACATGGACACATCTTTGGTCATTTTTTGTTAGAGTGATCTAATGAATCATTTACGGATAATTTCATCGGGTAACTTGGTTCTTACCAACCTCTTGGGATGATGCTGCCCATGAATATGATCATAAATGATTGTGTCATAATATTGTTTGAAGTCAATCAAAAGGCCAAAGTCAAGATCATACCGAGTTCGTAATTGGAAATGTGTCAGGAAATTTTAAGCTAGAGAGGAAAAATTAGCATAGGATGCAGCATCTAACTCGATGTACCAAATGTAAGCATCCCCGGTTAACATTCTTTAGAACAGGAAATTTTAATAGAATCGTCCACTAATGAACTAGATGAGAACTATAAATGGTAGGCAGTGATGTGGGTGGATGGATTCTCCCCAAGCTTCCCTTCGAACTTGGAAATCTCAGATGGTAATTTGGTAGACATAGGCAGCCACCAAGGATCATGATGTTAGGTCCCTATATTAATAGTGTAGTCCCTTAATGTTGTTATTTTATCCCCCTTATTGTTATTTTTGTGCCCCTGTAGTCCCCATATTGTTATTATTGTGCCCCATAAAATCCCACTATTTTTATTTTTATTCCCTTACATTATTATTGTTAGATCAGTTAGGATTATATTATGACCCCATGGACTCCTATATATAGAAAGGAGGTTTTGTCATTTGTATCATCCAAGAATTGTTCATTTATGTAATGTGAACGAGGTTTCCCTCTCAAACTGGCTTATTTATAAGGTGTTTATCTCTCTTTTCTTATATTTTTGGAGATAGTTCCATAACATTTGGTATCAAAGCTTTCGATTCTAGGGTTTCACTGCTTCAAATGGGTCATCGCAGAATTTTCGCTATAAAATTTTTTCTACGAAGGTTCAGAAGCTAAAACAAAAACCCATTTGCAAAGAAATCCTAAGGCACTTCGTGTAAACATTTCAGAGCTCGGTTCGCAATATTTTCAAAGATATGAATGTGGAAATTTCGATTTCTGCTAGCTCCCAAATTTCATCTCAAAGAGGTAACCTTGGGAAAATCTTCATAACTCTCTCTCTCTCTCTCTGAGCATCTGATTGAAATTATGTAAAAAGTGGCCAAAATTACATGGAATTTATTTTCCCATCTATCAATTTTAGAGCCGAAAGAGGAAACAGTGACACGTGGAACATCATACAACTTCTCTCTACTAAATGAGTCCATAATTAGGTCATTGTGGGAGATTGGGAATAAATTTTCCTTGAAGAATCCAAATTAGGTCAGACTTGTGGCATTGGAAAGAAGATTCAGAGGGATATTAAAGAATTGATGATAAACCTTGGGGATATGAAATTACAGAGATACATTAGTTTCAATATTGATCTCCTCAAAAGTAAGAAAAAGGTGTGTATGTTTTTTTCGAAATTGCATAAGTCTTGTTTGAAAGATCAGTTTGAAGTGATTCCAAGGGAATATTGAAGCATATATATCAGTATTGGGTTCTAGAATGGCCCTTAAAAAGAATTCAACACCCATTAATCCCTCATGATGCTCTACTATGACTCATGAAGAGGAAGAAGTGCAACATGATATATCAAAATTACAAGACCAAGTGCACCAAATTTCGCTCTCGCAAAGAGTAACAAAAAATGAAATAGAAGTTTTGAAGAAAGGCATGGAGACTAATATGGATGATTTGAAGAAAGGCATGGAAGCTAATATGGATGGTTTGAAGAATGGCATAGAAGGCATGGAAGCTAATATGAATGGCATTGAAGGTAAGATGGATGGCATGGAACTTAAGAAAGAAGAAAAAATGAAAGACAACATGGAAGGCATGAAGAATGATCTAAAAGCAGACATGGAAGGTTTGAAGGAAGGTTTGAAAAAGTTGATACAATAAATGATTCCTAATGGCCAAAAGTTAGTATATGAAAATCATGATGAGAACAAAATAAATGTTAATCGTCATTTCATAAACTCTAATGTTGGATTGAAGATCCACCATATTCCAAAGATCGATATGAGGCATTTTGATGACAAGCATCCTGCAACATGGATACTAGAGATGGAGCAATATTTTTATTTCCATAATGTGAAAAACACACAAAAGGTACACATTGCAACTTTATATTTAGAACAAAATACATTTGTATGGTATCGATGGCTTTGCTCTCATAAAAAAATTGTCACTTTGTTGATTTTTACAGTGGAAATGATAACACATTATGAGGATACAAAGAGAAACACCTTCTTTAGCCAATTGATAAATCTCAAACAAAAGGGTTCAATGGTGGAGCACATTGAGGACTTCCAAAAATTCAATATAAGGGTAACTGATATTCCAGAGGAACACTAGATTGATGTATTCATAATGACTTTAAAGGATAACAACAAACATGAGGTTCACCTTTGGGAACCCGATTCATTGGAGAAGGAATTTAGGTTGGCAAGAAAAATTGAAAGTAAAATTATGGCGAAAAGGAAGCCTACCACTCACATCTATAAATATGGAAGTGTTGCTACTCCTAGACTTCCACAACCTACAAGGTTGACACCACAACATTTGGAAGAAAAAAGAGAAAACGGGCTTTTCTATAGTTATGATAGAAAATACTTTAAGGGTCATAAGTGTGCTGAGAATAAATTATTTTACATAGATTGTGAATAGGAGGAAGAAAATGAACAAGAAACTGCAAAAGAAGAGGATATACACCGGGAACCAACCCCAGAGAAAGAAGAAATGAGTTTGACCATATCCTATAATGCACTGGCAGGAATTACCACTCCAAAAACTCTCAATAGAGAAGGAAATATCAAGAAGAAAAATTTAATAGTGTTGATTGATTCGGGTAGTAAAAATAATTTTATTCACTGTAAGGTAGCCAAGGAATTGAATTTCTTCCTATACCCAGCACCAGAGTGTCAAGTGATGGTTAAAAATGGAGGAAATATAAATTTCTCTAGAAAATGCCATAATATCAAGCTAACCATGGGGGAATATGTATTGAATAGTCCAATTCATTCCATTCCAACAGAAGGTGCTTATGTTTTACTATGAGTATAATGGTTACACTCTTTGGGGACGGTAGCTTTCCATTTTCAAGAAATTTTCTTGAAATTTTTTTCAAAAGGAAAAGAAGTTGAATTATGGGGTATCGCAAGGAAGCTGAGAAAGATAATACGCTCTAATTTCATGACCAATATTCTATATAAATAACAATGAGGTGTAATTTCACAATTATGCTCACTGTAAGTTCCAACATCAAAACATCTATTTCTCTAGATCTTTAAAAAGTCTTAGACATACATTCTATGGTGTTTGAAACTCTCAAAGGACTCCCACGTATTCATGATCATGATCATGCTATTCATTTGATTCTAGGAAGTGCTCATCCAATTATCAGGCCTTACATATATCCTTATGTCCAAAAGAGCGAAATTGAATGCATGGTTGCAGAAATTTTAGAGGTTGGTATAATTCAACCTAGTCAAAGTTATTTCTCTACTCCAGTAGTATTGGCGCACAAGAAGAATGTATCATGGTGTATGTGTCTGGATTATAGAGAGCTCAAAAAGCTCACTATTAAAGATAAATTTCCCATTCATGTGATTGATGAATCATTGGATGAATTACATGGAGAAATTTATTGTACCAAGTTGGATCTTCGTTCAGGATATCATCAAATTAGAATGAAGACTGAAGATATTCTGAAAACAACATTTCAAACACATGAGGGTCATTATGAATTTTTGGTAATTCCTTTTAGCCTTACCAATGCACCTTCTGCATTTCAAGGGTTGATGAATTCCATTTTCAAACCCTTCCTTAGAAAACTTTTGTTAGTATTTTTTGTTGATATACTAATCTACAGTAGGTCTTGGAAGGATCATGTTCAACATGTTAATAGGGTGCTAAAACTATTGGAGGAGAAAAAATTATATGAAAAAACATCCAAATGTTTATTCGGAGTAAAAGTGGTGGAATATCTAGGTAATATTGTATCTTGGGAGATTTTTTAGGTACACCCTAACAAAATTAATGCCATTAAGGAAAGGAAATTCACCACAATCGTAAAGAACTTGTGAGGATTTCTCGGGTTAACGAGGAATTATTGCAAGTTTTTTAAGAATTATGGAAGAATAGCAGCACCTCTAATAACATTATTGAATAATTATGCATTTTCATGGACTCTTGAAGCAACTAAGGCATTTGAACATCTTAAAGAGGAAATGTGCCTAGCACTGGACTTAGCTACACCAGAATTCACAAAAACCTTTATTGTGGAATGTGATGCCCCAGTAAATGGAATTGGTGTTGTTTTAATGCAAGAAGGAAGACCCATTTCTTTTGAAATCCATCCAATCAAAGGAAAGTGTTTACAGAAAGTTATTTATGTGAAGGAAATGTTGGAAATAGTACATGCACTAAATAAATGGGGACCCTACCTAATGGGAAGACACTTCAAGGTAAAAAACTAATCTTGATAGTCTTAAATACTTTTTGTAAAAAATACTATCTTCAGAAGAGCAACAAAAATGGTTCAAAAATATGTTGGGTTGTGACTTTGAAATCATCTACAAAAAATGGAAGCTAAATTTTGTTGCAGATGCACTCTCAAGAAAGGATGAGGAGGTGGAAGCATTGATTTGTGCTATTTTTATTATCCAACCAGATTGGATAACCGAAGCAAGGGAGGAATGGAAGAATGACAAAGAAGTGTGGACACTCATTCAAAACTTGTAGCAAGATCCCAATACATATGATACATTTAGTTGTATTTCTCTCTTTTCTTCTATTTTTGGAGTTGGTTTCATAACACATTATGAATGGGGTCATTAGGAAATTTAGCTAAATCTAGTAAATCGAGAGAGGGTAGAAATGAATTATGAATTTGACTAAATGGTTCATAGGAAGGAGAATCCCCTGACCAAACTAGTGGTCCCCCCATAAATTTATTATATGGATGCGTTTTTTGGTGGTGAGAAGGGTTCACCCCAGAAAATGGTTGCTACGGGCTAGCATAACTAGTAGATGGATGTTCCCCCCAGGGTAAAAACCTCTGGAGAGTAATGGACCCCTAAAATCATGACTACTAATGGGGTTGTACACAGTGTTAACACTAGAAAATTATACAAGAAAAATACATTAGGAAATGTCAAGAATAAGGTACAAATAAGGGTTTACAGGGAAGGAATACATTACACGAGCTTAAAATTTTAACTTTTCCTAAGGTAAAGCAGACAATTTTATTAAATTGCGCACATAAATCACTGACCCCAGACAATCTTTGTGGATTTTTCTTCGATAGCCATGACGATCATCACGATTATCCCTCAAAGAGCTGCATGTTCCTAAGTATGAAGAAATTCACCATATGGGACCACTTGGCACACTTGAAGAAGAAGATTTCCACTCAAGCCAGCCAAGTACAGTCACCTTGGAGCTACCTTGAGGCTTTAGTGTAGCACACAAAGGACTCATCCTCCCACTCTTGTGTCAAAATCCCTCTTTTACCAAGAGAGGGAGGGAAAATTTGAATTTTTTCTATAAAATACTGCTATGGGAAGAGAAAGATGAGAACACATTGTTATGCTAGACAAATTTCTTGAGAGCAAACCAACTTATGTTGTCCAACCAGCAAGAAGGATTGGAAGGATTCAACTGTTGCCCAAAAAACACCTCAATCCAAGAGAAAAATTTCACCAAATGTCCATCATTCTACCATCCGTCGAGGGGAGAGAGAGGCTTGCAAGAAGCTTGAGGGGAAGATACCCCCTTATCTTGGATATTAGAGCGCCATAGCTCTAAGGATCCATTGCAAGTGATTTAGCATCCTATTCTCTTTTACCATCAGCACCTAATAAAGGGAGAGATTTTTCCATTTGAATTATTAGTGTGTTTGACTCGATTGAGCTTGTTATTTTACATGATATTTTTTTTTCATGTTTCTTCATTGATGTACCATGCTATGTTCCTTAGTTTACTTCATGTTATTTTGTTCCAGTAACAATCTAACAAAACAATTGGCCTATGACTTGCTTGTTGGAAAGAAGCCCCCCTATTAAGCATAGTGTATTTTTTCTACCCCTACGTCGAATGCACTACAACAGGAATGGTGACTCCACTTCATTCTTTATTTTAAGCTAAGTGGTTGTTGTTGCAGGTGCTCTCTCCTGCCCAAACTTGCTGCAAGATCACTCCTGCTTCCTCTCAACACTTTACAGTCACCCTCAATGAGAATTTTGGCTCAGAGAAGGAAGAGTTTTTCAGTCACTGTAATCTGCATGCGTTCAACCCAGAAAGATGAACAAACCTCACGCTGTCTAAAAATAAACTGCGCGGTAGGAAGAGAGTTCATTTTTCATTGTTTTTTCTCAATTTTTTGCAGTTGTAAGGTCTTGGAAACCCATAAGAAATTTTCCACCATTGTGCTATGTTATTTCATGACCAGTTAGGACACTTTTTGTTGAATTTTAGATTATCAAATAGTTGGTTTTAATTTTAGTTTTTTATGATTGCAAATTGCACATATTTTAAGTAGGGAAAATTAAGTGGCCTCCAATCCAAAAAATTTATATGAACAAAATATTTGCTGGTAAAATATGCCAAACACATAGAATAATTATTGAAAACGTAAGTGGTCCATACATCCACACATATTTAGCTAATTTCTTGTTTTTCAATTTTTTGCATTAGTTTAGTTCAATTTTTTGCATTAGGATTCGAGACTAGGACCAAAATATCGAAAAGAAGGCAAGTAATATATTCCAACCTTGCACCTCTCGGTGAACCTGAGTATGCATATGAAAGATTTATTAAGATAATTTTCCATCTCCCTATAGCACAAAACTTCGTCTAACTAGGCAAGGTGTAAGCGGCCCATCATTTGCACATTGTTTATTTCTTGCAAGGAAAAATCACACACAGCGTAATTAGAGAAGGATTTTAAAGGATCACCACATATCCATATCTCATAACACTTGTGATTTTATGTTCTAAATCACACATGAAGCATCGGTAAGAATTGGACCAAAAGACACCCAGTGTGTTGGGACCTTTGTCCTCTTCTTAAATTCACTTCACCAAGGCACACCTCAAGAAAACTAAGATTCTCTAAAATTAACCACTAATTGAACTCACTAAATTCTGCCCATAGGGGCCACAAAAAAAATTATAGTTCAGGTTAGGACCATTGGCTTGAGGGGTCCTCACACAGGTTCAGAATTAGCATGCAACCAACAAAACCTTCTTACTACTGGACCTTTCAGCAATGATCTACTTGCGCAGACCATAGTCTCACTCAAAGTAGTATGGCTGGATGTTGGAACCAGGTTTCCACACCCTGAGAGAGAATTAAATGAAGTGGGTGTCATTTTTTCTATCTTATAAACTAGAATATCATGTGTACCAGAAACTCTAGGTCAACTAACACAGGTTAACCCTATGCACCTGCATAAACAGTAGATCTGAAGTACCTTTAACTGCTCTAACAGATCTATGCAATGTAATATTCAGCCTTTAAAGTAACATATCTATCCAAATATCTTACGCATCAATAGTATAATGATAACAGATCCCAATTAATGATAACATAAATCATACATAGAAATTAGAATTAATACACATAAGCGAATCGAAGATGCACTAAGTACATAGAATTTGGAAAACATTTCTTTATTAATCAGTCTTCATAGAAACCCTTACAATTCACCAGATCTACCCACAGAAATAGCTATCAGGCTCTGCACATAGCCGGATTAGGTTCTCCATGCACACATCCAGCAAGATCCTTTCAGACACAGATGCTTACAATAGATTCAACTTCTCAAATATGTCATTAATCTCTCATAATTTATCTATTCTTATCTATCTGTTTCGATCTATACTTCTATTTATACCTTCACTTACGCTCATACTATGGTCCTTAAACCGTCGTTTGAGTCCCCTATTTTACCCATTTTCCGATTACAACTCATGAAAGGACTTTGAACCACACCAGAGCCCCTTGACTCTTATTTTTGTAGCGCGCATGACTCAAAACTAAAAAAAATATTAGATTTGTCCTAAAATTGTGTTCCTAAGGGACCCTACTCTAATAGTCCCCCAACATAATCTTGTGACTCGTTCCAAGTCATAGAGGAGGTGGGGTCTTCCTCTTGGTCTTCACCTCTTCAATAGATGCAATGAAGGGCACAAGGACATTTGCGCTCTGAACAACAGCACTCTGATCCTAATCCACCAAATTTTGCGATGTAGGTCATTCCGCTGTGAGACTGATGCTCCGATGCGTCTACCCCAGGGTCTTCATGGCAGATTCTAGGTCCTGAGATAATTTTGTGGCCTCGTCATCCCATGGCTTCATATGGGTGTTGATGATATGCTTCTTACAGCGTAGATCTTCAATTTTTTACGTGTAGCACTTAGCTTGTCTACAAGAGAGCCATTCTCTGAGCAGGAAAAAGTGTTGGCAGCGCCTCCTGAAGCTCATCAAAAGTTTGTTCCCTTCCGCGTAGATATTATGATATCTTTTGGATGAGGGTGTCTGTATGCACAGAAGTCCACAATCCCATGGTAGTATCCAAGAGTTATGATCCCTTTTCAATTGTTGCTGCAATTCTGGATGAAGCCTCCTTTACCAGGGCAACACGTTGGGCTCACACTTTGGGTGGAGTCTCTGGCTGGAGCATGGCTTGTAACTCCGCAATATGCTGCTCAAAATCTTCCTTAACCACTTGGACTTATGAGCAGGAGGCCTTCAAGGTGGCCACCAATCCTTCAACTTTGTCCTGAGGCATGTAAATGCTACACCTAAAACCGGCTACCTTGACATTTCGCCGATCGTATGAGCTTATTATCACTCATACTTCCTCCTTTTGCAAGTCCAATATACCAGCTCCTCATATCAAGCTTCAAAATCAGAGAAAAATCCCTGAAATCCCCTAAGAATTGGTATCGCACTTTCTCTATGCATTCCATGTGGTCCCGCACCTAAATCTCAGCCTGCCTGCGGAACCATGCCGCACGTTCTTTGTGTAATGGGTGCGGACCTCTGTAAAACATAAAAAGGCGAGAAAATGAAGATAAAAAGTGAATTCCAGGTGAATTCTAGAAGGTTCTAGACGGGAATTTTCGGGAATGGATACGCTTTGAAGAGGTTCATGCATCCCTCACTTGATGGAGCTAACCCCTTGATGTAAGGAGCTTATCCCTTTGAAGGAGGAATCTATCCCTTCATATTTGGAACTAGAAACCTCCTCTTTTCCACTATAAAAAGAGGCCTTGGGTAGCCTCAAAGGGAGTTCAAGCTTATGAGATTTGAAGTTAAATGCTGTTGAGATTTAGACTTAAGTAACTAAGACCTTCTGTGAGGTTAAATCACTCATCTCCATTTGTCTTAGTTCAAAGAGTGAAATGCTTGTCAGAGTAAAGGAGATTCCTGCTTCGGACCCCGGGAGGACCTGCACAACATCAAGGCACAGGTTGTAAAGGTTTTCTATCTTTAAAGTTAATACAAATATACTCATTTCTCTCATTAAACCGTCAATTTGTGGTTTATTTCATAAATTCCTTGATCATTATGATAAGTATGATTTATGACAATGTATATACAGGTGCTGCTTAATCTTTTTGCTTGTTTGTGATTGTAGATATACGACGGACGTTCTTTCAGTGCACGGGAAGGACTTCAACAAAATCAAGTAAGCAAGCAAGCGTTGGACATAAGGTAGGCCTCACACCCGTATAGTGTTTTTATAAATCTTATATGCTTAGAGAGAGATTAGTATAATTGGATGTTTGTTGCTAGTTACCTTTTGTACTAGAGAGATCGGTCTTGTCCGCAAGACGGATTAATCTACACAACAAAATGGCGACCATACTGGGGAAGAACTTGTTTGTTCTTGGTTATCTTTGATTTTTGACTTGAGAAAACGTTTTTTCTGGTTTTTGATTGATTCACATCTGTCTGGGTGTTTTAAATTTTTTCTGTTTTTGAAAGTTTAGAAGTGTTTGAATTTTTTCTATAATTTTTGCTAGGACCGCACTCTGCATAACTGTGACAGTGCGGGCAGTTTTGCACGTTCTTTATAGAATACAGTGCGGGACCGCACCTGTCAACACTGCTTACATGCGGACCCTGTAAAAATTTTGGAAAATTTCTAGGTTTCTTTTTCTGGTTAATTTTTAGATCTTTGGTTTCTGCCCAGACTGGTTATTGTGTCTATCAAGAATTCATTGTGTATGAACTCCAACAGTGTTAGTGTTTTGAATTATTTTCTAGGAGATTTTGCCGATTGGATTATTTTTCCTGTTTGGTCTTTGTAGTGATTCAAACTTTTGACAATTTGCAGTATCTCAGATTACATTGATCTCTTTTTGTCTTTTGAATCCGACCTGATTTTGGAAACATCCTATGTTGAGAAATTAAGCCTTTTGATTTCTTTGCAAATCTTCGAAAGAACTTGCTTTAAAGTTTTGAATTTCATTTATTCTTTGAGTGTTTTGAAAAAACATATTTTGAGTGTTTTTTGATCTGTTTGATAGATTCTTAGTTTGCTGAACAACTAAGAGAAACATTCATAAAAAAAAAACTCTAAAAAGCTTCTACTCAATTTAGATTAGTTTTCAAAATTAGTTTTCATAGTTTTGAATAGTTTTAATTTTTGTAGATTTCTTTCGAAATAGAATTGTTTTGTAGCTTCTTGTTTGGAAAAGAAAATAGTTTTTCTTGTGAGCTTTGATAGTTTATTGAAAAGACAAAATGTTTCTTTCAATTAGTTTTCATGTTTGAAGAAGGAATTTGAAAGTTGCATTCTCTAACTCTTCTTTAGATAGAAAATTCATTGAAAGAAAAAGAATTGAATATCATCATAGGTGCATTTTAGTGTTTTTGGAAGTCGAGTCTTCACATCATACAAAGTTTCATTTCCGCGCCCATTGACTTAAGAAACAGCTCTTAAAAGTAACGCTTAAATAAAATTCATCTAGTAATATTTTTATTTCTAGGGCTCTCATCACCAACATAGCTTAGGCTAGTATCTTGGAGTAGGGAGTAATTAACTCTCCAAGATAGATAAAACAAACAAGTAGATTTATCTTGCGGTAGGAAGAATTCCAGTTGTTGCATGTATGCTCTGGGAAGCTCCTCTTAAAGGAGTTAAGCACGAGATCATATATGAACCAGTGGGGTAATCAATCCTTCCTCATTGGGAACGATAGAAGATATACACGTATTAAAAACGGTAAACCTCGGATAGACCATTGTCGAGGAGCCAGGGGTCACTTGTCGGTAAACCTTGGATTTTGTTCAAGGAGCCTTCAAGGGGATTGAGCTTTGTTACTTTGCCCTTGCGTGTGTATCGGATCGTAGACTGTTCCCCCAGGTATATTTGTTTCAGTTGGTAACCTTAGAGACCATAATCTTTAGGATTATTTCCTAAGGTGACGGTGGAGGGAAGATCCCACTGTACCTGGAACAGACGTCGACTAGACTCACTTGGACTCTCTGGGGGGTTCTCTTCACTCGAGATGGTTATGTGAAGAAACTTGTGCCAGTCCGTTTCATTAAGCAGGTTGTCAGGGTAACTGTTCCAACCGCCCTTTTCGTGTTAAAACTCTACTAAGTTGGATTTCATCACCAACTAGTGATTTTAGTACGGAAAGTTACTTGTTTGTGTGTGGTTTGAACTCTTAGATTTTTTAAGCGAGTGATTCAATTGTTTGTTTCTTAGAGACTTTAGGTGTTTTCATTGCAATTTTTCTTTGTTTGCGTGTGATTAGATAATTTTTCATCGTGGCGGAATTGCCGAGACAATCCCGGAGAATACAAGGGAAACCCCCTGAATTTACACCAGGTCATCTTGAAGGGCTTCGAGCTCTGGTACCACACAGTAGTCGTAGACTTAGATCAACAGAAGCTGAAAGCTCTGCTATTGTGATACATCCTGATCATCAAATTCCTACAACAGAATATATTCAAGAACCGATTTCAGTTTCTGAAGTCACTGAAAATATTTCTCCTACCGGAGAATTATCTGACGAACCTGAAATCTCTGAGCCTGAAACTGAATCTTCTGTGTTAGAAACATCTTCAGGATTTATCTCACCAACTTCTAGCGATCCAGGTTCACCAAGGGTTAGAAATATCATTACTGAAAATCTTCCTTCTGGACTAATTTCTATAGAAGAACTTACTAATCCAGACGAAGACATATCTCTTCCCAACTCCCCTCAATTGTTAAATCTTAGGGAGCGTGAATCTATTTTCTACAGCCCTATTCGAACTAATCCCTGGTATCTTTCTTTAACTGATTTTTTAGAGAATCCGGGTCTTTCTTTTTATCCACCTCGAGTTCCATTTCATCCTACACCCAGAGGTTATTATCCGTCATCTATTATGGCTGGAGAGTCATCCATGTTTTCGCAAACGCCTGAATCTTTTTTACATGGTGGTCCTTCTGTTCCTGCGGGATATCAGTCATTGTCTGGTACTTTCTCAGGAGCAACTCCTCAACCTATAGAAAATGTGTTATCATCTGGTCTAGATGGACTTAAAATTGAAACGTCGAACGCAGAGCAAGTTTATATGATGTCTGGTAACATTCCTAATCCTCAAGCTCAAGGCAGTCAGTTTCCTTCTGGGGGTCAACCTCAGGGAACTCAGTTACCGCCTGGGGGGCAGCCTCAGGGTAGTCAATTACCGCCTGGGGGGCAACCTCAAGGTAGTCAGTTACCACCCGGGGCACAACCTCAAGGTAGCTTTTTCCCAGGACAAACTGTGGATCCATATTATTTTGGGGGCAACCCCAAGGACAGTACATACCTCAGGGTTACCAACCTCAAGGACAGTACATTCCTCAAGGTCAACCCCAAACTCAATATGCTCCTCAGGGTCCTCAACAACCCCAACTTCAGTACGTGCCTCAAGGTTATCAACCTCAAGGGCAGTATCCAATGCAAGGTTACCAACAGCCTTCTGGTCAACCATTTGTTCAAGGAGCCGGAACTTTACCTTATTATCAACCCTACGTTCAACCAGGTTTTGGTCCTTACGTTCAACCTTCTACGGGACAATACCCCGGAATGATGGTGTGGGATCCGTCCCAATATCAATAGCCTTTGCAGCCTAATGTGCAGTTACCTTATCAACCTGGTCAGCCATTGGTTTCTGGTTCAACTCAGCAACCTGGTCAGCCAGCTATTCAAACTCCTGCACCTAGTTCAGTTCAGCAGGCTGGGCCTAGTACACCTCAGACTCCGCCCCAAACTGCTGCAACTCCTGCAACGTCTGTTCAACCTGTTACACCTATTTCTGGAGTGTCTGTAGCCCCGAGTTCGGCTATCCCTGTATCCGGGCAAATCCCTCAAGTCTCTGTACCTCAGTCAGTATCCTCAGTTCAGACTACAGTGCAGATGCCTGCAGGACAAGCCGGTACAAGTACAGTTGTTACGAGTCAACCTCAATTTACTTATCAACCGTACCAAGGACAGCCGCAATACGGTCCCTATGTTCAGAATCCAAGCTATCAACCATACCCTGGTTATACTTATCAACAACCTCAGTATGGTCCGATTCATCCCGGTTATCCAGGAGGTTATACAATACCCAATGCTAATCCGATTCCTAGTTATCCTGGGTATCCGCCTCCTGGATCTGCTTTGGCTTCTCAAGGTTTTCGTGACCCTAACCGTCAGTTACCGTTCATCGCAACTTTGGATTTACCAGATTTGACGCGCCTTACTAATGATCCTATTTTCTATTATCAGAATTGGCCGTCAATGCCTCATAAGTTGCCCAGTGATATACCGAAATTTGAAGGTAAGTCAGGAGAGGATCCATCAAATCATGTGATGACTTATCACCTTTGGTGTGCATCTAATTCGATTATTGATGATTCGATTCGCTTACGTCTTTTCCAGAGGACACTCATAGGTCTTGCAACCAAATGGTACATTGAGTTGCCACGAGGCTCGTTTCATAATTTCAGTCAGTTAGCAACGTCTTTCTTAACTCATTTCCAGTTGCCTGTCAGATACGACAATGGCACAGAATTATTAACTTCACTAAAGCAATCTACGTCCACGTATATTTCCGATCATATTCATGAGTGGCGACGTAGACGACGTTTAGTAAAGGTTTATATTCCGGATCAAATTTTGGCAGAATGGTTTGTGAAATCATTATTGCCTAAGATCACTGAAGATGTAGCCAAGGCTGGTGTTGTTACTGAAGAGCAAGTAATTGCTCAGGCTCAGTACCTTGACCTCGTTTATACGCAGTCAGGTACTTTACATGAAAAAATTCCCGATTTACCCAAACAAGGTCAAATAGTTGCTGCTCCTTCAGGGTCTCATGCCGCTGACGGTATGATTGGTACAGTTAGTTCTAAAAGTAAGAAGAAATCCTCAAAGAATTCTTCTCCAATTATAACTTTACCTAATTCCCCGAAAGGAGAATCCTCTCAAGAAGTTTCTGCCGATATTCATGTCGTTGAAACATCTACGGCAAAATCAAAATCCGGTAGTAAAAAGAAGGGGAGGAACAAAAACAAGAAAAATTCGAAGGAAAAAACAGATAAAGAAGAATCCAATGACGAGAAACGTAAACCTCGCTATCCTTGCTTCATTTGTGAACAAGATCACTTCACAAAAGAATGTCCATATCGAGAGGAGGTTACGAAACTCGTTAAAGGATCGCAACAACCTGCTGTCTTGAAGGATCCTTTTCCAGTTCAAGATAGTAAGATGATTGGTTCTTCCTCGACCACTTTAGAAGAGCCTATTATGATGATGTCTCATATAAGGGTTGCGACGCGATCACAAGATTACGGTTCTAAGAATCCCGTTGATGGCAAAGAAGGAGAGTCTTCCAATGCCAACGCATCAAATACAACTCCTCCTGTTTCCGGTCCGCTACAGATCGAGAAACAAAATCCGGACTTGATAATCAAGCCGCCTGCTAAAGGTGTTCTTCGTAAATCAGCTTTCAATCCACATGCGAGAGCTGCTCAGAATTACAACATTGTTGAAGATTTAGCTGTTTCTCCTTCAGCAATGTCGGCTTTGGAAGTGTTGCAATCGTGTCCAGCACAGCGTAAATTATTATTGTCTGCCATAGGAGCTGTTGATGTTCAGGATTCTAACCTTATAATCTTCGATTTAGAAACTAGTACACCGCGTCTTCCTCACCAAATGGCTTTCCAGATTCCAGTGTTAGTAAAAAAAAGACCTATTTTTCGGACTGTGATTGATGAGGGAGCTTCAACGTGTATTATGTCGCTTCAGTGTTGGAAATCTCTTGGTTCTCCTACACTTAACCAATCTCCGACGATTCTAAAAGCTTTTGATGGTCGAGGTTTTCAACCTTATGGTATTTTGCAGGATTTACCCATAGGGGTTGAAGGGAAAATCGTTAATCTAGATGTGGAGGTGGTTGATGCCCCTTTAGATTACAACCTTCTTCTGGGTCGTAGTTGGTCTTATGCTATGACTGCTGTTGTCTCTTCGGTCTTTCAACTTATAAAATTTCCATATCAAGGAAGGATCGTGACAATAGATCAGTTAACTTATTTTTCGTCAGACCCAGCCTCTACAGAAACAATCCAGCATGTTGGTAAAACGGCTATCCCTTATAAGGATGTTGGAGTAGGTTTGGTTAAAGATTCTGGTTTGTTAGGAACTTTTTCCTTTCCTCCTCCTAACGTATCGTCTTCTACTGCAACTATTCATATGATTTCGTCAGACACAGTTATGTTTGATGATCCTTGGATTATTCCTTCAGAATCCGAGATAGATTCATTTGATGGCGCGATGCCTTTGAGTCCATTTGAAATTGCGTACCAGACTCTACAGTCTTTTTCCAACCCCTCTTCAACCGAAATCGATCCAATGAATGGGATCCAAGAGGAATCGCTTTCTATTTCTAGTTCAGGTGCAACGACATTTCCTGAAATTGTTCATACAGATGAGCAAATTCGTGATTTTTTGTCTGTTGATGATTTACCATGGGAAGATCTCCATCACCGGTCTTCATTCTTACCTGAATTAGATCATTTTGAAAATGATTTCGCTTCAATTTTTACTGCTGAATATGCCAAGGAACCTCAGAATCCATTGCAAAATTTTGATTCTGAGTTAAATTTGGAAAATATATCTAAAACGGTTCCAATTGACATTTCAGTAAAACCAGGAATTATTGAAAACATTCATATAGGTGCTTGTTGTTCAAATAAAGAAATTCAAATTTATAAAGCCCTATTTCAAGAATTCCGTGACGTGTTTGCCTGGTCTTATGAAGAAATGCCAGGAATTGATCCATCGATCGTGGTTCATGAAATTAAGACTTACCCGGATGCTAAACCTGTTCGTCAACGATTACATCAAATACATCCTAGAAAAGCTGCTGCTATAAAAACTGAAGTTGAAAAATTACTTCGAGCAGGATTCATTTATCCAATTCCCTTAACGGATTGGGTATCGAATATTGTTCCTGTCACTAAAAAACAAGGAACGATAAGAGTATGTATCGATTATAGGGATATTAATCGAGCGTGTCCAAAAGATAATTATCCAACTCCCTATATCGATCAGATAATTGACGATTGTGCTAGCAGTGAATTGTTTTCCTTCATGGATGGCTTTTCAGGCTACAATCAAATAAACATACTCCCTGCAGATCAACCTAAAACAACTTTCATTTGTCCGTGGGGAACGTTTGCCTATTGTAAACTACCTTTTGGACTTAAGAACGCTGGAGCAACTTTTCAACGGGCTATGTCTTATGCGTTTCATGACATTAAGCACATTGTTCAACCATATCTTGATGATTTACCTGCTCATTCATTACGTAGGGCCGATCATCCCACTCACTTACGAGCAATTTTTATGAGATGTCGGCATTATCGGATAAGGTTGAATCCGCATAAATGTGTTTTCTGCGTAGAATCGGGTCGTTTACTGGGATTTGTTGTTTCGAAATCAGGCATTCGTGTCGATCCTTCGAAGGTTGAAGCTATTGTTAAATTGCCTCCTCCTTCGACATTACGCCAACTCCAAAGTTTGCAGGGGAAAGCAAACTTTTTACGTAGATTTATTCCGAACTATGCCGAGCTTGCAAAGGGTTTTACCCGGTTGTTGAAACAGGACATTCCGTTCTTTTGGGATGAGGTCGCTGATCGATCTTTTAATGCACTTAAACACGCGTTGACCCATGCACCGTTATTGCATCCTCCCAACTACAACCAAGATTACATTCTGTATCTCGCTGCTTCTCATTCCACTATTGGGATGGTATTAGTTCAGGAAGATGAATCTCACAACGAACATGTGATTTATTATCTTAGTCGAAATTTGAATCCGACTGAAATCAAATACACACATGTGGAGAAATTGGCCTTGGCATCTGTTCAAGCTGTCCAACGTTTTCGACATTACATATTGTTACGTAAAACCACAGTAATTTCTGATTGCAACCCTATGATGTATATTTTGACCAGACAATTGCTAGGGGGCAAGTATTCTAAATGGATAGTTATCCTACAAGAATTTGACTTGGAATTTGAGAAATCCAAGGCAAAGAAGTCTTTGGTTTTTGCGGAACTAATGTGTGATTTCCCCTCTACTGATATTGAAACAGTGGCAGAAGAGTCCATTGTGGACGAATCTTTGTTTCTTATCAGTACGCTTGATCCATGGTATGGAGATATTATTGTGTATCTCCAAACCCAATCTTTTCGGCCCAACATTTCACGAACTCAACGACGGAAAATACGTTTCCAATCCCAACAATATAATATCATTGGTGATACTCTTTATCGACGTGGAGCGGATTCAGTTTTTCGACGTTGTCTAACTCATGAAGAGGCTGAGAAGGTGCTAAATGACTGTCATTCTGGAGCATGTGGCGGTCATATGTCTGGGTATGCCACTGCCCAAAAGATATTGCGTGCAGGTTATTTCTGGCCAACGTTATTTAAAGATTGCATTTATGCGGTTCGGAAATGCCACAACTGTCAAATTTTTGATAGAAAAATGCGCGCGCCACCTGCTCCTCTTCACCCTACAATTGCTGTTGGTCCTTTCGCAAAATGGGGTATCGATTTTATTACATGTAACCCTCACTCGGCCGGGGGGCATGCCTATATTATTCTCGCAGTAGATTATTTTACGAAATGGGCCGAGGCGATGCCTACATATTCAGCTGACGGCAAGACTACTGCAACATTCGTATTCAATCATATAATTGCTAGGTTTGGTGTTCCTCAAGCTATTATTACAGATCATGGAAGTCATTTTCGGAACATCATGATGACTGAACTAACAGAACAACTTGGCCTACGCCACGATAGTTCCACTCCATACTATCCACAAGCAAATGGTCTCGTTGAAGCCATTAATAAAGTTTTAGTCACCATGATTAAACGAATCATTGGTATTCACAAAACGAATTGGCATTCCATGTTATTTTCAGCGCTTTGGGCATATCGAACCTCAGTCAAAACATCAACGGGTTTCACTCCTTTTCAACTAGTTTACGGTTTAGAAGCTGTGCTACCAATTGAATGCGAAATACCGTCACTAAAATTAGCCATAGAATTACTTCCAACTACGTCTGAAGAGGAAAAACGTTTCTTGTACTTGGCCCAATTAGATGAGAATCGACGAAGTGCTGCAATAGCAAACGAGGCTCATGTTAAAAGGATAAAAGCTCAGCATGATAGAAATGTGACCCCTCGAAATTTTTCAGAAGGAGACCTAGTTTTACTTTATGATCAAGCTAACGATAAGCTAGGAGCTGGAAAATTCGTGCCTATGTGGCATGGTCCTTACATTGTGAAACGAAAGTTAGCAAAAGGGGCCTATGAGTTAGTAGATTTTGACGGTGTCCCTTTGGATAAACCCAGAAATGGGCTTTATCTAAAGAGATATTATGCTTAAACGAGGTGTGGAGATTTTTGTTAGTTTAGTTTTTCTTTACTGCTGGTGTGTTTTAGATTAGAAAAGTGTGCCTAGTTTAGAAGTGTGTTTTTGTCACTATGACTGCTTATCTGAGTTTTACTCTTGATATTGCAGATGTCGACGTCTCTTCAAACCTACATTGGTTTTGCCGATGGTGCTTGTCGTAGTACACGGAACATTTCTTCCGCAGCTTGGGTTATCTATTCACCCTCTGACGAGTTAGTATCCATGCATGGGGTAAGCCTTGGTCAAACAACAAATAACATTGCCGAGTATAGTGCATTGATTGAGTTATTATCTGAGTCCATATCATTTGGAATTCGGAGTTTGATTGTAAGGTTGGATTCTGAACTTGTTGTATTACAGCTTAACAGGGTTTATACCATTAGAAATCCGGTGTTATTACGATTATTTTTGAGAGTTCGTCTCTTGGAACGTGAGTTTGATTATATTGAATATCAGCATATTCCAAGACATTTAAATACATTAGCAGATTCAATTGCTTCTAGTATGATAAATAGACATTTGCAATAATTAAAAGCAGTAAAACAATCAACATTCACATATGTACACAGATAGCCGTCAAAATAGTGATATATATCATAGGAGTGTGTTCAAAAAATATACATCGTCTTCGATCATAGGTTGGAAACACCTTATGATCGGAAAAAATGATAATACAAAAGTACAAAAATGAGTCTACACGATCATCCCATCACTGATGATGATCTCGATAGGAAACAACTGCTCGGGCCACCCTACATAGGAACCTCCTGAAAGGTCCTGGGACTCCAATCACATATCTTTGAAGCCTGAGAGGGATGTCATCTATGCTCGTCTCTGGTATATCTAGAGTCAAGCGCTCTAGATGATGCTCCAAATCAGTCAAAATCTCTACTGATTGGCCTGCTGGGGCTGGTGCGGGCGCAGCTGGTTGTCTCCTCTCGAAAGGTTGGAGATGAGCTGGTCGTTGTGGACCCACATCTGTATTTAAGAAACTTTTGGTTATTAGTTTTCTAAGACGATAAAAACAAAAAAAAATTAGAACTTAGTAAACGTTGAAAAATGTTTTACCTGAATCATCCCATTGTTCCCCTGCAGGGAGAGACATCTCTCTGTCGCCGCGGAAATCCATCCCGGCATACGGAAAATCTTCTATCATGAAAACTTGGCGATCCAGCCAATGAAAATATGAAACAGGGAATCGTACAATCTCAGTGCCCTCAATAGCATGACGGGCCATCAGCGCGGACCAGCGAACCATTCTCGGTTCTCGAGGTCGACCGGCATCAACTGCAATACTCTGTGGAGCTAATTGAGGAATCCTCTCCAAAGCAAAAGAAACGACGATGGAACCATATCCAAAGTTATTTAGTTTCCCGATTTTTGCTCTGGTAAGTTGGCCTTTTATATTGGCCAACACAGCTTCGCACCAGTTGAAGATGGTGCCGCGAAAACAATCCACAGCAATGCGCATTTGGGAACCAGTAGCTACATGAAGCGCGGCGCTCCCACATAGTTTGGTAACAGTGAATGCTATAACTTTCAGTTCAGGACGGATGATATGTTTTATGTCAATCCGTTTGTCCCGAGGATTTGCCTGATCATTGCAAAATTCGAGTTGAAGACTAGCGACAGTCTGGCCACCTGGCCTAGTCCCAAACAAGGATACATGTTCGCTCCTCTTGGACAAACCAGTCAAAAAATATATATCCTCCAGCTCAATTTCGAGCCGGTGGCCACCAATAAAGAAACACTGGTCCTCCACATGCCATCTGCCTACCAACCATGTTAAGAGTTCCACTTGTGCCCTCATGCCAGAGATGGCCCAGAATTTGTATAAGCAGCATGTTTTTAATGCCCTTTGTGTGGGAAAATGAAGTATTGCAGCTTCATCCACTTCCTCATGCTCCCTTTCTCGCCAAATAAGCATCTTGTTAATCCTGCAACACAAAATAAGGCAAGTTAGAATGATTTCATTTGAGAAATTTTGGCAGAAATTTGAGAAAACCGTGCTTTAAATTTAACCGCGCGGGTACCGCACCCGTTCTTTGTAAACAGAGCGTAGCTCCGCACGCGAGATGTGTGCCGGGTGCGGTACCCTCGATTTTTTCCCGTTCAGAAAAAATCGGGGTCCGCAGGTAACCTGTGTCCCGCCTGCGGACCCCGCGGGCGCATTTTTGAACCAATTTTTGCCCTAAAAAATCAAACTAAAGCCTAAAAATGAATTTTAAACGGATGAAAAACAAGATAAGGAGGTCGTGGATTACCTGGGGCTGACGATTTTCGATTCCAATGGTTGAATTTTCCAGAATCTTCACGGGAACTTTTTATCCAAAAGCTTTTTACTTTTCACTCTGCAACTGAACGGTAAAAATGAAATAGAAAAAGTCCTTTTTATAAGTTTTTTCGAATGAATGAATTTTTAATTTGTTTATTTTTCACTTTAAAAGGGATATTTTTGAAAGCATTTTTACTTATTTTAAACAGGTATGTGTAATGTTTTGAGTTTTTGTGCAGAAACAGGATTTTTCAGGTGAAATGATCGTTTTTCAACAAAGAGCATACTTTTATCACTTTTTCAGACTCTTTCAAAAATTTTACGAAAAAGCGAAACCTTGGAGTCCTCTTTAAGCCCTTTTCAGACTCTCTAAATATGAAAAGATTGCCGAGTACTTGACTATTCAAACTCGTTAAAGTAAATGAACAATCGTCCCTTCAGTATAAGTTTACCCCTTTTACGGACTGAAATGGACTATTTACGAAAAAGGTATACGTTGACTAAATACGGTCAACAGAGTTCTCTCCCGCATTATTTTATCCTTTTTCGGGCTCGAGAGACTAAATTTACGAAAAAGAACATCCATGGAGTTTTCTTAAGTTTTTCTTCTGACTCCCTAAAACTGAAAAACACCGAGTTTCTCCTATACTGGACTCGTTAAAATTTAACAGTAAAGGACCTGTTTAATTTTCAACAGGAACGAACCACTCCTTCTTAGGGTTCGAATTTTTAAACTAAGATGGACTCATCCGAAGGATGAGCTTATAACCAAGCAAATGTTATCCTCCTCAAGCTTGTCAAAAATAAAGAGGTACTTACCAGAAATGGTGGGGGAAAAGAGAGAAAAATGGGTGTGTTTGTTGTATTTTAAAAATTGTTCGAAAACTCAGTCGACCACTCTTGGACACGACACTTATTTTCACCTGGGTTGGGAAATCCTTTGCCTAACAGTTAATCAAACCACATTGAAAATTTTCAGCCGGTTTCTGGGTATTAGCTTTGGGTCAATTGTCACCAAGCCATCTGCAGTGTCGTTATGTGTCCAAGAGAACAGTTCAAATAAAACCATTCATCTGCAAAATATCTGTCATCCATCTTTGACCATCCCTGAGTCAGTCCTTGCCAATATATTTTCAAAACTTGATCTATGATTTCGTGTTGTGGGTTTACCTACGACAGATCACTTTCTATCGACATCAGCACACTATCTAGGAAGTTGATCCAGAAATCGTCAGTACCTTGAAATCTGCATGCCTCAATGGCAGGTTTCTCGCTTTCGATGACAAGTTGCATCAATGACCTTCGATCGAATGACTCCGTGACATGTTCGACTTCAGCTCATTCATTCACATTTCATGGACTGTACTGAGTACTTTGAGAGCCATTGACATTACTGGTGGTTTCTCTCACACTTGTTAACAGTTCACATCATTGACTAAAAATCAAGTGGTTTCTACCATGTTCGACTTCGATACATTCATTCACATGGATAGAATCGTACTGGTTCGAGATGCGGAAATCAAGACCCTGGATCTAGTTTCCACCATCCAGGCTGCGAGGAATTTTGTTGTCATCTATACAGTAGACTATTGATAAACATATGGCTGCGTCCATACTGTGTCTACATATATTTGTACTATGATGTATTCAAAATCATTCCTGTATCAGAACGATTTCAGTTAGTTCATAGTTAGTTTTTATCTGAGTATGGGAATGCCTACCTCAGTGATGACATATACATGTATATATTTTGCATTGAATTTTTTTACAGGTTCCGACTGGGGTGTCCACAGGATGATCTTTGAAATGATAAAGTACTGCACTCTTCATATATGACAGACTACAGTTTCATCTATTCCAGACTTTGCACTTTAGGGGGCAATTTGTTACACTAAAAATTGTCACCTTGACATTCTGCTGACTGTATGAGCTCATTATTACTCATACTTCCTCCTTTTGCAAGTCCAATATACCAGCTCCTCATATCAAGCTTCAAAATCAGAGAAAAATCCCTTAAAAACCCCTAAGAATTGGTATCGCACTTTCTCTATGCATTCCCTGCGGTCCCGCACCTAAATCTCAGCCTGCATGCGGAACCATACCGCACGTTCTTTGTGTAATGGGTGCGGACCTCTGTAAAACATAAAAAGGTGAGAAAATGAAGATTAAAAAGTGAATTCCAGGTGAATTCTAGAAGATTCTAGACGGGAATTTTCGGAATGGATACGCTTTGAAGCTGGTTCATGCATCCCTCTCTTAATGGAGCTAACCCCTTGATGTAAGGAGCTTATCCCTTTGAAGGAGGATTCTATCCCTTCATATTTGGAACTAGAAACCTCCTCTCTTTCACTATAAAAAGAGGCCTTGGGTAGCCTCAAAGGGAGTTCAAGCTTATGAGATTTGAAGTTAAACGCTGTTGAGATTTAGACTTGAGTAACTTAAGACTTTCTATGAGGTTAAATCACTTATCCTCATTTGTCTTAGTTCAAAGAGTGCAATGCTTGTCAGAGTAAAGGAGATTCCTGCTTCGGACCCCGGGAGGACCTGCACAACATCAAGGCACAGGTTGTAAAGGTTTTCTATCTTTAAAGTTAATACAAATATACTCATTTCTCTCATTAAATTGTCAATTTGTGGTTTATTTCATAAATTCCTTGATCATTATGATAAGTATGATTTATGATAATGTCTATACAGGTGCTGCTTAATCTTTTTCCTTGTTTGTGATTGCAGATATACGAAGGACGTTCTTTCAGTGCACGGGAAGGACTTCAACAAAATCAAGTAAGCAAGCAAGCGTTGGACATAAGGTAGGCTTTTACACCCGTATAGTGTTTTTATAAATCTTATATGCTTAGAGAGAGATTAGTATAATTGGCTGTTTGTTGCTAGTTACCTTTTGTACTAGAGAGATCGGTCTTGTCCGCAAGACGGATTAATCTACACAACAATAAAGTGCAGGCAAGGATGGAAACCTTACGTAGGTCACCACAGAAGCGATAAATTAGACACTCTAATTCTACGTGTTTATCCACCACTGCTTGCTGGGTTGTTTGAGCCTACAGAGACTCTTTTGTGTGCACTGAAACTCTCTGCTCTAATTCTATGAGTTGATGGTGCATGCGTACCTCTCGACATTGTAGCTCATATTTGAAAATGGACTAGATCGCGTGCAACTTATTGTTGGGAAGCATGGACAGGTTGATACCCACCTTGGAGCAAATCTGCACCTATGCGCGCAAGTCGGGCTGCTACAAGGTGACTACAGCTCCACGAAATGGGAAAATCCGGCTATTGATGTCCTAATGACGATGATGATAATTTCACTAGCTGGATACAGCCTCGCTATGCTTGCTTGAATGTTTTTTGTCTTGAGATGAAGTGCCTGTAGATCAGTCTACATTGCATCCACCGCAACTTTATACTGCTCCTCTAGTGCAGCCCATCGATCTTCAGATGCATATGTGACCGCATATGAAATTTCATCCAGATCATCCTTCGGCAGGGTGACATCATCCTCGCTTCCTTTCTTAGATCATTTTCTCTTCTTGTGCGCATCCTTGGGAGTTTCATCTCCTCGCTTGGTACCTCTGGGGGACTCCTCTCCGACGCCATTCTTTCCATCTCCACCATCGATATGAACTTCAATCTCCACCTCAGGTTCATTCTCCACTTATATCTCGGTGTCCTTGTCACCTTATTTTCTAGCTTCTGTCTCTTTGGCAGCATATGTCGTCTCTTTTCCTGATGTTGAGGCTATGGTAGGCTTGGCAGAGCCTAGCCGGGTTTTTGATAATGATGGCCAAGTCGGAATGACCTGGTCAATTTCACCCTTTGTCACCATGTAGGGTAGGTTGTACCATACCCTATCCTTGCATTCGTGGATCTATACATTATGCATAGACACCTAGAAGTGTGCAATGGCCTTATAGTTTCCATATGCAGTTGGGGACAATCGAGGGTGCGAGTGGATTGCTGTAGCAACCATCCTTTGAATAAGACCAAAAATATCTTAGTTTCCATTATGCGCTTAGGTTCTGTATAATCCCACAAGTTGGCGTAGTGTGCCCCTTCAAACACACCAATCTCTACGTCCTAGAGGACTAAATTCTCTAGCGTTTCCCACGCAACTAGAGCAATGAGCAGGAGCAACCATGAATAGAAAAAATTATTACCCTCCTCCTGTGCCTCCTGCACATTTTTCAGGAATTCAGTGCACAATAATTAGGACCGGGTTGAAACTCATGCCCTTCTTTCATTTCCCTGCCATTGTGATGACATGCGCGAGGACCAGCTTAGGCCTACACTTGCGCATCATTTTGCAAGTTAGAACTAATGTCCCGAGGTGCACCTCTGGATCTGAAATATAGTGAACCAAGAAGCCCCTAGTATCACGTCCCACCTTATAGTCATTCTTCACCTTCACAATGAATTTCTACTCCTGGCTCTTTCCATAATTCTCCATAGGGTTAGGTCCCTTCTTTAGTAGGGCAGTGATCTGATGGATCAACGTGACATTGATTGGAATTCAATTTTTAATCCAGAGACAATCATCGTGCACCAATGCCAGCAGTTGGCACACACATGTATCCGTGCTGGGATACCTTCTAAAGTGAGGAATCCTCAACAAGTTGATAATTCTGGCATTTATCAACCCGCTCGCCCAGGGCATGGGCTCTACTTTTACCACTCCAACCTATAGAACGCGTTCGAGGTAGTACTCTGGCACCAATTCTGGGAAGGTCTTTTCATTGGCCATATCATAGTCATCAAATTTCAGAGAGGGGAGCTTCCCAAATATCTCCCACTCCAACGGGACCGCCTCAGGGATCAATGTCATCTATAGGTAGGTGTGCACCATATCCAAATCCTTCGGGGATTTTACAGTGGGTCTGCATGGCTTCACATACTTTGGGAGCCATGAGATGAGCGCAACCTCCTCGGTTACGGTCATAGGTCACTTTGTTGGATCCCCTGTAGGAGATCTGTCCTTTGGTACCTAGAGCGTGGATGTGATTCTCCTTGGGATGTACGGAAATTCAACGATGATCCCTTAGTCACCTTAGCCTTCCCCTTGGAAGGTTTTTATATGAATTCTTGGACCTCAGGGACAACTTCATGAACCTCTTCAGAGCCTTGCTCAGTATACATCGTAAACAACACATATATCTCTTAAAACTTCACACTCTCGGAAGTGGGGTTGGTTGCCATAATCCTTGGCTTGAATATAAACTCAGTATTTCTTACTTCAAACATGAGATTCTCACAGGTAGACATACAATTCACACTAATAATCTTATGGAACAATTCCCTCGAACATAAAAAGAGCAAAATGTGACCCGCTTCCTCTTTTTTATAGGCGATCCATGGTAAAAATGGTCAGAACTTCATTAATGGCACCTTATCCCCATAAAAAAGGTAAAAAATATCACAATATCTTATCATTCAAAAGCCACTCCATCCAACAGTAAAATCAACTTTTCACCCAAGGTTACTATTCCAATGGCTAGTTTTTCCCACCGTGCACAACCTTTCTGCTCGTGTGGCACCTGCCTGTGCATGCCCTCCATGCAGCATGCAGACAAGTGGATATATTTTATTCAGCCATATATTCATTTGGTAGGCATAGTTGTATCCCTATATGGCTTCAATCGACTTCCATTGACGTATCCTGGGAGACTCTCACCGCGCAATGTGGCCAAGCGCACCCCACCTCCATTAGTGATCTCCTTCATAATATATGGCCCCAACCAATGTTTTTTGAAATTCCCTCGGTGGCGTGCAAACTAACTATTGTACAATAAAACCAGATATTATTTTTTGAATGCCTTATTCTTAATGTGCCTATCATGCCAGGCCTTCTCGCACGCCTTCTAGACTTGCTGATGAAAGTTGGCAATAAATCGATCCTCCTCTAAGGCAACCAATTGTGACAGACATTCCTCCATGATGGCTGGTTCAACCATATTATTTATTCTTGCTCTGTGCAGGATCTAAATGATTTACTCCATTGGAATTATAGCTTCATGTTCATAAACCATCCTGAATTATGTTTTAACAGTCAACTTCTTGCAGGTGGTCTGATAAGCCCATAAGAGAGAAAGTATGTGCACGTCCCAATCATTCTAGTTGGCATTGTAGATCTCTGAAAGGGCATTCCCTAGGATCTTGTTAAAGGCTTATACTACACCATTTGCCTAAGGGTGATAGGGAGTAATCTTCTGGTGATGCAACTTGAAATCTTATGTCATAGCCTCAATAGTTTGGTTAACAAAGTGTGTACCCCGATCACGCATCAATATCTTTGGGCACCCAAATCTAGTCAAGATATCTAAAAAAACAAATTGTGCAGCAGTGTATGCAGTAAAATATTTTATGGGCTTAGATTTTACCCATCTGGTTACATAGTCTGTTGCAGTGTTCATGTAGCATGCACCGATATTTTTTCCAGGAGGATTAATAGGTCCAAAAAAATCTATGGCCCATTTATCAAAATCTTACAGGGCCATCTACGGCTACGATGGAATCTCATCTCTATGCGATGGCTTCCCTGTTCTTTGGCATGCATCACAATCTTGAAAAAAATCCTGTGCATTGTTGTGCAGTGGGGGCCACCATAATCTAGCAGGTAGAACCATTTGCGCAGTGGCTTTCCATGCATAGTGGCCTCCTGCCACTCCCCCATGAGTTTCAACCAAGATGTCTTGTCTTTCATGTTCTAAGACATACCTTCTTAAAACTTCATCCACACCCAACTTGTGTAGTTGACCAACAATCAATGTAAAGTCAGCTGTGCGCGAAACCAACTCCTTCTTTTGTTGCACTAAATATTCAGCAGGCACACTACTAGTAGTTAGAACATGAATGATATAAGAAAAGTGTTCATCGAACACTTTAATGGAAAAGAGATGCACATTAAGTAGTCCGTCCTCTAGACTGGTCGATTCTTCCCCATTCTTAATGTGTGATAAGTGATCAGGTCCAACATTCAATCTACCAGGCTTAACAATGATTTCAAAATCATATTTCGAATAGCAAGCTGGATCTACAAATCTTCCACCCAACACATGCTTCGTTGACTAGGAACTTCAAAACAGAGTGGTCGTTGAGCATCTTGAAGTTACCTCCAAGGAGATAATGCCTATATTTCTGGCTGTGAGGCCGAGATAATGCCTTAATTATTATGCTTACTTAGTTTGATTGTGTTGTCGAGGAAGTTGAGAGATTCTCTCAACTTCTCTCTCTAAAATTAGCATTAGTTTAGCTATATATATTTGATGTATCTTGGCAATATATATAGAGAAATAATTATTTGTGTGTGAATTCCTGGCTTCTCCAGCTTTTTAATTTGGTATCGCAGCTTACCTAGAGTGACTCGCTCTCTGAATTATGCATTCCCGTTGCTCGTAGTTCAGATCTGCATTGTTTGAGCAATGGTTGGAGTCCCGTTTGAGCAAGATGCTTATTCTAGGTAACGGCGGTTTCTCCACCCGGGACACATTAATATTAATGAAACGAAGGAGTGCAATGGTGCACATCAATAAGCCAGATCAGATCTGCATTGTTCAGATCTGCCATTGCAGCAACCTCGCGTCATAGCGAGCATCATCAAATCTCTGGACGGAGCTTTGGTCATTGTGTGTCATAAGGAAGACGGCATACGCTTTCAGCTCCATACATACGCTTTACTTCGCTGGAGTAGAGTCATTCGGTGGAATCAATCAATTGCTGGAGCTGGTGTTTGCCGATTTCTGCCGATTTCTGCCAGATCGGTTTGCCTCAAATAAATTTGCATTTTTTTATTCAGTTTAATTGCAACCTGTTTTAGATTTGCAGAGTTCTAAAATCAGCTTCTTTTATTTTTAACATGGAGCAGCCTATTGTATTAGAAAAGTTTAATGGCTTTAATTTCTACACTTTGAAGGTAAAAGTTCAGTTGCAAATGATGAGTAGAAATTTATGGAATATTGTAGAAGGCTCAGAAATAGCACCTACGGATGCTCAACAGTTAATTACATGGGAAAAAAGAGAGGAAAGAGCCAAGTCTATCCTTGGACTATCACTTGCAGATTCCCAGCTACATCTTATTGACTTAAAGAAATCTTCTGCAACAATATGGGAAGAAATGAATAAGGTATTTGGGGCAAAAGCTGTTAATGCAAAATTTTTCTTAAAGTTACAATTGTTTAAACTCCAAATGGATAGTGAGACATCATTGTCAACACACATAAATGAGTTAAGAGCTTTGATGAGACAGTTGTCAGAAATTAATTCTAAAGTAGATGATGATGATGCAAATGCAATCTTATTAAATAGCTTGTCTTCAAAATATGATAATGTCATATTTACTCTAAGTCAAATGCCACATCAATCACTTGATGAAATGATAGCAGCTCTTATGGCAGAAGAAAAGAGGACAGGTGGCCCAGAGGCTAGTTCACATAATGAACTTGCACTATATTCCAAAGGAAGGGTGAATAAAAGTAAGACTGAATGTTTCTATTGTCATAAATATGGACATACAACATTCAATTGCAAAATTTGGGCTCGAGATCTTTTGAATGGACAATTGAAAAAATCAGCCTATGCAACATTTTCGGACGATTCACCCGATGCAATATTTGAAGATTCTTCAAGTGAGGATGAACCTCCTGATCCATCTCTTAAACTTTTCTAAAGCATGTTTTGTGATTTGCAAGTGTGTGGAATATAGTGTGGAGTTTAAGCCTTATATTTATTGCTATGAGATTTGTGTAGAAGAGAACCAATTATTGAACAAATTAGCATTATTTAAATTAGTCGTTCTCTACGTTCTACAGGGATGAGAGAACAATTGGCTAATTTGATTGTGTGAATTTGTTATATGCTGATATTGTTGTGCTACGGGCCAAGAGCATCAGTTACAGGTTACAGTATGATGTGAAGCAGGTCAAGTTGTTAGATTAGCTCTTGAACACAATCAGTATTCAGACCATTTGCCTAGGCACTGATGGATAGCCGAAAGCGAAATATCCGACAGATGGTGATTGGTCCATAGGATGGTTCATCACTTGTCAGCTCTTATCGCGAAAGCCCCGACGAGCCGAGTTGTCAATACTATTGATCTTGCAAAGTTCATTATTGTTGGTCAGAAACAAATGTATTTTAAATGGGTTGAATGGTAGCTCGATAAATGGTGGAGAAAAGAGCGTTGTCTATGAGATCTCAAAGTGGGTACAAATGTTAATGAAGACCAGGGCAGACAAATGTTTGTATTAATTTAGTGTGTTCTCCATTTCTGTAATGTAGGCATTAAGGGGGGGTGTTGAGATAATGCCTCAATTATTATGCTTACTTAGTTTGGATTGGGTTGTTGAGGAAGTTGAGAGATTCTCTCAACTTCTCTCTCTAAGATTAGAATTAGTTCAACTATATATATTTGATGTATCTCTGATTATTGGAATATAGAAATTAATTATTTGTGTGTGAATCTCTCGGTCTCTCAAGTTTTTTTAATTCGCAGCATACAACATAGCCAAACCTTCCCTCTCTGTGGTCGAATAATTGCACTCTGCACTAGAGAGCTTTCTACTTGCAAAGGAAATGGCTGATCTATATCTCCTCCTCTTGGCTGCGCTAAGACAACTCCAAGTGAATTGTTGAATTCATCAACATGCACATGGAAGACCTTGGACCAATCATGGAATATTAAAATAGGCACAGTAACTATCGTTTCCTTGAGCAGCTCAAATATCCTTTGGTAGTCCTCATCCAAAAAAAAGGACACATATTTCTTCAGCAACGTTTCCATGGGTTTCGTGATCAGCGCGTAGCCTGAATGAATTTTCTATAATATCCCGTGTGTCTCGTAATTGAGCATAGTTTTTTTACATTGGAGTTAACCTCTAAATTGAAAATAACTGCAACCTTGGTTGGGTCTACCATCAAACATTTCTAACAAACAATATGCCCCAAAAAGATCCCAAAACGAACACAAAATATACACTTCCTCCAAGTTAAGAGAGATCTGATGCTTTCTGCAAGTGTCGATCATCATGCGCAGGTTGGAAACATGCTTCCTCAGCAGTCCAAACACAGTCCAATAATCAAAGTACACCTCCATAAACGTGTGCATGAACTCCTTGAATAGAGATACTACTATATGCAATAATATAGCAGGTGCATTTTTCAATCCAAAGGGCATGACTGTTTATTGGAAGGGTCCCCATTTTGTTTCAAAAGTGGTCTTACTTCAGTATTCTGGCGCAATCCTGATCTGATGATACCCTGGAAATCCATCATTGAAAGAGTATGCCTCTTTTCCTCCAACATTTTCCATTATCTCATTTGAAAATGGGGTAGGAAAGGGATCATGTACGCATGCATCATTTAGTTTGTGCAAGTCCACACAAATCCTTATTTCTCCCACAATATTCTTTTCTTGAACAACCATCAGGCTTACCCAATCAAACTCTTACATGAGCTCAATGATTCCTGCAACAACCATTTTCTCTAATTCTTACTTCACTTGCTACTTATATTTTGGATTCAACTGGTATGGTCACTTCTTGACATGCTTGACAGGGTGCACATCTGTTTTCAGAGTGATTTTCATAACTCCCAAGTCTCCTACAATTCCTTTTAGCTCAGAAAAATTTGTGGGAAATAGGTCCTTATATTCTATCAGCATCTTTGAAATATTTCCCATTGTGTCATTATCCCAATAATATCCTATTTTGGCCAACTTAGGTTTTTCCTCCATCCCAATGTTGACTTGCTTAAGTTTTAAAGGCTTAGTCACATCCATCATTCCTAACAAAGGGCCTTCAATTACGTGCTCCCCCTCAAACTCTGGGATATTGACATTTCTTGAATCTTCATTGTTATCTTCCACTAATAGATTTTTGCAGTTGGAAATATCCTACATCTACGCATCCCATCCAGGTGGTGGATACTCTATTGCAGTTTTGGTCGTGTCCAAGACAACTCCTTGGATTTTGTGTAATACATGGATAATGAAATCAAGCCCACTATAAAAGCTGAAAGTGAGGAGAAAATTTTCATTTAAGGAGGTCCAATCAGTATTCCCTCGGCACAAATCTGTTTTCAAGAACCAATTGGTCGGCAGCTTTCCTAAATTTTGGACAAAAATATGCATGCATTTCGGCTAAGGTTCATCACCCCAAGCATCTTTCCATTTATCCAAGTGTAAGCGCGAGTCATCCTTTCCTATGTATACTTCATCCAACTTTGTTACTAGATGAGTGAAGCGCAAATGCATCATACAGGTCCATTCCTCCCAGGTTTCAAAGTTTCATTTATGCGTATCCCACCAACGTGCTGGATTTGCACGCATGGAAAGATCGAGCACCCAGAACCTTTGATCTTCGGGGACAACATTTTCCATTTCTTCAAAAAATAAAAAAACATTACCAGAACCATCATAATAGGGAAATTATCGTACCTCTAATGAGATGCAACGTAAATTTTTAAAGACTCTGAGGAAGCATAGTGCAAAAGCATCATGCAAGTGATTATGCCATTTTTCCATTTCCTCATTCCAATCATAGAAGCATAAGCTATCCTTTTCCTAATTAAGCATCCCATCAGCAGTTGGGTTGATCCAATCCTCATCTCATGCGGTCAATTTGTAGACATGGTCTACATCATCTTCTGTGAGCACTAGTTGTGTGTATCTCTCCCCTTCTGCGGGATCCGAAGGTACTACAACCCAAGTACCATTATTTTCAAAGATCATACTCATGCGCTTCAAGTTGATGATGCTCCCCATGTTGTTAGCCCAATATAGTCCAAACAACATAGGGTAGGTTTTTGTATCATCAAAAAATTTCATTACTTCAAAGTCTTTGCCTACCTTGACTCTAGCAATATCTACCATTACCTGTGGGAGTCTTCCCATTGGAATAATATTTTGTTGATTGGCCATGCACAATTGAATGTTGGACAATTCCAACTTTGGTTCACGCATCCTCTATCAGGTCTGCTGAGGTAGAACATTCGAGTTGAATCTGAAGTCTAGAATGACCTGATCCATCTCATATTCCCCAATCTTCATGGTCATGCGCATCTCTCGATCAGTTCTCTTCTTATTATTTTAGATCTAGTTTACAGCCTTTTTCTTGGTTCAACGAAACTCTATATCTTCAAAGCTATCTATCAGAGCTTGAAGGTTTTCTACTACTTTCTAGTTACGCAACAGCTTGATGCACACTTGAAAGAAGGGTTTAACTTCAACATCGATCCTTGCTTTTATGATTGACTTGGATGCAGAAGCACCTGCAGTAGAAAAATCTTTTCTAGCTTTACAAAATTCTCCTTCTCCCTCTGTAGGTTGAATCCTTCCTCCTTTTCAGAATCCTTCCTGATCTAGGGTTCTGCATCAGCCTTCTTTCCCTCGTCTTCTCTAGTGGCAGCACCAATTTTTGTACCTATGTTTACACTTGAATCAACTTCCCGCAACTAAAATATAACCATTTGTATATTTTGCGTAAGCATTTGTGGTTGCTTCTCCTATATTCTAGCAATCAAAATAGGACAATCTTCAATAACATGATCAAACTATCTACAATACCTGCAAGACTGTCGTGAAGGGTTCAAAAAATCACGTCCAAAGTGCCCAGCATCTCCACATTTATAGCAGATCAGTTGTCCTCTTCCGTGACCTGCACCTCCTCCTCTCCCTCCTCCCCTTCCTCTAGCAGGAGATCCACCATGCCTAGAGGGGGACGTTGGTGAGGATGGGTCAGCTTGCACTCTATAAAGTTTGGCATTGTCTATCATCAAATCGAATGTGCAGAAGTGGTTCTCATCGTGGCCAACCAATGAGAAAAACCTACACCATTGTTGCTTTATTTATGGTACATAACTTCCTAATCAAGGGAAAAGGTTTGTGTCATGCTGACCAGCCACTTGACATCCAAAGCACCATAGCATGGGAGTACCGCTCAGTCCTGCAACGTCCTTGGGTTGCAACAGATTTGGCCCTCCCACTTCAATGTAATCCTGAAGTAAGGAACATTGGTCTTTTGTGTGACCGGAGCCTTTACAATGTATACACCATACCTTTGTGCAAGCCTCTTTCCCCATGTCCTTCTGCAGGTTCTGAATCTCCAAATGCATCTCTTCTAACCGATTTTGGATTTTTAGAGTTCCAAATTGGTCATTAGTTTTGGGCGTGACTTCCAGCTTCATGGAAACTTCAAGAGCTTCAGCCTGAGAATCAATTTTTTGTTGATTCAGGGGGCTGCGCAAATGCGGCAGGAGCATGGAAATAAACCATTATTTATGTTTCTTATAATCATAGACAAATCCTCCTCATTGATAGTGCACTTCAATCACTCATCTTCCTCCCAGAAAAATTCGTTTGGCACTTGTCGGATTTCTTTTAGCTCGGTTACACATTGTGGGTAGGAATTTGATCTCATTGATAGTAGGGTCAGTGTTCTGAGCTAGATATCCCATAAACTAATCCAGTGCATGACCCTAAAATTCCATAGCTATTTTTGCCCTCTTGACATCATCGGTGTTGACATTTTGCGCAGTCCATATTACATCTACAACAAACCAGAATCTATCCATGTCTTCATCTCCCACACCCTTGAAGGTGGGTAGCTTCATATGTGCATCCATATCACCTCCTAGCGGTGGTGGAGGTGGAGTAGGAGATGACCTACCCCTGGTTGAGTTCAACTGTCGGGTGGATGGAGGGGTGGGTTACTCCCATGCGCGTAGTTTACCCACCAGATCTCTTATTAGGCAAAGGTTTCGATTAAGATTGCATACCAATCACTACCTCTTTGGATAACCCAAAGTATCCCCACTACCAGTGCCAAAACCCCAAAACCTGTCTCAGTAAAATGGACCTATGAGACTACACAAAACATCCTTCACACTTTATCACATGAGTCCCCAATCATCAAGTCTTCATGCACAATTTCCAGTGTTCCTGCTTAGGTGTGTAATTCCTTTTCCATGCCTCAGGCCACATATTTTTCCCTTAATCATGTTCCCAAGAGAATAAGATGTGTTTAGTCCAAATATTATTAAGAGATAATAATATTTGACATATCTATTTTTAGACTAGCAATCTAAAAATAGATTCCGCCCAATATGTCTAAAAATATAAGTCCATCTATTTTTACAAATTGACCAACCATCCACAAATAGCATCCCGCAACTCATAGAATAAGATTGACATGTCTAAAAATAGACTTTGCGCCAAAAATAGCCTGCGGGCCCACTTAGTGAAGGCAACTCTTTTCACTAAGCTCCTCATCTTGTTGAATCTCAACACTCCCTCTCAACGATATAGGGATTATCTTCCACCCCAATCCTGTCTCTATGCTATTCGAATTTTCTCCTGGTTAGCACCTTTGTCAGAATATCTGCATCCTGATCCTCCGTAGGAATGTAAGAAAGCAACATGATCTTCTGCTGCACATAATCTCTGATATGATGGTACTGGATGTAAATGTGTTTAGATCTATCATGAAATGATGTATTAACTAAGAGTTTAATGCAACTCTGATTATCAAAATATATCACAGTAGGATCTAAGTGTGAACCGAACAACCCGACCAGGATCTTCCTCATTCATATAGCCTCGCATGCATCCAAACTTGTTGCTGTGTACTCGGCCTCCGCTGAACTGAGTGCCACAGATCTCTGTTTCCTGCTGTACCAAGAAACTACTGTAGACCCAATACTAAAGATCCCTCTAGATGTGCTCTTTCTGTCTGTTGGGCTCCCTGCCCAATCTGCATCTGTGAAGCCATGCAGCTTCACCTCATCCGATTGTCTATACCACATTCCATATCCTGATGTGCCTCTGAGATACCTCAGGACATGCTTGCCTGCCTTCTAAAAGAGTTTGGTAGGCTTAACCATAGCTTGTGAAAGCTGGTTAACAGTATATCATATTTCTGGTCATGTATTGACTAGATACATGAGCGAACCAACCAACTGTAGATAAACAGTTGCATCCACTACCTCTGCCGATGTAGCATCCTCTTTCCTCCAACCACCAGGAAGAGGAGTGTCGATAGGTTTGCAGCCTTGCATGTTGAACTTCTCCAATATCTCCCAGGCATACTTTCCTTGAGACACAAATAGTACACCCTTCTTCTGCCAAATTTTCAATCCCAGGAAATAATGAATGAGGCCCAAGTCCTTCATCTCAAACTCCTTTGCAAGATCTGCCTTGCATGAGTGTATCAAAAATTCATCACCTATTAGTATCAAATCATCTACATAAAGTAAAATGATCAGCAACTTACCCTCCACCACAATCTGGTATAGGTTCGGATCTGCCTCACTCTCAATGAAACCAAGCCCGATGAAATAACTATCTATCAGTGTGTGCCAAGCATGAGGTGCTTGTTTCAGCCTATACAGCGCTCTTTTGAGCCTGCACACATGTGACTTGCTGCTGAAGATTTTGAAACCTTCAAGCTACTCTATGTACACCTCCTCCTCAATGATTCCATTGAGGAACACAGTCTTCACATCCATCTGATGAATGTGCCAACCCATATGCACTGAGAGAGCAAGGATGGTCTGTATGGAAGAATACATTGCAACAGGTGCAAATTTTTCTTCATAGTCGATCCCCTCGATCTGTGAGAAGCCCTAGGAAACAAATATTGCCTTGTACTTCTCGACGATCCCATCAGCAGCTTTCTTCACTTTGTAGATCCATCTTGAACATACCAATGATTTCCCTTCCGGCCTTGGGAAAATCTCCCATGCACTATTTCTGACAATTGAATCATACTCTTCCACCATGGCATCTACCCATGCGGGATCCTCCACAACTTCCTCGAAAGAGGATGGTTCTGTCATGATATACTTTATCATAAGAGCCATGTATCCAGTAAATTGGTTAGGTGACTGTCTCTGTCTGTGCTATGATGTAGGGGCTTCTACATTCTGCGCTGCATCAAGATTCAGTCGCTCAGCTTCTGTATTGTGCTTCCGCCCTCTGATGGTTGGCACTGCATGAGTGGTTTCTTCCACTCCATGAACCTCCTCTTGTGACTGATCCATATCCTGAGGCTCATCTTTAGGAACAAGTAGCTCCTCATCTGCATGCAAGTGTAGGTCCCTCTCAAGCGACAACTTCATGGCTTTCTCCTCATGAAATTTGATATCCCTTCACACAAAAGTCTTCTGACTGTCTGGAAAATACACACGATAATTGTGGGGTGTTTCTATGTACCCCACAAATATCCCAACCTCTGCTGTCGACTCCAACTTCTTCCTAGCATCCTTTGTCACATGAATGTAAACAGGTGAGCCAAAAATCTTCAAATGAGAAATATCAAGCTTCTTACCAGAAAACGCCTCTTCGGGTGTACTCATGCCAAGTAATCTATGAGGACAACAGTTTTTCACATAAACCGCAGTGTTGCATGCTTCAACCCACAAGTGTATGGGGAGGCCCTGATCATGTAGCATCGCCCATGCAGCACCCACGATCGTTCTATTCTTTCTCTCCACGACCCCATTCTACTGTGGGTTATGAGGCGCTATGAATTCTCTTCAAATTCCTTCTGCGCTGCAAAAGTCTTTGAATTCGCCAGAGATGTATTCACCACCATTATCACTCCTAAATCTTTCACTTGCTTCCCTTACTCTTTCTCAACCAGCGCCTTGAACACACAGAACTTTGAGTATGTCTCACTCTAATTCTGCATGAAGAAGATCCAGCACTTACGAGAAAAGTCATCAACAAATATCACATAATACCTGTGCTTTTTTGTCGAAGCTACCGAGAAAGGTCCACACATGTTTGTGTGAATTCTCTCAAGGATCGTCGTGGCATGACTATCCTTCTCATGGAAGGTGGTCTTCACAAATTTTCTCAAAGTACATCCCTTTCACTGATCTGACTGCGCAAGTGTACCCTTGGGAAGCCCAGTAGAAATCTACAGCAAAATTTTCAAAGCACCATGGTGAAGATGGCCCAATCTCCTGTGCCACAATTCGCCCTCATCCCGGCTCACCACTCCTTCTGCTTTTCCTGCCATTGCTGCGTAGCCATCTACCTGCAATTGATAAATGTTCTTAACTCGAACCCGTATCCTCTAGGTTTCACCAGTTGTTTTACTGCGCAGGAAAGCCTTTCCCTCGCTAAAAACAACATCATAGCCCTTGTCTTCCAACATCACCACAAAGATCAGATTCTTCTTCAATCCTGGAACATGCATGACATCCTTCAAGATGAAAAGTTTTCCAAACTTCCTCTCAAAGGAAATTGTCCCGATACCAGTCACAAATTATCTACCATCATCGCCTATCTCGATGTGCACTCCAAGATCCTTCTCATCCAGATCAGTAAACAAATCTTTGTCTCCGGTCATATGGAAATATGCACCACTGTCAAGAAACCACATTGATCCCATCACACTTGAAACCAAGCATGAAATCAGTGAAAAATATAGCTCAAACTGCAAAGCTAAGGCCTCTCCAGCTGCAAATCCAGCAGCTTGCTTATTTTTATTCTTCTGTGGAAAATTAGTGGCGTAATGTCCGTGTTGGTGATAGTGAAAGCACTTCATCTTGGACAAGTCCTGCTTCTTGCCTTTCGAACTGGATTGAGAAGGATTTTTCTTTCCCTTCCCTTTCCTTACTTTGGCAGCCAAAGCGCAATTTTATTCATCTTCATTCTTCGATGAAGATCCATCCCTGATACCCCGCCTTATCTCCTCCTGCACAAGATCTAACTAAAGTCGCTCCCATCCTGGAAATTTCTCCCAACCATTGACAGAGTCCTCGTAGCTATGACAACTCTTCGAAAGCCCAAGGAGAGCCAAGCTCACCAAGTTTTCTTCATATATAGTAACCCCCACACTTCCTAGCTCATCCCTGCACTGGAAAAACTTCGTGAGGTACTTGGGTATACTGTCGCCTTTCTCCATTTTTATTTTCCATAGTTTGTCTTTAAGCACCAACTTTCTCTGGTCTCTTCTAGTTTGGAACAAGTCTGTCAAATCTTTCCACATCAAGAATGGAGAAGCTTTACCATTAAGGCTGGACACTATGTGATCCTTCAAACCTTCCAATAGAATCCTTTGACACTTTTTTGTCTTCTTTTGCCATGCGTCAAGTGTGGCGGCATCGCTAGAAGCAGGTTTTTGAATTTCTGCATCTATGAGCTCCTTCAACCCATTATCATCCAACACCACCTCCATCATGTCCTTCCATGAAATATAATTTGAGCTGCCCTCAAGGGCATAATCCAATCACAATTATTTGAAATACATTTCAATGAATGATCAACTTCGACACCAAGAAAACACTGCAGCAAATTCGAATTCCACCAGCACAAAACTCAACCGCTTCAATAATTTCAATTACTTTGATCAATATCACTTCGATACCATGTATAAATTATATAACTAATATGTTATATATCCAATATTCTCCTGATCACACACTATTTTAAATTCATCCACAATATAGAATCTATTCCACCATTGATCATCACATGCGGAAATTAAATCAATTGCAAAGCACACATGAAACCATAAAAATTCACACACATTAACACAGTTGTTTAACGGGAAATCCTGAAGCTAAAAACCCCAACTATATGTATATAATATATGTCATAGAGATCATGTAGAAATCCTCATGCAAATATTATCATATCAAGCTCTCAGTACAATACAATCGCTACACACTAATCAGGTCTGATCTAGCAAATTCAGGCACCGATCTCTGTCACCTACTACCCTGCCTCTACTGTGCAATCTGTGCTGAAGAATGGCTCTGAATGAACTCGAATCCACCTGGCTTGCAATGTGAAATCCTCATTGGCATCTCTACTAAGTGTTGGATGCAATCAATGCATCACTATAGTCACAACTGATAGTCATCTTTCCCTTTCACCTATCTCTCCATTGGTCTCCACTGAAACTGTCCATGCACTGTCGTTAACTGATGTATTCTTCAGTTGATTAATGAGTTAATATTTAGTGAATTAATTATTAATTAATTCACACCAATCTCACGAGTGTATCAATCATTTAGACTAGATACAACTAGCTCAATTGTGTGTAACTGAGTTAAACTGAACACAACTCCACCAAACTCTGTCACATGAGTTCTAACTGAAGTCTTCCATGCAATAGCTCCAGTAAACCCTTAGGAATAGCGTAATTCCTTTTTTCAGCTCCTGTGCCACATCTGTGCACTTAACTAAAGTGCTCCAAGAGGATAAGATAATGTTTAGAGTCCAAATATTATTAAGAGCTAATAATATTCGACATATCTATTTTTAGACTAGAAATCTAAAAATAGATTCCGCCCAATATGTCTAAAAATAGAAGTCCATATATTTTTCCAAATTGACCAACCATCCACAAATAGCATCCTACAACTCATAGAATATGATCGACATGTCTAAAAATAGACTTTGCGCCAAAAAAAGCCCGCGGGCCCACTTAGTGAAGGCAACTCTTTTCACTAAGCTCATCATCTTGTTGAATCTCAACAGAGAGAGAATTAAATGAAGTGGGAATCCACAGATCTATCTTATTAACTGGACTATTTTTTGTACTAGAAACACTAGGTTGATTAACACAAGTTAACCTTGCACGCGCGCACAGACAGTAGATCCTAAATCCCTTTAACTACTCTAACAAGTCTATTCAATGCAATATTTAGCCTTTAAAATAATATATCTATGCAAATATCCTATGCATAAATAGTATAATCATGCAGGGAAATAGATCTTGATTAGTGATAACATAAATCATACATAGAAAGAAGAATTCATACACAGAAGCGAATCACAGATACATTAGGTACACATAATTTCCAAAATAGTTCTTTATTGATCAGTCTTCACAGAAACCCTTACAATTCACCAGATCTACCCATGCACATATCCAGTGAGGTCCGCGCACAGTCGGAATAAGGTCTCTGTGCACACAACCAACAGGAGCCTTTCAAACACAAACGCTTACAACAGATTCAACTTCTTAGATATATCATCAATCTCTCATAATTAATCTATTCTTATCTATCTGACTTGATCTATATTTCTATTTATACCTTCACTTATTCTCATACTATGGTCCTCAAACCATGGTTTGAGACCCCTATTTTACCCATTGACCCATTACAACTCATGAAGGGACTTTGACCCACCCCAAAGCCCCTTGACTCTTCTTTGCATAGCACGCCTGACTCAAAACTAACAAAAATGCTGATATTTGTCCCAAAATTGTGGTCCTAAGGGACCCTGATCCAACAAGGACCATCGAGGATAGGCATCCAATAAGCCACCGTGGTCATTCTACATTTTTAAACATAGATTTTTACTTTGAAGGGAGCTTAAAATCCATCTATCCACCCACAAAATAGAATACCCAAGCATTACAGAGACTCGTTTCAAAGGGGGTTAAGCTTAGGCGTAGTGCATGCAGTAGTCTTTGGGGCTACCTGACCCATATAGTGCTCGGTACTGATAGCGGAATACCAAGAAGCTCAAGACTTGAACTCTCACGTGGTACGATGGTACTTTAGTGGCCAAAACTAGGGCATCCTTCCCTATAGGTGATGGTTCAGGTGCACTAGATCCTCATACCTTTACTTTAGTCGATTCTTCTGATGTTGGAAGGTGTCGCTAGTTCTTTCGGGACATTAGCCCTAGTACCCATCAAAAGACATCTTCGCAAGGCCCAATCACATTTGAGAGTGTCAAGATGATTAGGTATTTTTAGGCTTTTTTAGTATCATATGCAAAACAACCAAACCACATTTTTTTCTTTCTTGATCACATAGAATTAATCTATAGGAAAAATTACCTTTTATTTTTTCACTTTTTTTATGTATGTGATCATATTTTCTCTGGTAATAATCTCCCTCCTCTCATTACACAAAAAATATTTCCAATATTAAGCTAGTCAACACCATAATGAACCCAAGGGGACCTTGTCAATATAGAATTTTTGGACCTCCCCCCATTAGAGGGAGGAGTGCCAAGTCTCTTGCCATTTAGGTTTCAAATACGACACACTGCCACCATCATCAATTCATCCTTTATTGGGGCATCTCTAGCTGGAAACCCCCAAGGGTCACCCAAAACCACACCAATGGAAACCCCAGGAGGGCCACCACACTCAACTCCTCCCACAACCCCTAGAGGGCAAAGGAGAACTACCCCTTTGGGGAGTCAACAGAACACACAACAAGGTATGTCACATGGTAATATTCCCCAAGTACCCCCCATACATCATCACACTCAGATAGCTGTGATTCCATGGTACATAATGGCAGTCAATACACAGTTACCCTTCTTAGAATCATTAAACTTTTCAGATATATCAAAGCTAACTAATGACCCCATTTCACATAGCCCCAATTTTCCCCCCATTCCCACGAATCTCCCCTTAGACATACCAAACTTCGAAGGGAAGAAACCGGAAGACCTTGGAAATCATATCATGGCTTTCCACCTATGGTGTTCATCCAATAGTATTATTGATGATACTATTCGACTAAGATTGTTTCAACGCACCCTAACAAGACTTGTTGCGAAATGGTATGTGGAGCAGCCTTCTGCTTCACGTGGAACCTTTAGTGCCCTCACTACTTCATTCCTCACTTATTTTCAACTACCCATTTACCATGATTTGGGGATGGAATTGTTGACTTATTTTAAGCAAACGCCAATTGTCCATATCTCGGATCATCTCCACTGGACTTGACTCGATGACAGAGTTTTAGTGGACATTTTTTTTAAAACCCTCACAGTAGAGTTATCAAAATATGTGGAGACACAAGGACCTACCTTCAATGAGGATTCCATTTGCAAATACCAACAACTCAAACTCATCTATACCTAGTCATGATACATTTACAATGTCCTGCCTAACACCCCACGCCTACAAACATACAGAGAATTGCAAGGCATGTCGAATACTACAAACAGCTTGATCAGGTCATTGACACAAGGTCACCTAGGTAGCAGTATCCAGTACCCAGGTTACTCATATGATTATACCCAGAACATGATGTAACCTGACTACCACCAAATTCAATCTTCACCTTTGCAGTATATGACAAATAAGGTGTCATCATACCACCACCAATAGGGAGGATCATACCCTCCCTTGTAGGGGACCCAGTACTCAGCTAGTAATATTGATGGAAGATATTCCCCCTAGCAACCATACACCAAACAGGTATAGGGAAACCAATATTCTCCTTCCCCCACACAAAACCCACCACCACAAAACAACACACCAGTGAACTTCGTGCAAACCTCTCAGGCTCAGCCGCGCCTGTCCTGTGACTAGGAGAACCATAATAATCCTCTTATCGTTGCAAGGAAAAACCCTAAGAATAAAAAAAAGGGAGACTCTGGACATGGGGGAAATAACCAATAATGCCCCCCCGCGATCTCAGTTTGGGGGCAACCCCAACCGAAATCACAACCATTTTCCAAACAAAAACTCCCAAGGCAGAACAAGAGGTCAAGTCTAAGGACAAACCATTCTTGTGCCATGTGTGGTGAGTACGGCCATTACAGCCAACACTATCTTGAAGTCTCTAAACTAAAAAAACTTTAGGGTAACCATGGACAAGGGGGACCTACATAGCAGACCGTTGTAATGCAAGAGCTCTTCCCCCACCAAGGAGTGGTTAAGACCCAACAACAAAAACCACCCCAAAATGATTCTAGGAATGGCAACCATGAAATTTACATGACTGGAGAATAAATTTTCTTCCAGAGAAGGAATCGGAACTATGACACGCCCCCCCCCCAAGGACACTAACCCATCATGTGCGAGCACAAGTGCACCTACTACAGTGTTGACCATATCCAAAGTACCTATTGAGCCCCTTCCAAAGATAGCTAAGGGGCCAACCAGGCATGTAGGATGCCACTCGAAAGATGCCCATAACTACAGCATAGTGGATGATTTAGCACAATCACCCATTGCCATATCAGCCTTAGAATTCCTACAATCATGCCCAAAACAAGGAAAAGCCTTACTTTCCACATTAGGCGCAATCGACCCCTCTGATTCACGCCTAATGGATTTTGACCTAGACAAAGCAACCCCTAGGCTTCCATCTCTGGTCTCCTTCCAGGTATCAGTGTTAGTCCAAAATATCACCATACACTGATGTATCATTGACGAAGGTGCGTATACATGCATCATGTCCAAGTCCATTTGGCAGAATTTGGGATCACCTAAACTGAAACCATTTGACATCATGCTTAGAGCATATGATGGTCGATATTTAGCTCTCGTCGGTCTATATCATAATTTCCTGTAAACTTGGCCCTAAAGATGGTACTCATATGCATTGAAGTCTTGGAGCACAGCTTTACTACAATATACTCCTCTGGCGGAGTAATATGTTTGACATGACTACCATAGCCTCCTCCGTTTTTCGGGTGATGATGTTCCCCCATAAATACTGAATCATAAACATTGACCAACTTACATACTATGATGAGGAACCCATGACGACTCTCGATGTCATTCTACCTTAGGTAGACATAACTACGAAATCCCTCATGCAGTACCAATAATATGGCTCCATCCAATTCAAACCATCTTCAATATTAGGATCATTCCTAGGAGATCCCCTTCTCATACTAGAGGCAGCCGCAGAGGTCATGGGAGCATCGGTGTGCATGATGTTTTCATCAAACACTGAGACTATATCATAGATGGAGACCAATAATATGGAAACTGAAGCCGTTGACATGGCTTTCCTCCCCTATGCCATCACCCAAACCCCATTTTTATAAACCCACCTCTTTTCATGTCAAAGCAAGTCTTGGCAAATGTAACATTGCCAAACATGGCTTGCATAATACCGGTCTGGTATTTGGTCCCACCAACCATGCTAGGAAGTCCTGGCATCACTTCTACAGGGATAACTCCTATCACTCCTCAAAGCTACACCGGTTAGTGAAAATCCCATAGTAGCTCCAATTAGAGCGACCAATAAAACCAACAAAAATGGAAGAAAATAAAAAACCCCAACATACCTAGGGCATTGCAACCTTATGCATTATGTGATATCCTACCAATATTTTCCTAGAATTATATGAATTAAAACCTCTTCTAAGCACCGAAAGAAATGTCACAACCTCAAGTTCCCATAAAAAGGAACATGCCATGAAAAATTAAGGGAAAGCATTGCGCACCAACCATGTGTGCACCATATGTGATCATTATGCAAATTACATCCATCACTTCTCAGACATGCCACGATATAGGGATGCCCCGCAAGCCCTAGAGAAATCATACCAACTGGATCCCTCAAATCCGCCCATGAAGATGGATGAGGAAAAACCTAGAACCATATTGTACCTACGAGAGGAGCTTACATCCTTCTCGTACACAGTCACCCCAATGGACCAAAGACGACAAACAGAGGCCACTCGACAAACTCCAGTTTGCACATTGTGCGACAAGCCTGACCACTTAGTCACATAGTGTCCCGAATTAAGGATGTTTAACCATTGGTATGAAATCCCTTACATTTCCCAAAGAAGTCAGTTCGCATCAACGACATATGTGTCATATTTTCTGAAGTGACCATCATGTTCACCGATGTCAACACATCCATCGATTCTCGCTCATGTTGGATTTCATGACAATTCATCATTGAAAATTATGACCCAGCTGTACTTAACACGTAATATTTGAACGTCACCACCTTTCGAAGGATGGAAACAACAAGGACCATATTATATGTGGCCGAGGAGAGGCATTTACCCAAACGACCACCTCCCCTCGTTATCGCCCTCCATCTCATATTTAACTTTCAGGCACTTTATGATGAATACAATCACTTCATTGTTGGATCGCATACCGTTGACTGTCTAAAAAATCCACTCAAAGGCTCCTCGGCATGGTTTTCAAGAAGGGAACGTGTCCAATATTTCACCAACCATCAAGATAAATATCTTTAGAAAACCTAGAAATCAAAGAAATATCAACAAGCAAGACCACTTCGCATGAAGTAGTTGCTTACAAAAACTTGCTACAAGAGTACAGATACATCTTCAAGTGGGATTATTCAGAAATGTCAGGGCTTAGCCCCACTATCATAGAGAACCATATTGACACCTAGCCTGACATACCACCAGTACGCCAGAAAAAATGTCAATTTCACCCATCTAAGGCAGAAGTGATCAAGCGAGAAATCGACAAGCTTCACAAAGCTGGGTTTATTTACCCAATATCTTACACATCGTGGGTTTCCAACCCTGTTCCCATCATGAAAAAATAGGGCATCATTTGTGTCTTTACTGAATTCTGAGATTTGAAAAAAGTTTGTCCCAAAGGCAACTACCTTACCTCATTCATTGACCAAGTCATTGATTCGCACTGGCCACAAGGCCCTATCCTTCACAAATGGGTTCCCCCAATTGCGTTCTAAGTAGCACAGATTACGCTGCTCTGAGATATTATCATCGTAGCAGATGGTTTGGATTCAGAATCTGTGGAAAGTTCAACAACGCAAGAAAACATGTCAAGCAGGTCCATTTTCTTTGTGTCAGCAGAAAAATGGCCAGTAAAGGGGCACATCGTCACCCCCAAGTGCCCTCCACAGATAAGACCAACCTGGGAATTATGCAATGCACATAACCATTTGTTCGCCCAATTCCCGGATCTAGAATCGCTCTACAAATGGTATCTAATCACTCTAGCAGCCCAAAGGGAAAGGAGTACCAAGGAAAGACAATTTTTTCTGGTTTTTCAAGGCAACCATTAGAATCGACAATGTACTTACATCTACCAAGTACGCCCTTTGCTAGACACCATATGATCGTTGGATGCCTAATACCTAGATATAGTTTCTCTAGAGCCAAGACAACCTAACACAAGGAAGTCTGCCCCCCATTATTACAAAAACATTAGGAGAGTTAAAACAACCTATTGTCCTAACAGGGTCCAGAACCAGCCAAGGACGACAGACGAGCTATGCAATAGAATCGACCACCAAATAAATCAATGTAAGGAACTGAGGAACATTAATAACAACCTTCGTATGGTCAACCCCATCCCACATATCAGTCTCTCTAATCAAGAGAAGATCACACGCTTCTTTTATAGGATTTTATCACTATTCCACCATACAATGGATTGTGAGTACCTCCCAAGGATACGAGCGTCAAGAGCAGCATTGAGTCTAAACTCCCCAAAGGATCTAGACCATCCCAAACCAAAAACTCGGAAATGAAATTATTATAATCATTCCCCAATGCCCAATCATCTCCGAGCGTCCAATTTAGTGACAAAGAGTAGTGTTGGTTCTCATACCTTCTACTCAATAAGTACCACGACACCGTGTACCATTTTCACAAGTCACAATAAAAAAATAGAGTCTTTCCTCTTAAGGGAAATGTTCAAGCACCTCTGCACTTAGCACAGCTTCCAAATCCAAGAAAGTGCAAGTACCCTTAGTACGCCATGTAAGGAACATAAGCTTTCTCTCATGCAAGCCACCACAATGGAAATTCCTCCACCATCAAACGTCAATGACGCACAACACTGCATATGATTCATCTCATCATTCATGTGAACCATGACTCATGTTGTCTTCTCATCTTTCATTGGTGTCAATACCACTACAACTACAATAGTAGCTGTACCATCGACGGTGCAAATGCAACCATTCTACAACTTGTCGATCTCGTCTCGTTCCATGGCATCAACTATGGAATCCTATTCATTTCTGTCGACTAGCTCTATCAGGCCCAAATCAACTCCTCATAGCCTCACACAAACTCACTCCCCCTTAGATGCCTTGTTCCATTCAGAAGATGATATTTTGGAGGCCATGACAGAACCAGATTTGTCGTGGGATGCAATGCATCACCGCCTGTTTTTTCTTCCTGAAAAAAAAATCAGTGCTAACAACCCAGAAAACCAAGAGATATATGCTATTGAATCAAAATACTTCCTCCCATCTGGGAAAGTTTACTGGTTCAAAAATCCCATCCCAATGCCTGGCGCATTTGAAGAAGGGAACGTGTCCAATATTTCACCAACCATTAAGATAAATATCTCTAGAAAACCTAGAAAATCAAAGAAATCTCACTAGGGGCAGCGTGCTCCTCAGATGAAGTAGTATCTTACACAAAATTTCTACAATAGTACAGAGACATCTTTGCATGGGATTTTTCTAAAATGTTGGGGCTTAGCCCCACTATCGTAGAGCACCATATTGACACCTGGAGTGACATACCACCAGTACGCCAGAAACAACGTCAATTGCACCCATCTAAGGAAAAATCGAACAAGTGACAAATCAACAAGCTTCACAATGCTGAGTTTATATCCCCAATATCTTACACATCATGGGTTTCCAACACTCGTCCCCATCATGAAAAATAGGGCACCATTCTGTTTGTATTGATTTTGATATTTGGATTAAGTCATTCAAAAGAAAACTACTCCTACCCTCACCATCGACCAAGTCATCGATTCTTTCATCACTAATAAGGCCCTTGCCCTTCACAAATGGGTTCC